>JARHVA010007576.1:0-87500 GCA_037957365.1 Torreya grandis
ACATCACCATACTTGCATTCATAATATTTTTATGATGGCTGATATGTTTTATGATTTCTTAGTCTATTGTCTTGGTAATGATTGAACTTGTGACTGGGTATTACCTAGTTTGAAATACCATGTTTAGATTGTTATGCAAAGCTAGTTAAAATGTTGATGTTTATAAGTGCATGATGATGTTTTAAATATATATAAAGTCTTTAATATTTTTTGTGTTTTAATCAAGGTGACCAATCTATTATCATATATATAATAATAATAATAATAATAATAATAATAATAATTTAAAATGGCTATTTTATTAACTTAAAGCATGATTGATTTTCATAGAGTTGATGGCTAACCTTAAGGCCATGTTTAAGATAATTAAGGTTATAGTTTCAAAATAAAAGGAATGATGATTTGTTTTTGGTCAAAAGGAAATCTTGTGAACTATAATGATTAACATGATTATTTGATTTGGCATATTACTTTGGGGAATATAGGGACTTAAACTATTGAATTATTGACTCTTCAAATCCCTAAAGGTAAAAATATAGAATTTTTAGCTTCATGTTTTGCTATGAATACATTGGCTTTATTATGTAACTAGACTATTGATGGCTGCCATGCCAAAATTTTGAATAATGATTATGGAACTAGATATTTGTTTTTTGAAGACCCAAGTTTTATGGAGTTTTTTAAGGGGGTTTTAGCATGAAAATTAGAATAAAATGGAGATATATGGAGGCAAATAGGGTTTGGAATATATAATATATGGTGGATGAAGAGAACTCAGAAAGGAAAAAACTAGTTTTTTGGTAGTACTCTAGTTGGCATTTTTAGGTAGCGTTTGTTGAAAATTATATTCTGATTTTATTTTGGAAATAATATGTGAAATGATCTCATTTTTGATATGGTTCATTAGAAAGTATTATAGAATTTTTTTATAGATATTATAAAAAAGGTAGGATATATGTGGTCGATTCCGAAGGATGGGTATGCCTCATCCACAAAGACAAACACATATAAACCCTATTACTTTCATAGACGATTGTGTGTATTTTTTTATATTTTGAATATACAAATAGAACCAAGGTGTTTTAAATTTGGGTATAAAACAAATGGAACTAGGATTACATTTTTGCTTAGTGATAATAAAAGTGAGAGCTAGGTCACAACTACATGTAGAGTTGATTTTTGATGATTTGTTTTGCTCAAACCCTTCTCTCATACCTTGTAGAGGTTATTTTTGATGTATTATTAATGAGAAAACTTTATTTGAATATCTATTCATAAAATTATATGCATTGTACTCTTTTAGAGTTTGATATTTAGGTTTAGATGCTATGAGGTATTTGTGTTTGATTATATTTTTAATTGGTCTTTGGATTATTTTTGAGTTTTTTTAAAATTAAAAAAAATGAAGGTCATTTTTAAATGACCCTTGGGGATGGGCTCAACCCATCCACAAACTAGGTACAAATGAGTACTAAAACTTGCCATCTAAATGGATGTGCATGTTTTAGTATCTGAGAATAAATTGTATACTAGGTTTTATGATTGTTTGGGTTGAAAATTACTCTTTGTTGTAGTCTTTTAGGATTGTGTCTATGTTTGGGCCTGATAATGAGATTATATGGGCTGAAGGTGATTCAAATTATTTAGAGATTTGAAACCATTCAAATTATTTATATTTACTATTAAAGAAAAGAGAATAGGAATTAAGTGGAAATTATTTGATTATTTAGACCTCTATGCTTGGAGGATTTAGGTGGTCAAGATAATTATGTTTTGGTTTGAATATTTCTAAAATGATTACATGACTATGTATTAAGTAAAATTAAATGTATTATTGAGTAAATATTTTTTGACTATCTAATATAGCTAGAGGATAAACTCAGTTTATATAAGTTGATCCTGTAGCTATAATAATGTTATTATGAGACATTTAATTTTTTGTGTTTTTGATTGGGAAAGTTAAATAGGGAAATTAATTTTATGATTTAGTTCTTAATGTATTTGAATGGTTGTTTTAATATTGTACTTTGAGTGAATTACTTAAATGGACTATTCAACTCAAACTGTGTAATTACCTCAAACTATGAAATTACACACACACACACACACACACACACACACACACACACACACACACACACACACACACACACACACACACACACACACACACACACACACACACACACCAGAGAGAGAGAGAGAGAGAGATGAGGAGAGATGAGAGGCAGATGAGAGAGCAGAGAGAGAGAGAGAGAGAGAGAGAGAGAGAGATGAGAGAGAGATGAAGAGAGAGAGAGAGAGAGAAGAGAGAGAGAGAGAGATGAGAGAGAGAGAGAGAGAGAGAGAGAGAGAGAGATACACATGCACTTGAAAAAATACATACATACATATGTATGTATATATGTGTGTGTGTGTGTGTGTGTGTGTGTGTGTGTGTGTGTGTGTGTGTGTGTGTGTGTGTGTGTGTGTGTGTGTATCTATATATGTACATATATCTATATATCTATATCTACACACATACACACATACTTTATGGTCTTTACAAAATTTAAACCTATATATATGTATGTAAGTATATATATAGTTGATTTATATAGTAAGTTGTGTCTATACATTAAATTATGTTATTGGGATTGTATATTCATATAATTTCATATAAGTCTTATCTTCATATATGTGTCTATTTGAAGTACTTTGCACAATGTTTGTATCATGGTGTTGCAGATGTAAATATAGTTTGAGTACTTAAATAAGAAAAATTATAGCTGGGATTTTATGACATAAAGGAAATTTTTTGATACATAATAATTTATAAAGGTTTCATGGTATGTTAATACGTTATTGTGTGGTTATTACGAGAAGCAAGGAATTTTTTAGGTTACTTGAATACTAATTTAAGAAAAATATAAAATTAATTTAAAGTTGGATTGTTAAACAATAGATCATTAATTTTAATGGAGGATTAATTAATTATTACTATTGTTTAAATATTTAAATAAATTAGTTAGTTTTATATAAAATGTTGTATTTAATGTTATTAGCTAATTGATAATAATTAGAGGCATGTGATGAAATGTATGGTATTTAATGATTTCCTTGTATTAATTTATGGTGTGGCATTTTATATGGAAATACAATATGTGAATATTTTTTATTTAAGTATTATTAATAGTTAAATTCATATGGTATTAATGATTCTAAGCAAGTAGGTGAGATGCACTTCACTACTTAGTACCAACTAATAGACAAATTGAAGTTATTTAAATGAGTTGTGTGTGTGAATTTCACTGATCTTGAGATCTGGAAAACTATAATAAAACTTTACCCAAAGTCATATTTATGGTTTGAAAATGATTTAGTTTTAATTTATTTAATGATAAATATGTTAGAACATATTTATTATGATTTGATGCATATGATAATTATCTTACAACACATGAGTTTCTAGTTGACATTCTCGATTTTTTCGCTATCTCTATTTGGCCCATCGATGAAGAGAGGGCCATTACCTTGCTAGGATGATTTTGTGGGGGATAAATGGTCCATGTTTGGTGTGGAAAATCACTTGAATGATACTCTCCCTTCCATTCCATCAGTCAATCGATAGAGGCTTTACTTAGGATTGCCTTTAGATATTAATGAGTTCATTACAACTTGTATGTTTTGTGGAACATTATATATTTATAATTTGATATTCATATATGTAAAATTGTATACTAGTACTATTTGATGTTAATTTTATAACAATAATAGTTAAATATTTATATTTGTACCTATTATTATATTTTAAACTAATAAGTGGTTGATTTATTAATTTGGGTAATTTAGTACTATTTTATGTTCTACTTGTGAAAAACAAATAAGTATTTTTTATATGGTTATCATTATCTAAATGGATCATATGGTTAACCTGGTGGTTATTATTTTAGTTCTCTTAATTTATGCATTTAGTTAAAGATCATTCATTCTTGTAATCAATTAAAGTAATTTTTATTTAGTTAAAAACATTTAACCTAATTCTAGTTTAATCTTGAGGGGTTATTATACTTGGGGAGGGGTGGATGATATCTATCATGGAATAAAAAACTAAGAGGATACATGATATCCATCATGGTAAAAAAAAATGAGCAAAAAACATGAAAGTGTCATGAAATGATGCAAAACCAACATTGAGTACATGTAAAGAACACTAGGCACACAAATGGAAGGCCAAGAGGTGACATATAAGGGACATATTTAAATGTCACTTACATTCATAAATACACACATAAGTACATGTATAAATTTCCTCTAACCTATAAAGACACACATAAGGACATGTTCAAATGTCCTCACATGCATTATAGAATAAATGCTTAAAGCCACACACAAAGACATATTCAAATGTCCTCAAAATAAATAATGAAATACACACAAAAAAATTAAAAATGAAAGAAAACAAGAAAATCATGCATGCATATATGTAGTTAATCAACACAATCAATTTATAACACAATTAAATTCACTAACTTAGATATTTACTAGTATATCAATGTGTTAGTTTATGATAAATATCAATAAATGTAATGTAATGAAAGAACTAAGCTAATGAGCAATAAGGGAAAACCATAAAATGATGAAAACCTATTTATGATATGTCCCTAGTGATATTTTGGATGTGTATAAAAGATATATAAGGCTTGTGTATGGTTTGGATATGATAAATGACAACTTTAACTCACTGGGAGAATAGTCGAGTGTGCTCCCTATCCACATAAGACATTATTCTCTAGATAAAATTTTTCGTGTCTGAGACTATAAATAACCTATAACCAAGTTTGGGGATGGAAAAACATATGCTCTACAATCACTTATGTTCACTCGTGAAACATATATTATAGACAAAATAAATATAACTAAATATTGAGTATTATTCACAAATTAACTAGTGTAAATAAACCAAACATAAGCATGCATAGGTCCCAATTTTGGTATATTTTTTGGAACTATTTGATTTTTTGTATTTTGTGTATATATGAAAATTTAAAAGGAAAAAATGGGAGAAAGAGTTCTAACCAAGGCATCCCATAAGGAATTTAAAATATATGAGTCTTGTGTCAAAGGAATTATGACCTTTCCCGAATGGAAAGTGTCATACTATTGAGATTGAATGGAACTAAACTATGAATTTGTATATTTATTTACCTCTATACTATAAGTGACACAATCATAATGATTATGGGTAACATATTTTTCACTTGACTGAGCATGGTGAATTCTATGGCTTTTGGGAACCCATCATGTAGTGGATGAACTTTGAGTTGGTGCATTATGTGTAACACCCTTAAAGCCTTTTAATATAACTTTAGGACATGTAGGAGTACAAAGAGGATCTCTATAATCTATGATAAATATCTGTGAAAGTGGCCTTTCAAGGATAGATCTTCTTATAAGGGTAGATATCTTATTTTAAATTATCTATGTATATTTCACCTTTTTGGGTGCCTCAATTTGAATTTGTGGTTGTGGAACCATATCAATCTATGGTAGAGGGTATTCATATGGGATACCTTGAACTATGAATACCTCATTAACATAGATATAATTAAAAAAATTGTGAAATTTAGAAGGACCTGCATAAATCTATTTAATCCAAAGGCATACTAATAACATATCAAAGACCCCTACACTGGGTACTACAATGAATTTAGTAGCCACATGTGCTAGACCAACCTATAGTGGTAGTGTAGTCTCATTGATATAAATATTAATGTGCCCATTAAACCTTTTGATTTCCATGGTGTTAGGAAATGAATCTTGATCTTTGCATCCAAGATGATAAAAATGTGTTATTGTACACATTCACACTGGAAACATTATCAACCATAATACTTTTAATGGGTTGGTGATAAATGTATGTTTGAATGAATAATGAATGTAAATTGAATCATCATATAATATTTTTATGCTCTACAAATGTGATAAGAGGAATATAGGTTATTCAAGTGTGATACATGGCAATGATTCCATTAAAAGGATGTTATTTATCTATATGAAAATGGTAAGAAACTAGTGGAGGGTGTGCATTGTATGCATAATCCATGCCTAATGCATTTGTTGTCTCATTAGTTGTATTCTTAGGAAAAGGATCACTAAATATTTTCATTTATTTTATTTCACTTAGTTATGATTTGGAAATGTTTTTAGGTGTGACCACATCAATGATGTTGGAATCAATTAAATCCTATTTTTTTGCCTCACACTTATACATTTATTAGTAGTGTGGATTGGTGCCCTATGATAATCACAAAAATCATTTTGATCAAAACCTTTTAAAAGAGGTTGATTCACATCAACCTCTTTAATGGGAGGGAGAGATACTATATTTCATTCCAATAGTGTTTTAAGGACCTTAAATGGAACATCTGGTAGATTTGTAAATTATCTCCTTATAGGAGCTAATAAGATAATGTGTGGATTTGGTTCTAAAATTAAATGCACTACTATCTTTTGATCATCATTATTATCATTTGGACTCACTTTGTATCATGATTATTTTAAGTCTTTGTATTTAAATGTGTATTGGTTACATACTTGAGCTTATTCATTTCCAATCTTGATTTATATTTCCTTTACTATATGATATAAATTTGTGAATGAGGGAAACTTCTTAAACATGATTGATTCATGGAAGGATAGAAGCAAACTTTGCTTGAATATATCTTGGAGTAATTTTTTTGCCATAGGATTTATCATCTTAGTTAGCATTTTATTATACCTTAAAATATATTCTTCAAAAGGATTATTAGACTTTTGTTTGAGTTGATAAATTTGAGCATATGAGACCTTCTCACTAATATTGATTTAAAAGTGGGTGAGAAACATGTCGCTCAAAGGATTGAATGAATGTAACGATTGATTAGTTAAATTATATAACCATTTTTAAATATATTCCCTTTGACTCTTTTTAAATAAATAAATCAATAATATGTCACTGGACATATATTCCAAACATGCTACATCAAATACTCTCTAATGTTGCTTAGGGTCACCCTTTCCATCATATAGTGTGAGCTTGGGTGACAAAAAACTTTTTGGTTGGGGATATAATACTATGTGTGGTACTAATGGAGTATGGAATAGAGTTTGAGAATCAAGAGCCTAATTTTGTTTTGAAGCATCTTGCTCCAAATGTAACACCTTAGCTTGTAGAGTATGAATTTCATGCATAAGGTATTGTACACCAAAAGAAGAAGAATGCATGCTAACCAAAAGTGGTGTTCCAAATTTATTAAGTAGGAATTACCATATTAATTTATTGAGGCCATAATTTTCCCCCATTGTTAATGGAGGTACAAGAGCTTTAGCAATGAGGCTCATTAGATTCAAATTATTAGATATTGTGTTGTGCATACACTCTTGATATCCAAAAGAGTTTATAGAATCATAAGATGATCTATAGGTTTCTCAAAAAGTCTCTTTCAAAATATCTTAATGAATTCCTCTCTATTTAAAACTACCTACTCCCCACTTACAAGTGGAATTTCATATTTCTATCCATTATGAGGACCAATGTTATCTTGATCGTATTGGTCATGTTCTAAATTATTATCAAGAATTTCTACATGATCATTATGTTCATTATAATTTTAAGGTTATAATATACCCTTATTATTATCCATGTTAAATAAATTAATAAAGGGAATATTAGTGTGGTCAATTATAATACCACTTAATCTAGCACTTCATATAAGAGGAATAGAAGTAACTTTATTAGATTGCATAAGATGAAAAAAAAGCTTGAAATATTTTTTATATTAAATATTTCATCCAATTTGAAAACCCTAGGACAACATGGGAATATAAATAAGAAGGATAAAAACCCTAACAACATATATGGTTAAGATTTTTAAAAATTCAATCAATAGATGGGTTGACCAATATGTTTTATCAAATTTGGGGAACTAGGTGAATACTAGATCCTAATTGGATAAATTATTATGCAAAATAAGAACGCTAAAAAATATGTAATAAATGATACAAATTGATTTTAAAATTGATAAAAATGGAAACTTAATAAATTTGGAAGTGCAAGAGAGAAATATAAACTTAGATGGAAAATTGAGATGCAGGCTGATTCTAGATCTAAGACTGATAGGCTAACTATGTTGACTATGTATGGACCTGTAATAAGAGCTTATAGTGTTCTTAGATAGGACCATTTTAACTATACAAGGCTAGGGCAAACTATGTTCTTAGGGTGCACTAGTGTTTAAAAGAAGATCACTACCCTAATATTTTTGAGTTTTGTATGCCTTTTATTATTTATTCTATGGACTATACATGAGTTTATAATTTACTTTGGTGACCATTGTATGATTGATTTCCCACTTTAAACCCATAGCTCAATAGACATAGTGATAATATGCAAATTTGGAGTAAAAATGGGCTAGTTATTTAATTTGTGTTTGAGTTTAAAACCCCTTATGTTGATAATTACCTACATATCAATACTCTGAAGAGGGATAAAACTCCATGTAGGCTCCATGCTATGGTGGTATGTGTGAAACTAGTGAAAAATTATAGATGCGCAATCCTAGTGTGATTAAGTGATTCAATCATGAATTGGGACCTTATAGGTTTATATATACTTTACCTTAAGGATAATAGGTTTGTATTTGATCATAATTAATAGAAATATGGATTTTTATCTCATTTTGTAACTATAATTGTAGTTCTTTTTAGTGTGGAAGCTTCTTGTGTGCAAAATGGTTTGAAATGTGCTTATATAGTAGTATTTTGGGAATTCCTTTAGATGGGGATTGTTAAAACTTATGGACTAACCCTTATAGAAATTTGAATTTTAGACAATATTTTTTAGTTGGTGGGAGGAAAAAATCTATTAGAGGTGGACAAAAATAGGGTGTTTTATTGTCCCCATGGGCGTTCCTATCTTAAGGGTAAAAAAAAATCTAAGATGATGGTATGAATTAATTTGAGAATGATCCTAGGTTACTAAGAACATGTTATGGAGACATTATAAATTGATTTGAGGTGCTTGAAGGAGTGATTAACCATGTATAATCTGAATAAAAGTGGTCAAAAGGCCTTAGAATAGGTCATTAGCTAAGTGTGTCAAAAGGGTGATCACAAGTGCATGATTTTATCTAAAACATTAATTTATGTTTATACAATTTTATACCTACCTATCATTATATATCTCCCTTTAAACAATTTGTTTTTGTGTTTTGTGACAACCTAATCATTCTATGATGACTTCCATGATTTCCCATTTCTCAATCCTTTTTGGGCTCTCCAAGGTTGGTTTTGAGGTCACACTCTTTTCTAAGGTGCAAGTATAGAAGTATTTAGGCACAATGGTATCTAGGTTATCTTCTTAGTGTATAAGTGTATGCTTTCTTATGATAGTCATTTTTAGCACCCAAGTTTTGTGTTTTCAAATCTTTATGAAAGAAAAAAATATAAAAAATCAAGAGTTAAAATCCATATCATAATGAAAAATAATGTTAAAAGTCAAATCAAATCTTAAAATTCAAATCACACAAAAAGACATAATATTTTTGGCACATCTTCTATTCTAGTCAAAGTTTAAAATCCACAGTTGGCCTCATGATAAAGTTAAGCTCCACAGGGGTGTGGTAGGCCAATAGACTAGGTAGGATTTTTAATGACATCATTATATCTTCTGATAATTTACTACCACCTAAATTTTCACATAAGTACCCAATATTCACAATAGATTGATGACTTTTTAAGGGGTCCTAAGAGTGGGAAACACATTTTGGGAAGGTAGGATCCTTTTAGTTTTCATGAATTATAGAATTCATGAGATGATATTATATTTTAGTAGTTATCCTAAGCTTATGTTTACTAGGTAGATTTCTCTAGGACCATTTTCGTTGAAACATTTTAGTCTTGCCAACTAGATTTGAGTGTCTTATTTATGGTAAAGACCATGTTTTCACCTTAGTGGTTCCCTAATTTTCCTCCATCCATTTCACCCTTTGATACACAAGTTTATTTCAAAATATTCCCCATCTATTTCCTTCATATCCTTCATCTCTTTCAGACATGGTAACAATATAGTAGTTTGAGATTTTCCATATTTATAATAGAAGGTACATCTTTGAGTTATTGCAAGATGCTCTTTTACTCATTTCCTTATATTTCTAGGATTTATCTTAGTTATATTTGGAACCTTGATTTTTATATCTACTTTTTATTGGCTATTTGGTCTCCTTTTTCCCTTTCATGTTTCACCCTTTTTGCTAACTATTTGGTTTCTTTTTCTCATCTTTGTTTGCATTTGGTGTGTTATTTCTCTTACATTGATGTTTTTATCTTATAAAAATTATATGTATCATTTATTTGATTTGGATGGGTACGTATCTTAATTTGGATGCATTTTTTGTTTTTTCACTCCTAAGTAGCCTTAATGTTTTATCTTACCAATTTTCCTTTTCTTATATCTACTTGGAAATTTTGGTTCTAACCTAGCCTTATCAATCTCAACTTTATAGTTTTCCAATATTTACAATAATTTATAATATTATTTCATTTATGTTTATTTATTAACCACACTATTTATGCATGCATTGATCTTATCCAATTTTAGCCTTGTATCCTTAGGAATTCTCAAATGTAGTTACCATGCCTTCCATAATTAATATTGTGGTACTTACATGCAATCATTCAAAAAAAAGGTAAGTCAAGGTATGTATATTTTACTTCCAGCTATTAATTTATTGGTAGTTATTTTAGCATTATATTTAATTATAATATTTTGTGTTTCTATGTTTCTTTCCGAAAATACCATCTAATGTTACACTATTGTGTTGCATGATGAGTTTCTAGTGGCGCATATGTATAAACCTATATTTTTTCATTTTGTCACTTTGTAATGATTTATCTTGTAATGTTTTATTTACAGATCAATATCTATGAGTGTGCTTCATAAAGGGTGTACTAAGAATAAGGTATGATCAGATCGTGGAACTTTATGAGAGATGTTTTCACACTATTCTATCACACCATCACTATTATCAGTCAAAAATAATTCAAACCTACTTTCATATTTCCTCTCCATAAAACTTCCATTTAAATTTATTAATTTTATTATATATTACAATATAATTCTAGATGATACAATTTATTTCATGCTTAAGTCTCCTTTATACTATATCAGCTAGCCTAATACAATTTTAAATTTGTATTCAAACATTTATATTGTATTGACCTAGTTGATATAATACTATAGAAAATGACATATTACCACTCTTACTATCGATCTAGAGTTCAAATGTGTTTTTGGGTATTATAATAATATATAGTGATCATATTTAATTATTAATATCATAAATCACATTCATACACTCTGTTTGTGCTCACATTTTTTCCCTAAGCACAACTTGGGATTGTTAGTGGTTTAAAACCTTATCTTAGATGTATTATCTTGTGTTATTGAAGCTCAATATGAGAGGTAATTGGGAGTTAATAAATAAGGAGGATATCTATGTATTCATCCAATCATTTTATGTCTTCAACATAAAACATCTATTTCAAAGCTCCACTCGAGATAAAATAAGAGATTGAAGTATCAACAGGTCCATCCAAGGTATGTATTTCTATCCCTACACTTTTTCTTTTACTTAGAAGATTAGATGTTGTTCAATGCCTTGTGTATCTATGTGTATCCTTACTTATGATATTCCTTATACCAAATAAGTTGGTATAGATATAGGGTTATTTAGGCTTGCCATTAATCACTTTGGGTTGTATAAAAACCCATTTAGTTGACCATTATAGCTTAACTTATTTATAATCACTTACCCATCATTTAATTTACTTATAACCCTTTACAATAATTTAATTTACTTGCATATTTACAATCATAGTTATAATCATTTACCTTTGTTGAGGTATAGTGAGAGAGTAGAGTTAATTCCCTATGTCATAGGCTTAATATTTAAAACCCTTTCCTCTTGACATATGAGTTGTAGGTTACCCTTTACAAAATCTATATATATCATAGGTCCTTATCCACTTATCCAAGTATACACATGATCTATTTTATTTATCTTATTTGAGTCCTAGTCTATTTAGATAAAGAGGATAGTTGTATGTCATCCTATCACATGCATACATATTATGTGACTAAGTTGATTTTTTATTATATAATTGTTTTATTAAAAATCACAATTTTTTTGATATATCTTGGGGGAATTTAGGGTTAGTCGATCAAACATGTAAAACTATATTTATATAAAATATCATTTTTGAAGTTGGCATTGGAATTTAATAAGCTTCAATTATAATCTATAGAGTTATTGGGACTTCACCCTAACCATAGCTAATTTCAAACCCCATGAAGTGATTTAGGGTTTTGTAAAGTTTTTATTTGTTTTTATTATTCTTATGTCCATAATTAGAGGATGCAGATGATAGATTGGGAGAAGACCTACCTAAAGTTTATGAGGAAAATTGATTGAATAGATTGCATGAGAAATTGGAAATCTATGTTTGTAATGATGTAGTTTAATTAGATGTATTACTTGTGATATTTTATGGGAATTTAATAGGAAAATAAAGTGTAGTTTTTAATGGATTTCATGAATTTATATTGATATTAAATCTCTATTTAAAGTTATTGTGGATAATCCATTTGAATTTTTATGGTTTTCATTTATGCATATATGGAAATTATAAAAAATAAAGGAAACAAATGCTAAAATGGGATCTTCAGATTGTTGGAAATTAATGTTGAGTATAATACTCAAAATGCATCACATGTTTTGATATTACATTTTAATGGCCCAACATATAGTTTTTTTAGGTTGTAATTATATTTTGAGATACAAGTTTAGTATATCAATGCATGTCATATGTTCTAATTCAAATACATAGGAAGAACGGAATTGTATAGCCCCATAGGAAACTTGATGTAAACATGACCATATATAAATTGATAGGAATACTTATACATTTAAAAATATTATTGGTTTTCATTAATAATACACATGGGCATACACATTTCACATCTCCCAATTTCACATATATAGATGTGATAATGACAAATATGATTATATGCCTCAAATTTTACCTCATTATGCCAAAGTAGAAGCAAATTTCAATATAAGAGTTGGCGAATAAATTATTACTCACCATAAATTTAAAGGGAGAGTAAAAATAGAAAAAAAAACCTAAATAATATAGTTGAAAAATATGATATATATATATATATATATATATATATGTATGTATGTATGTATGTATGTATGTATGTATGTATGTATGTATATATATATATATATATATATATATATATATATATATATATATATATATATATACACACATATATATATACATATACACACATATATATATACATATACATACATATATACATACATATATACATACATACATATATATATATATATATATATATATATATATATATATATATATATATATATATATATATATATATATATATATATATAATGGTTACCATAGTTTTGAAACCCAATTCTAAAAATAATCTAATTTTATATAATATTGGGGTTACAATGTACTTTTCATATGTTATAGTTTTTTATGTATTGTAAAATGTGTTATTTAAAAATTTTAAGTTTTTTTGTTGCACATCATCAAAGCCTTTTAATTATATGAGGAGCCCACATAGATTCATATTTCATTGCCAATATCATCACCTCTATCATCCCATTGTATTGCATGACAAAACTTCATATAAAATCTAATAGAAAAAGACATGAACCCCATTCAATTGTCCACTTTCACTCTTCCTAGACATTCATTTCCAAGGCATCTATCAACATCATCTACACCACCTCTTCATATCTCAAATCATAATATTCATTTTTTCTCTATGCCAAGACAATAATGGGATGAGTACCTAAGTAAAAATAATAAGGAATATAAGTTCCTCCACCTTAGTTGAATGAATGTCCCCATTTTTAATGAAACCTTTGGATGAAAATTATCAAAAGTTACATTTTTATATTTTTTTGGTACTAATATAGTAATATTATTTATAAATTACATCTTATATTTTTTAATTAACTTATTTTAAAATGCCATAATTTACATCAAATTTTAATGAAAATAAATTTAATTATATGTAATCTACATAATTTATTATTTAACATGTTTTATTATCCCCATAAAATAAAAAAATAGATAAATGCTAAAATTTTATTTTATTTTATAAATGGGGACACAAATATAGAAAAAAATGTAACAAATTTATTTCAAACTAAACCTTGAATCTAAAATAAAAAAGGGGAAGGCCCATCCCCCTTCCCCACTTTTTTTTTGGTACAAAGAGGCAACAAAAAAGATAGTGATAGGAAAATGATAGATTGAGAAATTAAGAGGGAACATATATTATAAACACAATTAAGATGAAAATATAGAAGAGATAAATTAGCAAGAGGGAAAGAGAAGTGTTTATTTGAAAATGAAGATGAAGAGTTCTAAAAAATAAGGGTATGGAGAGAACAAGTATGTCCTGGCAATGGAAGCAACATTCCAAAAGAGGAATTGGAAGAAAATTTATTGGAACACTTTAGAGAGAGAAGAGTAGAGGTATGTAAATTATTTTCATAGAAAAAATAGTTTTTTCATGGCTAGAAAAATTATATAAAAAAGAATCCTAGGAAAATCCTACGAAAAAATAATACACTAAGCAAATTTTCTCATAACAAAAGCAACAAGTAGAAACTACAGGAAAAAAACATGTATAAACCCTAGGAAAACCCTATGAAAAACAAGTAAAAACTTTTTAAAATCCCTAGTAAAAATAATATTAAAAAACCCTAGGACACCCATAATAAAAATATAATAGAAAAATATTTTTTATAACTAAAATAATAAACAAAAACAACATGTAAAAACCCCAGGGAAAACAATGGGTGGAAATCCTAGAAAAACCTTGGAAAAAAAGTAATTAGAAACCTTGGTAAAATCATGTTTAATAAAGCAATTAGAAACCCTATGAAAAACCCTACCAAAATTATAGAATGCATGGAAAGCAAAAAACCTAGAAACATAATATATTTTTATTATTTATTAAATTCTTCTTATTCAAGTGTCATTATT
This sequence comes from Torreya grandis, assembly GCA_037957365.1. Classification (NCBI taxonomy): domain Eukaryota; kingdom Viridiplantae; phylum Streptophyta; class Pinopsida; order Cupressales; family Taxaceae; genus Torreya; species Torreya grandis. The sequence continues at coordinate 15,127 of JARHVA010007576.1, forward strand.
TATGAAAGATATATAATTTATAAAGTGATTTATTTTAATATCAGGCTTGTAAAATTAAGAAACCTTGTGACCATAGCTCAATTTTTTTAAAATTGGCATTGCATATTGTGGGTTGTGTGGAATTAGTGTTCATGAAGCCACCACATGAGATATAAATGAGGAGTATCACACCTCCTCTTACCACACTCATCGTATGCCTTGATGATCATATGTATATCAAGATTCATATGTGTAACGTATCAATAATGTACTTTAATGGTTTAGAGGAGGTGATATTTATGAGATGATATGTCATATTTTTCATACTTAAAGGGACACAAGTAAGTAAATATTTTATTTTATTTTATCATATGTTTACTCATGTTATTAAATTTATTTTATAATTTATTAGTTTTTAATTTTATTATATAATTACCAATCATCATCTTATGTGCCTTCTTCATATCCCTGTCAATTTAGAGCTCATTAATTGAAATAATAGGAAACCACCCCCACAAGCCTTGATGAGTTTTTTACTATATCATTGTGGGGGGATATAGATTCTAAACTTGATTCTTATGAGGATATATCATATCATTTAACACTAGATGAGTAGGGATCAAGTGTTTTGAACTCTATAAGTGAAATTATAAGTCAAAGATCAAATAAAAATATTATAAGATGCTCATGACAAGTATTAATTTAATTTCTAATTTAATCAATTATTTTAATTTCTTATTTTTTCCCTAAATTTTTTGTAACTTAATATTAATGGAAACAATAAATTACATTTCAAAAATAAATACAAACATTCCAAAGGGAAAAATGTAATGGAGAAAAAAGAATGGTCATAAGGACCCAAAGACAAGAAAGGCCTCCCCAAAAGAAAACTCACTACTATGAGACCACAAAAAAAACCAAATGTCAAGGTACACAAATTGATGAACAAGAGTAGGATAAGATAACAATAACATTAGTATGAAACAAAGAAAAAAATAAGGCAAGGAAAGCTAAGATACATAAAAATAAATATGCTAGGATGCTAGTGAAAAATAAAGAAATGTAGACCTCATTAATCCTCCTAAACACAAATATTAAATTATTCCAAGATATCCTTATCTATAAATTATTTTAAGGCCCAAAGGTCTACCTCCAAATGCAGCCCCTCCTTGGAAACTATTTTTTCCTTGTATTAAGCTCCATATAAACATACATAAAGGAAGTGGCAGAAAAACATGGAAACATATTGATTATATAAGAGGTTGTAAGCACATATTATTCATTTTTGAAACCCCCTTTACCTAATTGATGATGATATCTATGTCCCCAAAGACCTAAAAAATATCCAGTGTTCTATCCATCACCAACATTAGCATAAGCTTTAAATCCAAAATCTCAATGAAATTATTAGTACCCATGCCCATGCCCATCCTAAAGCATATGAAATGCTTGGAATTTATAAATAATATTCCACCAGAACTACATACAACAATTGAATATCACCATCAAAATATCCCCATGATCCAGTCTTATCAATATGAGGATGTATCAATAACCATTGCCTCTTAGTATTCATAGTACATTTGAAATTCCAAAAGATTTATCTAATTTAGGATAGGCATTGAAAGGTAGGAATGTTTTTACCTTGAAATATGCTAGAATTTATATTAATCCATATACTTCAAGACACTAATGACTTGAGTATTTTATAATTTGGCCTCTTATACCATATCTTAAATTATTATTCCATTAAAGAACCCTACCAACTACCTCACACCCCTATCATCACTTCCAACTATGTACAAACCTTGATAGTAAATGGACAAGCGACATGAAGTTGGTTTGTAGTTTTTGTGTCCTATAAGCATTGATTATAATGTCCTAGAATATGCCAAATATTTTTTCTACAATTCCTCCAAGTGAGGGCTTTGTTTCTCAAACCTAGCCAAATAAATGTTTTAGTATTTAAAGGGCCAGAGTTTCTATCACCACCAAAAACTCTCTCCAAGAATCATATTAGTAAATATAGATAGATACAAAAAAAAAATACATCCTTCTCTTTGATAAGTATGACATAGATCCATTTAAATATATTCACATATTCATCCCACCTAATACCATCCTTTTCATCCATTCCTATCATAAGTTAACTTTTACACCCTTGGCACCAAATATTTGTAGAGTTTTTATCCATTGCCCATGCCAAATTTGTAAACCCAAGTGTAATATATAATTTATCAAGATCTTAGATTATAAAAACCACCACATTTGATGCAAGGGTAAATCCCCACTAATTTTTCACCATTCCCCACCTTCCATATTAACTAGTTACCAATAAATGGAATCAATTGCACTAAGTCTTTACACATAGTTGAGACATTGTGGCTTTGTTTGATAGGACTTATGATCCATTTTTCACTATTGAGAGGTTAGATATATCCTAAATAATCATTTTATTTTGTAATCATTCCTTTGATATAAGATTCTAAATATTTTTCACATGCATTACCTTACCAAAAATATGGATACTTTGAGGCCCCATCCTCTACATTCCTTAGGCATAGCAAAGGACTATCATTTGACCAAAGAGATACCTTCATTTTACTTTATTCTAATCCATAATAATTTGTAACTTTTTTATAAATATTCTCTAAGAAACTTTTGAGGATGTGAGATATATAAAGCTAATATAAATTTATATCCTCAAATAATGAATTCATGACATTAATTCTACCACCAAGGGATAACCATCTATGACACTAATAATTAATTATATTTTTCACCTTTTCAATCAACCACTTCTAGTCATTTTCACCACAATCATTTAGAATCAAGTAAAATCCCAAACTTTTGAAACCAATTTGTAGGTCATATTTTTGAAAAGGAAAAACCCCAAGAACCCAACTAATTTGAAAAACCTCCATGCATTTGAAAGAGATGCTAGACTTTTGAAAATTTGACTCCATGATAGTATCTATACTAAATATGTCCAAAGACTCATTTAAGAATGTAATTTACCTCCAAGATCTATCAATTAACAACAAGACATCATCCAAAAAAATCAAGTGCATGAGAAAAGTGTTCCTTCTAACCTTAACCCCACTGATAAGCCTGATCTTGTTGCCTCTAGGATGACTTGACTAAACCCCTGATCAACCAAAACGAAGAGTAATGAAGAGAGGAAAAACCTTCCTTAGACCATGAAAGGGTATAATTTTTTTGATGTTGATTTATTTATTAATAGATCAAAGGAGACATAAGTCAAGAACCCAAAAATCTAATTCACCATTTACAAACATAACCCTATATGGATTAGGAGTAATCTCGAGTAAAGCCAGTTAGTTATATCAAAGGACTTAGAACATATAGATTCATAAAAACCACTAGAAACTTATTTATTTTAATAGAGTGGATTCCCTCTTAGGTCAGCATAATAACATCAAGAATTTATATCCCATGTAAGAACTTGAACTCCTCACTAGAAATTGTCTCAGAAAAAATCCTCTTAATCCTTATGGAAATACTTTTTGTAATGATATTATAGATTTAATTACATAAATAAATGGACAAATAAACAAAAGAGGTTGGGGTATCATTATTCATAATTATAAAAAATGAAGGTTAAATTTAAATCCCTAAGAATATTCCCTATCCACTTTGACTCCTCCATCACCCTTAATAGGTCCCTAGAAAGAAAATAAAAAAAACACACCAAACAATTCATCCATCCAATCATCAAGGCTTGGACTTCTATATTTTTGAAAATAATCCAAAATATACCATAAATATTCCTTAGATACTTCCTCAATAAGACTCATTATTTACCTCATTAACAAATCTTGGAAAAAAGTAGATATTTTAACTCTCTATATATATATATATATATATATAATATTAACTATATCAGGTTCCTTATACAGCTTCTCAAAGTGAGATACTCCTAAAACAAAAATATATTGAAATGTCCAAACAATATAAATGTCTTCCAATGCTCATTTCCAATATAGTATTTCTATTTTTACAGTGATTAGCATAATAATGAAAAAAATGTGTTTTCATCAGCATTTTCTAACCACAATTCTCTACTTTTAATATTAAATATGCTCTGATATCTGCCACCAAATTACTCTTCTTCAACTCTAATTTATTGAGCCTAAATTTGGTAATTTAATTGAAACCTTGTTCACAATATTTACCATATAAATCAAAAATTTGTTATTCCATAACTAAAATATCATGTTTAGTTTTTCAATGATTGATGGAAACCCTCTTCACTCTTTTAAAATTTACTATAAATTGAAGACTTTACAAATATATGGAGATAACTTCGAAGGATAAATAATAATTATTAACCAACTTAATGAAGTCATCTTACTTCAGCTATGATAAATTTAATTTAAATGGGCTCACACGCTTAATGTATTTCTTTTCAATTTGAAGCAATATGGGCAGTTGATTAGAATCTCCTCTCATAGACACTCATGATCTAATTATCTTAGATCCACTCAATATGGAATATTATATTAAAAACCTATCAAGTCTCTTTGACACTATATTGACACAAAATTGCATAATTTTCCAAGTAAGAACTAGTTAGTAGGTTTCATATCCACAAACTTAGCCTCCTCAAATTTGTTAAAATATTAATTAGCCAATGGATCTATTCTCACTAAATCTACCCAAACATCATCTCTTTTAGAGGTTAAGTTTAAATATCCCCCAATAATGGTATTATTATCTCCCAAAATGTTTTGAGTAAACATGCCATACTAATAATCCACTCTCTCCTCATAAGATCCATAAATATTAGCCACATCAAAAATTTAACATAATGCCAAAGAATGGAGCTCAACCTTAATGTCAAAAATAAATAAATTTAAATCTAACCAGCCTCATATTATTTTTTGACGAGCTTGAGAATAAACCCTTAGATCTTCTAGTAGAGTCCATGGTAAAAAAATCCCAATATTTTAGAATTTTATATAAATATCCAATAACCTTTGTCCCTTCCCCCTTAGTCTCCTATATCATAACCATGTCTGACACATGCACATTAGTTAGTCTATAAAGTGTTGTCTTTTTAAAAATATTTCCCATCCATCTAATGTTAAGGGAAAAATTATCATGGATTACAAATCTCTAGGGTTTACCCCTCTCTGAGGGCACCTAAGACTATTTTCTATTTCCCTTGTTAGATTTCCCTAATTTTTGTATCTAAGATTTTTATATATGGGAGATCCATCTCTCTAAATGATGACTCTCTAAAATATTGAAATTACTTAAGCCTACTTAAATAATACCATATTTATGGCTGAAACCACTAGCAAAGATCATAATGGATATCTCAGTTCATTTGAAGAAACTAATGATTCATATTATTCTAATTTTGAAAAGTAGAATTGAGACCTAACCAATCTATATAGTATTCTCACATATCTATCCTCCTATTATCTAAGAAAAAATACATTTTTTATTTCTTGAGATATCCCATGGTCCCCCAAAATTCTACCTTATCTTATCTTACTCTTCTCTATATTATTTTCCAAACCTTCCTCAATATCCCTCAACTTAAACCTCTTTTCAAAAAATGCATTAACATATCCCACCTCAACCACCACTCATGTTTATAAGTCATTCATTTTTTCCCCAAAGGATTGGAATGTTGAATAATAATGGGATCCAACAACATTACATCTTGGTCATCAAGATATAGAGAATGCTCCAAATATTCCAATGACAAGTCAAAGGTAGACTTCAACATAAATTATTATTTCCCCCCAAAAAATGATGTTGAAACCCCTCCTAAGATACTCAGTTTCTCAAAAGGTTTTAATCCATTGATTTCACCAAGAATTCACCATAACTGACCACCTCCATATGTTGACAAAATTTTATTCTACAATTAACCAAAATTTCCCTCTCGATCCTAAATTTTGATACCAACTTATTCCATTATTTTTGAGTAAATTAAGAGATAAATAATTTTTCAAATGGCCATAGACATGACATATAACACACATAAAATGAATTCCCATGTGATCTAAGGATTATGTATGTTTTCAAGGTCTATATTTAATTTCTATTTATTTTTCCAATTTATCTTTTAGATCAAGTTCAACTAAAATTATAGCCACCATATTAGAGGACTTCTTAAGGTAGCTATCATCCACCTTGATACAATTCCCAATCCTATCTCTGATGGCCTTAGAAACCTCCATTGTCTAGCATTTTAAATGCAAGGCCAAAGGCTTAACCCAAACATGTTATGTTAAGGACCTCTCCAACTGAGGATCAAAACTTGATGACCACTTATTTAGAGTTAATAGTGATGACACCCATAACCATATTTTCTCCAAAAAAAGTTCACATCTTCTCCATAATTGAAAATGAAGGAAACCTATTCCCTAACAAAAATATGGGAGAATGGATGTACACTAGAGATGATATCCATAATTGAGCCATCCAAATTTATAATTTCTTATCAGATATTCTCCTACCACATAAACATTCAGTTAGAGTAGTGTTCACTAACTCCAAAACTTTATTCATCATAATACCCTCTAATAGAATGATTCTGATTCTTTTCCCTTAAAGCTTCATGTACCTTCTAACTTTCTTTTCTTGAAAACACCTTGGATGAATCTAATATCTTCTCCTTCATATTTTTAGGAAGGTTTAGCCCATTTTTAGTCTTATAAAATAGCTATCCCAATGAGGCTTTAATAATTCCCCCATAATTTCCTAATCCAATAGTGAAATCCTCATTTTGTTCATGTCCTTGACCTACCTCCTCACCCTGAACCAAAATATGATCTAAGAGTTTGCATCAAACATTGGAGCCCCCCATAGGACAAAAAATATGAGGATACACAATGCCCCTAAATTGAGTGAAATGACAAGGATCCTTTGATTTTGTCTGGGTCTTATCCTCTACAAATCCAAAAATTGTAATAAATACCTTCTCTAACCCTCTAACAGTCTAACCACTACTCCCATTACTATTTACATCACCTAATAGAGTAAGGGAAAGTCCATATAAGTGTGTGTGGCCCTATATAAACTTATGAAAGTGGGGATATAAACCATCCATATTAACTTTATTTTCTTGACCATCTGTTAGGAAAATAGACGTGCCTTCAAAATGAATTTTTAGAATAATCCACCAATTCTTCTTCCTTACCAATATTTTATAGATATAAGGAAGATTGTCTTCTAATATATTTTACATCCATGTCAACCATGCCACCTTTAGGTAATAACACTAGAGATCCCACACAAAAAATGGAGATAAAAACACATGAACTAATGGAAATTGATCTCAAAGATATCAACCTAAATTAGAGCAAACCAAAAATCTTTTCAAAATAGTGACCAAATAACCTAGATAAAAGTTGATTATTAGGCTAAAATTCCAAAAAAAATCTTAATAATATTTCATAATACAAAGCTTGATTTTGCATTTGTGAGAACTATGGGTTTCTTGAGCAAATCATAGGTTCTATGACTATTTTAGTAGGATTTATAATCTATCAATTGTATGGGTAGTTATCAAACTTTAACTAATACTTCAATAGGTCTTTGGCTATGATGACTATAGGAATAAGTCTCAGACTTTGGTGATTATCCAAATATGTCTTGGAATCTGACTACTACTTGGGAAAATTTTAGACTCTGACTAATGATTGAACACGTCTCATGTTTTGAAAACTTTTAGAACAAGTATTGAAATTTTTAAAATTTCAAAACAAGTCTTAGAATTTGATTGCTGCTTGGGCAAGTCTTAGACTTTGATTACTATTTGAACATCTCTTAAGATCTAACTACATTAAAAAGGTCTCAAGGTCTAAAAAATATTAGAAAAACCTATAAATTTTGATTTTTTTAAATAATTAGGAAAATATAGAAGTAATTTAAGATAAATTTTAAAATATATATCAAAAAATTGAGCTATGCATTCAATTAGGTTCTCTGCTAGATATTCATTTTGTTAGGGTAGATAGGAGTTTCATCAAGTAAATATAATTCCTAAATAGTTGAAATTATGACAAGTAAAATAATTTTAATGTAAAACTTGATCTAGGGAGTATATGTGTGAGTAATGCAAATTGAAATGCCCTAAAATTACAAAAAAATGAATTGTGAAGGATGGAGGTGGTTGCCTACAACTACTAAGGATGCGTCCCTTCCAAGTCTACTTTGATCTTGATTATTAAACTTATGCAACCCTCATACCATGATTCCATCATGACTCGACTAGGGTGAGTTGAAAGTGTTATTTTGATAATATCTTAATTTATTTATGGTAACATTTTTTATTTTTTAAATTTGAAATTACTTTAATTTCATTATTTTTACAAGTATTTTAAAAAGAGAATTGTTTTTCGAGTAAGAAAGTTATTTGAAGAAAATTTCCACATGGAATTTATATATCAATAAATTAAGTGTAAAAATTATTTAATTACTTATATTCTATTTTTTTTTCATGCCTACTATAATGCAAATATTATCAAAACATTTGAGGTAAAGACACTTATGAGGACAAGGTGACATATATGGGTATAACATAATTTATTTCAATAATTTTTAATTTATTTATATGTTTATATTATTTTATCAAATATTTAATGTGCAAGAGAATCACAAGGGTAATACACATGAGGAGAGAGTAACTCATTGACCTCTAGGCATTAATGTAGCTACGTGAAAAAATTTATGCAAATAGTGGCACAAGCAAGAAACAAATTGGTTTCTCTTAATTCTAAAAAATAAAACTATAGCATGAAATATTTGTAATTTATTTATAATCATTAATTAATTTTTTTTTAATATTTTTATATTAACATAGGGATAAAAGGTATACATAACAAATCCCACTATCCTTAAAAAAATTGGTGAAAGTTTGTGACTCATCATTTAGGAAAAATGAGTCTAGAATAGGTTGCTTTCTACTTTGTAAGTTTATTTAAGTAAATGTAGTTTGTAAATTTAAGTTCATTCATCAATATTTTTAACATTTAGTTTGATTTTCAAGATAAAATATATGACTATAAGGTAGCTAAGCAAGTGAGTGAGTAACTGAAATCCCATGCATGAAACATCGATGTAAATAATGAGTGGGAACATTCTATGGGGTTTTATTAGTAAGACATTATTTTATATTTTATAATAATTTAATTTTCAATTAAAATTAGTATTGAACATAAATTTAATTTGGAATATTTTTAGATAATACCATTTTATATGAATAAACCATCTATTATAATTGCATAGATGATATTTTATGATTATGTAGCACCTAATTCTTGTACACTTGGTAAACTCATGACCTTGGTTATTAATATTAGTTTTACACATAACTTGATTATACAAACCTTCCATATGCTTTATCTTGTGCCCCTTGTCCTATTTCTTCATCTAAATAACCTGATATTGATGACACAAACATCCTATCTTCCCAAAATGCTTAAAATGTACTTATTTTATACCTCTACAAGCTTTAATCCTATGCTTACTCTGCTTCTCCCTCAACACTAATATTTGGGTTAGATAGTAATGTTGATATTACTATCCTAGCCTAATGTAAGTGTTTAGTTCCCTAAATTCATCCAATTTGTAAATGAAATGTATTATATTGGTTAGCCTAAGTGCTTTAATGCAAGTTATCTCTTAATAGGATTTGTATAAATATAATATCAACCCTCACTCATTCCTCACCTAGAAATCAAACCAAAAGAGCATTCAAAAATCACTCAAGTTACCAAAAACTTTCCTATTCTAACCTATTCTTATATAAGTCAAAAAAAAAAATCCTAGATATAGGTCTGAATACTAAAGGAGCGGTCATAAGGTCATATTTTCTAAGTTACAAGTTAGGTCACTATTATACTTGATTTACACATTACATGATTTACACATAGGCCAACCATAGGGGAGAATTACATGAGTTTGAGGCCCTCTTATGGATTATTAGATATGTAGGTAGCACCCTTTAATAATAGGGTCATTACTAGTTAGCTCGACACCATGTTCCCACTAGCCCATTTTTACCCAAGGTCATATTGAATATACAAAGTTAGGGTTTTACCATTTACCAAGGATCAATAGTCTATGACCCAGATCTGAATGCACCAGAGTGAAGATGAATCCAAACTTATAATCATCTAGGTGGTTACATCATATTTTAGTGATTATTTTATATAGTGCACTAGTGTTGAACCCAAACACTAATGTCAATGTAACTATCCTAGGATGATACAACTATCTAGAGAGATAGATGCACTATAACTAGAATATTATAATTGATCTAGAATTACATTCCTTCCTACTTCCCACATTTACCAAATCTGCATTATATTATCATAAAAAATAGTTAAGTACTTTATTTTATGTCATTTGTATATCTAGCATAGTTTTACTTTTTATTAATTGCCTATCTCAAGTTTTATAAATTTATAGTGTGGTATATATGAATAACCAATAGCCCATCTAACATATGAATTTATAAAGGAAAATTAGATAAAGGAAAATATACCATAACTAAAATTAATGAGCATATAGATGATATTCCTTATATACCTTCCTCCTCTTTGAACACATTAGATCAACCATATGAGAACCTAATTTCATTAGTCACATCCATTATGTGAAGTCTTTTTAAATAGCTTCACAATACATTTTACAAATCACAACACAATAGGATAACACTGATACTCTTTTGTCCATCCTACTTGAGCATAACATGATTTTTATACCTTGTAATTAGAACATATTAGGGAATCACCTTATTCTTTAAGAAGGATTTCCATATTATAATTACCATTGGATCATAGGTCACAATGCAAGTCAATATGGGGCTTTGAAGGCTGAAATTCAAGAATACAAGGGTACTTGACAAATAATTTTTTTGTCCCCAAAATAAAGATAGTCCAATAAATCACATATTCCCAAAGAAACCCAACCTTTAAGCACACCTAAAGGTGAAAATATAACATCGTCATAAAATATTGATGGGTTATGTTGTACCCATATTCCAATTGACCCAGAATGGGACTCACTTTGTAGTAAGATATTTTTTGAACAAATGAGATGTCATATAGATTATCTCAAGAAATTTCCATTAAATACATAATCCATAGGATACATACTTTTACCTATAAAATGCATACCAAATATTGTATATTCTATGATACAGGTAACAAATCCAAAGCCAAATTTCACCTTACATCTAGGTTAGTCTTAGTTGGCTGATATGGAAACAAAACTTCATATGAAAAATAGGTGTATTAGATTTCAATTTAAAGATATAAAAATATGTGTGTGACTTTATGGGTATAGTGATACATCTATGATAACAAAAAATTGAATACATTTACCAAAATGTATCACATGTTCCATGATAAGTCATAAAATAAGGTGTCCTATAAATAACCAAATACAATTACTAGATAGTCCTTTGCATTTAGATTGGGAAAATGGTTAGTTATTTACATTAAATTTGGGGAAATGGATAGTTTTTTTCCATTATACCAAAAAAATCAAAAATACAAAAACACTTTTGGCACTTACAGTTCTATTACCTCCTTGGCATATATATGTTAGTTACATCATACATATATACATGATACACTTATGGGTGTTCAGCCTTCCCTATACTCATGTTATTATGACATTGGGGGCATCCATATTTTACAATATTCATACACCTAGGTTATATGATTCTATGATCACTCTACAATATCATCTTTGAGCTTACATATGTACTTACACATGCCTTTTATCTATGATTATAGATTGCACATGGTACTTGATATGCTATATACTTTAAATTTTATATTAACACATTTGATCCATGGGCCACTATGACATGTTTATGTTGATTATTTATTATTTTCCTTTACACACTTCCTTGAGTGTTTTGCCTTTATATTGTCTTTATTTTTTAAAATTTGAATATTTTCTATTGTATGCAACCCTTGTGCCTATGATTTCCTTCTTAGACATTTAAATATGTCATTATTTTCCTTTGTGTATAATTGACTAAGTCATGTCCATTTTATTTCATGAGATTTGAACATGCCCCTTATTTATGATCTCATTGGACCATTGCCTTTTGAATTTATTTTGAGTGCTCTTCTGTGTGTGATTATTTTTTTGTTGATATTATTGTTACTATCTACACATTTTTATGATCTTTATCATGAATCTTAGGCCTACATGTGTCACATTGGTTCTATGCACTTTAATGTTACATCTACCTAGACATATTTCCTTCTATATGTTACATGGTTACATTCATAGATTTACATTTGTCTTACACTTTTGAGGTGAGATAACTACCAGGTACTATATTTCCCTCACCTCAAAAGGGGGAATATTAGTGGGGCATGTCATGATGATATGCTTCCACAATTTTCACAATTTATAGATTGTAGTGGGGGCATGATTTGGAAGCATGTTTTCCACATTCACATAGTGTATGGTGTTTCTCTCAAATTTTATTCATTTCTTAGGAAATAATAAGAAACTAGTAATAAGTATGTGATAAAATAACCTTTTTATATGTGCACATGTGATCTAAACAATCATGAAGAGATCCTTTTTTTTTTGGGAATATTGACCTATAGATAAGAAAACACTCATGCAAAAGGGTTGTTAGATGGGTAACAAGGTGGATTTCCTAGTGTGGGCTAGATCCAAGAAGCATGAGCTTGATAGGAGTCTATCAATCCACACTCTTAAACGTTAAAGTTGAAATGGATAAAGATGAAATATTTGCATCAAATTATAGAAAAGACTAAATGGAAATTGTTGATGCTTAAAATTGCGCTTGATTCTAATCAACAACAATGGGAAGTTTCAAGCTATGGGATATTACGGCTTGAAACAACCTCCAGATTTTAGAGAAGTTGGTCTCTTATTTTGTATCAAGTGTGGGGAAAAGGGATAGAAAATTAAATAGAAATGCAAATGCAGGAAATGAAACCTAACTTTGGTGATGCGCCTGAGTGTAATTTTATCCTAATCTTGAGCATAATGAGACCATGTATAGGATTCATTTACATTTAAGAGCAAACACGTGCATGATCAATGTAAAAGATTGAAATAATAGACATAGAGGCTCATAACAGAGGCTTCTTTTGCTGAGATATAGAAAAATGTCAACAAAGACATAGGTTTCAATATTCTTATAAGAATCTTCCAATCACATAAGAGGCACAAAAACATGTACAGTTATGTAGAAATTTTGATTCAAGAAAATGAGACAAAAGCAAATGACATTCCTAATCATAACTCTAGAAAATCTACAGTATAGACTACTTTTGCAAATGACATAGATAATATCAACAAAGGCATAGAGTTCAATCTTCTTAATTCTTTTAGCCACATAAAAGGCACAAAAACATGCACAGTTACATCAACTTTACAACTCAAGAAAATGATACAAAAGCAAATGATATTACTTACTAAAAAACTCTAGAAAAGTCCTAAACTATAGAATCCTCCTCTTATTATCCTTTTACCCTCTCTCCTTTATAGCTTGGGATTTTACAGACAAAATAGTGTAGCATTTAGTGCATTCAATGCCTTGGATGTATCTTGGTCTTATCAGGAAGGGCCATGCTACAGTGGGGTGACTGCCCTGACTACGGCATGTCGATTCATGTCTAGTACCTCCTTTTATGCCTGAATTTACTCATTCCATCACCTGCTTAGCCACACAACTATCCATTCTCCTCCACTTATAGGGGACAAATAGACGGCCCTTTTAATGTTTGTAGGCCCCAAAAATCTACTTGATGAACTGTTCCATCTACCATTAATAACTCCCATTGAGTTTCCCTCCATCTCTCTTTATGGCAATAGATACATGAAACACTCTATTCTATTGAAATGGAAGAGGACACTTAGTCAATTTCTTGAAATTCTCCTTATTACTTAGAAGGCACCAGAGAATGGCACTTGGTGCTTTTTTACTAATTTATCGAAGACACACAGCATTTTCTACTTTCTCTATATCCTGCTCAAGAACACTCTGCCTTTGACACCTATCACAATCTACTTCTTCGATACTTAGCAATTTTAACAAAATAAAACTCACCGCATTCCTTATTCGAGAAACTTTTAAAAATGGGATGGATGCATGTGGTAGTCTCCACATGTTGACACTTGGCGCTTCTATAGACATTTGAAATAACACCCGAGACCCACCACAATTTTTATTTGGCAATGAAGCTTAAAGATGATTTTTTGGAAGTTGACACGTGGCAGCCTTTGCTACTCTTGAGAAGATACGTGGCATCTTCCACTTCTCCTACTTGGGGTATGTGGTGTCTTCCACTTCTTTCAGGAATGGAGTAGAAAGGGGCTCAGAAAGTGACACTTGATGGCCTCCACTACTCTTCGGCACTTAAACAGAATGAAATGATGCCTTTCTACCTTCCAAAAAGGTACTTGAACCCTTTGGTTTTTTTTGGACACTCCCTTGAACCGCCCAATGAACCAAAAATGGTTCAATGGTTCAACAGTTCAAGACTGCATGCCATTTACATGTTAACTGAGGTATTGAACCAAAAACATTAAACCAAGGCATTGAACCTGGGTGTTGAACCGACTGTCTCTTGGATGCTAACACATGGTGCATTCCACTTTCTTCCTAAAAAGTAATCCAAGGCCTACCGTGACTGCCAGATGGCACTTTTCACTTCTTTTGCTACTTAGCTTGTTGAAAACCTTTGACAAAAAATAAAATGAAATGTGGGTGCCAAAATGAGACATGGATGCTAACACGTGGTGCATTTTGCTTAACTATTATTGGATATGTGGCACATTTCATAGCCCTCTTGAAAGTTATGAAAAGTGTCTCGAATGATGCTAGTTGGATGGCTTAGTGTTTCGGAAAGCAACACTTGGTGGCTTCCACTCGAATTCAAAACTTAGGCAAAAATGAAACAAAGGAATCAAAAAGGGGGAAAGAGAACCCATGTTCAGACTACGCCACATGGTAGCTTCTATTGTACTTTGATAATTGAAAGAAACAAACCTACGCTCTGCTCCAAAACTCTGCCACCATGACCAAGGTATGCAGGAACCAAGACTATAGTATGCGACTAAAAATTTAAATGTAACGTAGAGTAAAAATTTACTCTATAGTTACTGGCGACCCCCAGGACTTTTGAGCCTGCTCAAAAAGAAAACTCCACCTTCTGCTAGATCAAAATTGTGAAATTTATAGCTTCAAAAGATCCGTCGACATGTGTTTAAAGCACTTATTTAAAAAGAAAAGCAGGAAAACAATGAAAAAACAATGCGAGAAAGGGAAATTATTTAAATATAATACATTAGATACCCAAGTTAATTGAAAAGCTTCAAATAGATTTTGTTTACAAGAATCTCCTCAGGTTCTCCTTCTATTGATTCCATCTTGAATGAATTCTTCTACTTACACACGTGAATTTTATACGTGCTAGTCCATAATGCTTCAAATTTGGTATGCTGACCCGACTTGGCGGCTGTTGCATCCCATTTCAAAACAATTGAGCCTACTTCAAAATTAAAATTTTAAGTCCTTTTATCAAAATATTTCTTAACCATTCCTTGGTGCTTAATCAATGAATCATGGGCTATATCCCTCTTTTCTTGAACCTCCAAAAGTTCTACGAGTCTGACCTGCATGGGGCCATTTTCTTTAATTTCAATTTGTTTGATCAACTAGAGAGTAGGGATTTCCAAGCTTAGGGGAATCACAATAGACCTTCCATATACCAATTCATATGGGGACATTTTGATCACCTACTTAGGCATGATTCTATCAGCCCATAGTGCTAGATTAAGCACTTTATGCCACTCTTTGTGATGATCATCCCCTACTCTTTTGATGAGTCTTATTAGGTTCTTGTTGGTTGATTCTGCCAGACCATTACCTTGAGGGTAATAGTTAGGTGAAGTTTTTAGATATATTCCATGCTTTAAGGCAAATTCAGATACTTTAGACCCTAAGAATACTTTAGCATTATCTAAAATTATGGTGCGAAGAGCCCCAAAGTGAGTAGTGATACTCCCCAAAAAATCTAGGATCACATTCTCTATTGCTTCCTTAAGTGGGACTACCTTGGTCCATCTGGTGAAATAGTCTGTGGTAGTTAATATCCATTTGTGACCCATACTAGACACTGGATTTATCATTCCAATAAAGTCAAGACCCCATTGATCAAAAGGTTCATCCACAATTATAGGACTAAGGGACATGGCTGCATTGCTCCTCATCGCCATATAATATTGGCAGGATTGACATTTTTTAACTAGCTGATAACAATCTATAAATAAAGTAGGCTAGTAATATCCTACCTCACTTATCTTTATGGCTATGGTCTTTGTAGAAAAATACCCCCCTGATATTCCATGATGCATTTTGTGTAGTATTCTCTTAGCTTCATCTTGTTCTACACACCTTAACAATTTTCCATCAGAATTTCTTCTGAATAGGACTTGTTCAATTAAAACAAAATGAACTCCATGTATCTTATAATACCTCCTCTTATTTTGAGGGAGTTCTCTCAGATAAATCCCATTCTTCATAAAATGAATCCTGCTTGTGACCCAAGATTCCTGATCAACCTCTTGTAATTTTAGCACCATTTTCATCTCTCCTTCTGAATCTGCTTCCTCAGGTAACATCTTTTCTAGCTCTTGGGTTATATATTGGCACAGAACCCTACCTCTGACTAGCTTGGTGGGTCTAACCTCTACATCATATTCAAGGATCTTGGTGATCCAATTGGCTCTTTTCTTAGTAATTTCTCCCTCCATGATGTATTCCCTGACACCTCGGTGAGCTACTAGTATCAAAATTTTGTTCCCTGATATCATATGCCTAAATTTCCTGAGGGATTTTACCATGGGATAAGCTTGTCTTTCCACAAAATTATACCTGGTCTCATAATCCATAAGAGTTATTAAGAAAAATGCTATTGGGTGTTCTCCCTCCAATCTATCATTCTTTTGAGTCAAGACAGTAGCAATACTTGACTCTCCTCCATAGACATACATTACAAAGGGATTGAAAAAATCTAGGTTTTTAAGCACTGGGGCTACTAAGATAGCCTTCTTGACCTCTTCAAAAGCTTGCTTTCCTTTTTTAGTCCATTTTAAGACCAAGTCTTTCTTTAGCAAGAGTGTCACTGGTCTTACCAAGCCTGCAAAATCAGATATGAATCTACTGACAAAATTGATCTTCCCTAATAAGGACTAAATTACCTTTTTATTTACTGGAAGAGGTAGGTTCATTATAGCTATGATTCTCTTGGGGTCTACAAAAAATCCTTCTTTAGATACTATATGTCCGAACAATTTTCCTTGAGGTACAACAAAGATGCATTTCTTGGGATTCAATGATATCCCAAAATCTTGACATTTCTTGAAGACATATTCTAAATGATCAAAATGATCATCAACATTTTTTGAAAATACAGTTAGGTCATCTAGATAGACTAAGATAATATTATTTATAAGTTTCCCAAAGGCTATATCCATATCTCTTTGAAAGGTGGCTCCTGCATTTGATAGACCAAAAGGCATCTTAGCATATGCAAATGTTCCCCATTTGGTAGTAAAAGCAGTTTTGTACTAATCTTCATCAGCCAACCAAATCTAATTGTATCTAGAGAAACCATCTAGTAAAGAAAACCTCTCTGATCTAGCCACAATTTTTATAATTTTTTCCATGGAGGGCAAGGGATAGTGGTCTTTCAGAGATGCTCTATTTAGATCTCTAAAATCTACACACAATCTTATATCTCCATTCTTTTTCCTAACTGGTACTAGATTTGATACCCAAGTTGAGTGCTTGATTAGAAATATTATTTTGGAATCTAAAAGTTTCTACAACTCATCTACCATTAGAGGCTCAATCCTTGGATTTACTAGCCTCTATTTTTGTCTGATGGGCTTGGACCCTTCAGTCAACTCTATTGTGTGCTAGATAATGTCTTTATTGTATCCATGAAGGTCTTCATAGCTCCAAGCTATGACTTTGTCATATCTCTGGCACAATTTGATTAGTCTTTCCTTCTCTTCTTGAGTTGCAAAATTCCCAACTTTTAGTCTTTTCCCATCACTCACCTCTATTTTAGAATAGTCTGCTTTATCTACCTAGAACCTTTTCTTTTCTAGGCTTACATCCTTGGGGTTGAACAAGTTTTCTAAGGTGATCAATCCCTTGGGGAGATTATTAGTCCTCAATTGTATAATCTAATCACCATATGCCTCTTCAATTTTGGTTTTCAACTGATCAACAAACTCATCTGATTGTTGTAAGAAAGAGAATATTTGAGCATCATTTTTGAATACTTGCCAATTCTCATCATTGTCTGGAATAGTTGGCCTCACTATAACTTTTACTGACTCATTATTAATTAATAATCCAATTGCTAGGTTAAACTATGAGCCAATCTGGGCCATCTTATTAGCTTCAAAGTTTTGACTTCTAGGGATTATCTCAATATTGAAAGCTTCAAAGTCTTCTATTAAATCCCAAATCCTATGCCTGTAGGATCTCATTCTCACATTTTTGGCTACTGCCTTTTCTCTAATTTGCCTTACTACTAATTCTAAATCTCCTTTTAATTTTAGATTATTTATTCCCTTTTTCTTGGCTAACAGGAGCCCATGTACTAAAGATTCATACTCAACATCATTATTAGTGCAAGCAAATCGGAATCGAATAGCCCTTAAATTTTTATCACCATTTGGAGCAGTAAGACAAATTCCTACTCCAGCACCATGTTTACTTCTAGCCCCATCAAAATTCAAGGTCTAGATCTCTGAATCTTGAGTAGTGGGTGCTTCTACTCTTACAACATTTGGGATTGCCTGGTCTTCATCAAAAATGACGTACGTGCCCAAATAGGTAGAGTCATAGTTCCCATATGGGTCACTATGCATTATAACCAACAAATGGCTATTTTCTTCTTCTTGATCATGCTCAGTCTAGTTGCCTAGCTCTTCAACAAAAATCCTTTCTTCTTTATTTAATATGGCATGATCTACTTCTAATCTTGTTGTTGGTTCATTGGTGATATGGTCCTTTAATAGTGGTTCAGATAGAATTTTCATCTTCGAACCATATCTGGTTCTCAAGATGAGGTGAGACTAGTCAAGAGACATATATCTTCCTATTCTTACTGTAAAGTCTCTGGATAAACATAAACCAAAAATAGGAGGTATATCTATGACAAATACATCTTGGTTGACAATTATGTTGGGAAATGTGTATAATTGCAATGGGAGTTGTTTAATTATCCCTATGGTTTGTACTATTTTTCCATCTAGCTGCATAACTCCTTTTACAAGGGGTTCATATTTTATTTTCAAAGCATCAGCTATTTTCTTGGGCATCACAATTGTACTAGCTCCTAAATCTATTAATGCATTATGCAAGAGTTTCTTTACAACTATCAGAGTCAAATAGAAAGGCTCTGGCTTGGATTTACTTACTTATGCTGCATCGTTCACAAAGGTTGTTGTTTATTGAGGAACTATGCCTTTGATCTTTTCTTTTCTAGTAGGTCCTTCTTTGGTAGCAACACCTTTGGGCACTGCTTGACCTTGTAGAGCATCTTGTAGCAGTGTCTTTTGTTTAGGAATAGCCAAAATATCCCATATTGACACTTGTGCTAGGGTCTTCTTCAATTGGTCTACTACATTGATCGGTCCCAAAGACTGAGTTTTTTGGACATAAGGATACCTCATTTTTTCTTGAATCTAGGTAGGAATCCCCTGGTCTTGCACTGGTTGAGGCATTTCTTGTCTAACAATAGCATTTCTTTGCCCTTGAGATGGAGGATTATTCATGACTTGTCCATTGATAATCTTGGGCTACTCCACCATTCTCCTCTTTGATTTGGTGTAATAATCAGATTACACTAGTGGCCTTTGGGAGGGAGATGCTTCATTCAAGAAAATTACTTCTTCATCTTCAACCCATGATAATAAAACATGTTCTGGGGCTATTTCTTCCTCTTGTTGTAAGGACATTCCTTGCATCTGAGCCATCAAAACTAAATTCTACATACCAAGAGAGTGGTAGGCTTGATTATTACTAGTACTAAAAAACTGACCATCCATTCTTCTCTGCTCAGCCACACTTTGTTGTAGATTACCTCTAGGACAATCTCTGGGTGTATGAGCATCATTGCATGGGAAACACCAAGCATTAGTATCATCCACATAATTATTCTATCCTAGAACCATCTCCCTATTTGAGTTGGGAGGAATGGTTTGTGAGGGTGTGGGAACTACAACTAATTGATTTGCTGGTTGATGATTAGTTTGTTTTGGAGGATCCTGATATTGGTTTGGTTGGGATGAAAACCTGTTTCCTTAATAGCCTTGATAAGGGGGCTTAGGGAAAGTATTTTTTTGCCTCTTTATATTGATTATCTCATTATAAAATGTCTTTAGGATATTCTTGATATCATCCATCTCAGATGACTGAGTAGGGACATGTTCTTTCACAGATGATTGAGGGTAAGTGTACATAGACACAGGTGGGCTTACAGCTGTAGGAACTTCTTGAGGTAAGGGCAATGAAATTTATGGGAACATAGGCACGGGAGGCCTTGGAGGTAACTTTTCATAATCTATTAAATGATTCTCAGCTCTGACCGCATATTCATAAGCCCCTGGCAAAGTGTGTCCTCCCAGTGACTGAATCATAACAGATATATCTGAATTCAAAGCCTTGAGATAAAACACTATGGCCATACCAGGTGGTGGTTTAGCTATAGCAAGAATTTTGTCCCAAGTTTTTTGGAATTTGGTGTTGAAGTCAGTCATGTCCTCCTGTGGTCCCCTTTGAATGGTGATTAACTATTGTAACAAAGAAGACTTATCACCCTTCTCTGCAAATATTTCAAAGAATAGATCTCTGAGTTGGTCCCATGTAGATATGGTATTTGGGGTCAAAGACTGATACCATTCTAAAGCCTTCCCTTTGAATGAAGCTGCTAATAACCTTGTGGCCACATTTTGATGTGTGACAACATGTATGGCACAAACATCTGATACATCTTGAAGATGTTTCACAGGCATTTTTGAGTCTTGCCCACTAAATTTGGGAAAAACTTTTAGAGCATTTACTGGGATAGGATCCCAAATGGCTAGTGGTGTTGGGAGGATTAAGGGACTACCCATGTTCTAGCTTGCATAATTTCTTGGGGGTACAGGGGCTCCCATATTCAGTATTGGTACAAACTGGTTAGCTCTTCTCCTTGGACTTGTTACCAAAGGTGGCAAAAGAATACCTGGATTTGTAGCAAATTGCAATCTAGTGACTGGTCCATAGCTCTGACTCCTCGTATCTCTTTGGTTCATATGGTCTTGAAAGAAACTTTAAGACTGGTCCCATTGGGCATGCCAAAAACTACTGATGCTTAAAATTACGCTTGATTCTAATCAACAACAATGGGAAGTTTCAAGTTGTGGGATATTGCAGCTTGAAACAACCTCCAGATTTTAGATAAGTTGGTCTCTTCTTTTGTATCAAGTGTGGGGAAAAGGGATAGAAAATTAAATAGAAATGCAAATGCAAGAAATGAAACCTAACTATGGCAATGCACCTAAGTGTAATTTTATCCTAATCTTGAGCACAGTGAGACTATGTATATGATTCATTTACATTTAAGAGCAAACAAGTGCATGATCAATGTAAAAGATTAAAATAATAGACACAGAGGCTCATAACAGAGGCTTCTTTTGTTGAGATACATAAAAATGTCAACAAAGGCATAGGGTTCAATCTTCTTATAAAAATCTTCCAATCACATAAGAGGCGCAAAAACATGTACAGTTATGTAGAAATTTTGACTCAAGAAAATGAGACAAAAGCAAATGACATTCCTAATCACAACTCTAGAAAATCTACAGTATAGACTACTTTTGCAAATAACACAGATAATATCAACAAAGGCATAGAGTTTAATCTTCTTAATTATTTCAGCCACATAAAAGGCACAGAAACATGCACAGTTACATCAAATTTACAACTCAAGAAAATGATACAAAAGCAAATGATATTACTTAGTCAAAAACTCTAGAAAAGTCCTAAACTATAAAATCCTCCTCTTATTCTCCTTTTACCCTCTCTCCTTTATAGCCTCATATTTTATAGATAAAATAGTGTGGCATTCAGTGCATTAAATGCCTTGGATGTATCTTGGTCTTATCAGGAAGGGCCATGCTGGGGTGGGGCGATTGCCCTAACTATGGCATGTCGATTCATGTATAGTACCTCCTTCTATGCCTGAATTTCCTCATTCCATCACCTGCTTAACTATGCAACTGTCCATTCTCCTCCACTTACAGGGGACAAATAGATGGCCCTTTTAATGTTTGTAGGCCCCAAAAATCTACCTAGTGAATTGCTCCATCTACCATTAATAACTCTCATCGAGTTTCCCTCCATCTCTCTTTGTGGTAACAGATACATGGAACACTCTATTTTGTTGAAACAAAAGAGGAGAGTTAGTCAATTTCTCAAAATTATCCTTATTACTTAGAAGGCACCAGAGAATGACACTTGGCACTTTCCACCTGATTTATCGAAGACATGCAACATTTTCTACTTTCTCTATATCTTGCTTAGGAACACTCTACCTTCGACACCTATTACAATCTACTTCTTTAATACTTAGCAATTTTAACAAAATAAAACTCACCGCGTTCCTTGCCTGAGCAACTTTTAAAAAGGGGATGGATGCATGTGGTAGTCTCTGCATGTTGACACTTGGCACTTCCATAGACCTTTGAAATAACACCCGGGACCCACTACAATTTTTATTCAATAATGAAGCTTGAAGATGATTTCTCAGAAGTTGACATGTGGCAGCCTCTACTGCTCTTGGTAAGATATGTGGCATCTTCCACTTTTCCTACTTGGGGTATGTAGTGTCTTCTGATTCCTTTAGGAATGGAGTAGAAAGGAGCTCAAAAAGTGATACTTGGTGGCCTCTGCTGCTCTTCAGCACTTAAACAAAATAAAATGATGCCTTTTTGCCTTATAAAAAGGTACTTGACCCCTTTGGTTTTTTTTTGGACACTCCCTTGAACTGCCCAATGAACCAAAAATGGTTCAATGGTTCAACGGTTCAACACTATGCACCATTTACATGTTAACTGAGGTATTGAACCAAAAACATTGAACCAAGGCATTGAACCCAGGTGTTGAACTGACTGTCTCTTAGATGTTGACACATGGTGCATTCTACTTTCTTCCTAAAAAGTAATCCAAGGCCTTCCACGACTACCACCTGGCACTTTCCACTTCTTTCATTACTTAGCTTGTTGAAAACCTTTGCCAAAAAATAGAATGAAATGCAGGTGCCAAAATGAGACATGAATGCCGACACATGGTGCATTTTGCTTAGCTTTTATTGGATACATGGCACATTTTGTGGCCCTCTTAAAAGTTATGAAAAGTGTCTCGGACGATGCCAGTTGACCGACTCTGTGTTTCAGAAAGTGACACTTGGTGGCTTTCTCTTGAATTCAACACTTAGGAAAAAATGAAACAAAGGAATCAAAAAGGGGGGAAAAGAACTCATGCTCAGACTATGCCACTTGGAAGTTTCCGCTGCACTTTGATAATCGAAAGAAACAAACTTGTGCTCTACTCCAAAACTCTGCCGCCATGACCAAGGTATGCGGGAACCAAAACTACAGTGCGCGACTAAAAATTTGAATGTAACATAGAGTAAAAATTTACTCTATAGAAATCCAAGAAGAAATAAATGCTTGATAAAAGGAAAATATACTAATTAAGCAAATGTGGGTCAATACTAATGCTAATGGGTTAGGTGGGGTTCAAAAAATTAGGTAGGGGTATGTGAATAGGTAGAGGGTCAAAAAGTGGATTTTAAATAAGGATAAGTGGGTAGAAATAACTTGTTATTATTTCCTACCATAGTGATCATCAACAATCAGGGCGATCGTCGATGGTTAGGTGATCATCAATGGTTGAAGGTGATCATTGGTAGTTAAGGTGACCATTGATGATTGTTTTGGGTGGTGAGAATGTTAAAAAAAAGTGTAGTTCAATTTGCATAAGGGGTCATTAAGATTTTTAAGGTTTGTTTGGCATCAAGGGGTCTAAATATATAATGCAAAGTGGTCTAGGTTAGAAACCAAATAAACAAAGCTTGTAAACCAAAGATATACTTAGCTAGTTACTTGATGGCTAGTAGTTGGTCTTGGAGTAAGTTTGGAAAAGTAATGGTGACTTACCTAAAGAATAATTTGGGTAGAGGTTTGGGCCTCTATCATGGTTGTTGACTTGTTAAAGGGAGAACCTAAAAAGAAGTTTGATATCTCCTGATGACTGTTATTTGGCTTATTGCTAGATGAATACTTAGATTACTAAATTTTTGGATAACTTTTCACTTCCCACTCCCTCCTTTTATAGGCAAAGAGAGATGGACGTAAAAGGTTCCATAAGAGGTTTATTTGATAATTTCAATTATAGGTGATGTGTTAGATAATGGATTAGGATGCCATATTAAATTATGTTGTGTTAGCTTGTTCATTATGAGTTATCTTTGTTTAAGTGGGGAAAAGACCTAATCATTGATGGTAAAGGTGACCATCAATGGTAGAGTGTCAAAGGTTAAGTGGGGTAAAAGGGTGGGTTTGATTAGTTGGTCAAACTAATCATGGTTAGGTTTGATTAAGGGTCAAAGGATCAAATTGGTCCCAAGGAGGTCCAAGGGTGTTTTGACATTCATAACTATAGTGTGTAGAATTTTAGTGTCTACATTTTACCCCTTTTTGTTATGTAGTTTTTGTCATCAAACTAAAAAAAATAGGTTGAGGGTCAATGGGTTAGTTTCCTTGAGGATGGAAGGAGGTGTTCCCCCTCAAATTGAGAGTTGATGAGGTGAAAACTAAATTGGGTGCGAGTTTAATGAATTGTTTATGGTGAGTCATGAGGTTGGTGATAAAAGGTTGGGAATTTGAATCAAAAACATGCACACAAAATATGACTAAGTGTGATAATCAAGATCATGCATAGAATGAGTTGCCATGTTAGTAAAAATAAGGTTAGATCTATAAGGACTAGTGATAGGGTAGCTCAACCAAAACATTAGGCATAGCTGATCAGGCTATTCCTATCAAGTATCCTAGATAGGTTTGGTGTTTTCATAGGCATCCAAGGTAGGAAGTGATCTTGGGAAAAATAAAAATAGTATGGTGTGCAATAGGTGGTATAAATTCAAATGTTTAACATGGCAAGTTGGTCTATATGGTCAAAAGGACCAAGGCAAGGTCATCATAAAATATGTGATAGGTTGGGATAAAATGGTGAACATTAAGCTAGACATGGTTAGGTGGTTAGATGGTTAAAGAGGGTGTTCTTCAAAGGTTGGTTTTAATTTGGTGGAGAAGAGTAATCTCTAAAAAGGTGGCACTAAGGTATTGGTTCCAAAAAAAATTTGAAAAGTGGGTTTCCTAACCATCAATGATTAGGGGTCCCAAACTCGATCATCGATGGTCACCTTGATCATTGATAGTTAGGGGGAAACCCTAAAACTATGGAAAATAAAAAATGAAAAAGACATGTTTATTTTCACTTTTAGATTTTTGACTCTTTTGACTCTTGTGTCCTTGGTGAATTTGGTATTTTGTGAGAGAGTGATAATGAGGTGGGGTCTATTACTGATTGGTGTATTGGGGTTATGTTGAGCTAACATGGGATTGAGGATATAGGGTGGATGAGGACATGGACAAATGGTGGGAGCTAGGATTCCTCCTCGATGATGGTCAAGGAACAAGGTAGATGCTACCTTAAATTGATAGGTTAGGTTGATTTTGGTTATTTATTAGTTGAATTTAGTCACTTTGTTTTTGATTTAGGGAGGGTTTGGGGATTTAGAGGTAGTTTGGCGTAATATAATGGATTTTGGGTCCATTCTTAAGGTACAAGTAAGAGGATTCTAAATTTTTGATTTTAGTGCCATAGTTAGTGGAGGTGGTTCTTGATTGTGAAGAGATACCCATTAGAGTAGAGATTAATGATGCTAGTTTTATTGATGGCTATGTGGCATGGTATCAACCCATCTATGCAACTATGTATTTTGGATGGGATGATGGGGGTAGGTAGCCCATGTATGTGGATCCAACTGGTGGGGGTCTACAAGTATAGGTATAAGAGGTTACCCTAATAGATAGGTAGGAGTGGTACTGGTTGACACACAAGCATAGATCATAGCTTTATAGGGGTAGGTGGCCACATTATAGGGCTAGGTTGTGACATTATAGGGCTAGGTTACCACTATTATAGGTGAGAGGGAATAGGCTAGGACTTCACTAGGCTTGGTAACCTAGGAGAGGGACACTTTAAGATAGAGAGGAGGAGAAGATGCAACACCAATAAGATCACCAGGTAGTAGCCCTATGGCATGGTACTTGGCCATAGTTGAGGAGTGTCACTATTATGAGCCATAATTCTGATACAATATCCATAAGAGCCATAATGGGGTGAGTATAGAGCCATCTTGGTAGGTGGTGTAGGTGTAATGAACTTAGGTTAGTGGGCTTCTTTAGTGGGTGGATAGGCAAAAACGTCATCGAGGTAGGCACCAGGTGGTAGTGATATCCCAGGGGCATAAAATATGGTATTATATGTATAGATGTATATGATTTTGATATTGATTTATAAGCTGATGTAGTAAGATGTATATTTTAAGAGAGAGAGATGCACATGATTATATGTACTATTTGATGTTGATGAGACATGATGTATATGATATGATGATGATATATATTTGATTTTATGGTTCATGATTCATGGTTTTGGACATTTATAATTTATTTATGATTATGCTCGTGAGATGTAGACTCACTAGCTTAGGTGTGTGATGATCATGGATGATGTTTTATTTTATGCATGGTTATGGTGCTTATGGTTATGGTTCCATATATGGTTATAATTTTTTGATTATGGATGTGATGTTATGATGATGTGGTTTTTGATCATGGATATGTGATACTTATGGTTATAGATTGGCGATATGGTTTATTTTGTTGATTTATGATAGTTATGATGTTTTGATTATGGTTATGATCATGGATATGTGATGTGGGTTATTTTTTTGTTATGGTTTGATATATGGTTATGATGTTTTGATTCTGGTTATGATCATGGGTATGTGATGTGGTTTGTAATTATGATTATAGTTATTTTGGTGATGATAACACATAAAGTAAGTTAGATAACAAAACTAGATGTGGGAAAAGACATGGAAATCATGAGACATACATCCAAGTGAATACATGAACCAATTATGAGAGAATAAGAAAAAGACATGATGATTATTCATTGGTAAGGATGAAACAAAACCAAATTTAGATTTGCTTAAGGAATATAAGCCTTTTGAATGTTTCTCATTAGCATGTTTTGGTTGGTAAAAGGTGTCTTGATCACATCGTGTCAAGTAAGCTCAGAATCCCTTGATTTGTAGATGGTGCAAAGGGGAAATAAGTGATGGGTGATATGTAGTGTAACCTTTTGAGGGTTGGTTTTCCCTTTCTATAGGTGACCTAAGAACTATGATATATAGTCCATGTTGTAATGTAAGGTGTAAATTGATCAATGCATGAATTTTACTAATGCTATATATGAAAGCTAATTATAGCTTTCTTGGGATTTCTTGTTTTGATTTTGATATAGGGTCTATTGATTGCTTTATTTTGATAAGTTTGTGATGTTGATTGATGCAAGAAACTTCAAATTATTGCATTGACAAATTTGACTTAGCCATCCTTCAGGGGAGTGATATAAGTTTGGGCTTGTACATTTTAGTAGCTATCTTTCAAGGGAACAATCTATATTTTTAAGTAATTTAGATTTTGGATAGTTGTCCTTCAAGGGTATAGTCTACATGTTAGAGATATTTGACCCAAGTGATATTTTGGTGTCCTAAATTATTTTGATGATAGGTTAGATATGGAAAAGTATATATAGGCTTAGAGGTTTACCTTTATGAGGTCAAAACCTAGAACATAAGAAGTTCAATGATAGGTCAAAAGGGGGGGTTGAGAAACAATGAGCATGGGATTTCATCTAATTAGGATGAAAATTATCCATGAGAACCATGCCATGGGTAAAGCCATGGTACCCATATTTAAGATTAAGCTATGAATGTGATGTTTAATCACATGGTTCTATGTTGTAATCAAATTTCCTCAAAAGTTATGGGATGAATGTGCTATAAAGGTGACAATCTCGTAAATCAAGGGACAAGCTTAAGTTAGACAAAAGGTGAGTTTGATCCCTTTTTAAAAAAAGAAAGGATGTAGATGTAAAGCATTGAAAGGATTAGGTTCTAGATTGCCTTTGAGAGAGGAAAAATGATAAGATATTGATCCATACTTGTGGGTTATGATGTAGGGTCCAAGGCAATTGAAAGCAAACTTGCCTTGCTTACTTTTCTCCATATTGGTTACATGCTGATTTTCCTTTAGGATGAGGTCTTCAATATTGAATTCTCATTATTTCAAGTGTTTTTTATAAGTTCTCTTGATTCTTTCTTGATATAAATGAAGGTGATTAATCACTACTCGGTGATGCTCGTCAAGTAGCTCAAGTCATGAGAGATGATCTTGATGATAGTCATTCTCAGAAATGATGTCTTGCAAGGATATGCTAAGAGAGGCTATCTGGACTTCAAGAGGCAAGACCACCTCTACTCCAAAGACTAGAGAGAAAGGGGTAGCACCTGTAGAGGTTTGAATTCTAGTGTAATAGGCCCATAAAGTGAAGGGGATGTGTAAATTCCAATCCTAACCAAAAGTACTAACCATTTTAGTTAACATCTTATTGAAGGTTTCATTAGAGGCTTCTACCTATCCATTTAATTATGGATGATAAGGTGAGGAAAAGCTTAGCTTAATGCCAAAGGCATCACAAAAGCCTTAGACTTGTTTGTTTTTGAAATATTTACCATTATTAGTGGTGATCTTATGGGAAACACTGAAATGATAGATGATATGACGATTGATGAAGTCGACTATCTTGTCAACTTTGGTCAAGATGAGAGGAATAGCCTCCACCCACTTGGTGAAATAGTTGATGGAAGTGATGATGGAGTGGTGCTACTATGAAGAATGAGGATTGATTTATCTAATGAGATATAGTCCCCATTATGAAAAGGGCCAAAATTATTTGGATAATCAAAGGTCATGGGCTAGTGTGTGATGTAAATTGGCATGATATTAACATTTAACACACTTCTTTACATAATCACAATAGTCCTAGTTGAGGGTGGGCCAATAGTAGCCAATAATAAGGATAAATTTAGTGATAGTTAGGCCCACTAAAGTGTCCCCCATATATCCCATCATGTATTTCCTTCATAACATGGGAAGCTTCATGGTTGTACAATCAATGGAAAAGGAAGCTGTCAAAACCACATTTGTAAAGGATTACCCCTAGTATGGTATAATGAGAGGTACCCTAAACAAAGTCTCTTTGAGTATTCTTAGAGAGGTTTGGAGGAATGATGATGAGGTTGAGGTAGTCAAAGGTTTGATCATACTAAATGTTTGATGGAGATTCCTCCACATTAAAAATGGTAGGGAGGTTAGATTGGATATAAGAGGGTGTGATAAAATTATGAATGGTGACAAAGATCTTAGAATTGAAAGGCTGAGATGGGATCTTATAAGCAAGGGAAGCCATTATATCCACAAACTTATTTCTAGATCATAGAATAAATTGGATATGATAATGATCAAATAATGCTAAGAGCACATCTACTAGCTATTTGTACTATTGCAAGACATCATTCTTACATTGGTAGGATCTATTAACTTAGTTGACCATACGTTGGGAGTCACCAAAGACATTGATAATCTTAAATCCCAAGGCTAGAGTGGTTTGAAGACCTATTAATAGGGCCTCATACTCAACCATATTATTGGCACACTCAAAATCAAGTTTGAAAGAAATAGGAAGAGGGTTTCCATTGAGGGGAATGAGAATAACTCTAGCACCCCCACCGTGTTATCACTTCGAGCCATTGAGAACATGATCATTTGGTAGGTGATGTCCTCTTGAGAAAGAGTCATGATGAAATCATCTATAAATGCAAGATTAAGTGGTTGGTCATTTGTCAAAGGATATTCAACCAATTGATTAGCAATAACTTTCCCTTTAATCAACTTCTTCTAAAATAACTCAAGGTCAAACTCCACAAGGAGCATGAGCCACTTAGCCATATGCTAGTTTTAGTATGGTTGAGAGTTCATGTACTTGAGTGGGTAGATTTGGGTGATGAAAAAGGTTTTGTGTTTGAGGAGGTAATGATAGAGCTTGGAAGCCATGAAGACTAAGGGGAGGCAAATATTCTTGATATGGGTATACCGAGTCTCATACTCTATAAGTGTCTGACTTATATAGTAGATATCTTGCTCTTTGTTTTTTTCATCATGGTCAGTGAGAATTTACCCTAAGGAATGGTTAGTGGTAGATATATAAAGATATAAGGGTTGGTCCCCTTTAGGAAGGGTAAGAATGGGTGGAGAAAGGAGGTGTTATTTGAGTGAATCAAAGGCTTGTTAGTAGTCCTTAGTCCACTTAAAAGATGTATCTTTATTAAGAAGATGGTGAAAAGGTTGACATCTATCTGATAACAAAGAGATGAAGTGATGGATGGATTAGAACTTACCCTATAGGCTATGGAGTTGTTTAAGATGGGTTGGAGGTGGCATGTTGAAGATTACTCTAACTTTGGTAGGGTATACTTTTATTCCTTGGAGAGAGATGATAAAGCCAAGAACCTTTCTAGATAGAACCCCAAAAACACATTTTTTGGGGTTGAGTCAGACATGGAAATGGATTAGGCACTCAAAGATAATTTTGAGAAATTCAAGATGATCCTTATGATATTTGGATTTCCCAAGGAGATCATCTACATAATCCTCTATGATTTTATGGATGAGATCATGGAAGATGTAGGTCATCACATATTTGTAGGTTGCTCTAGCATTATTTAGACCAAATGACATGACCCTATAGTAAAAATTTACCCATGAGGTGATGAAAGAAGTCTTACTCTAATCCTTGGGAGTGATCAAGATCTGATTATATCTTAAGAAACCATCCATGAAGGATAACATCTCATGGCTAGCTATAAGATCAACAAGTTGGTCAATGTTAGGCAAAGACAAGTCATCCTTTAGACAAGCAAGGTTGATGTCACAAAAGTCAATACGAGGCAAAGTCCCCCTATGGGCTTGGTGATAGGAATGATATTAGAAACCCATTAGGGATGTTCAATCGATTAGATGAAGTTGACATATAAGAGGCATTGAATCTCTTCTTTGACTAAAAGGGCGATACAAAGGTACATCTTGAAAATATTTTTCATAATAGGCTTAGCATCAGGATGGATAATGATGTTGTAGAGAGCAATGGAAGGGTTGATCTTAGGCATATCCTAATAGGACCAAACAAATGATATGCTATGGTCATGAAAGAAGGAAGGGTAATCTTGTTTCTCTGAAGAATAAAAGGATTGACCAATCTTCATAATGTGGGGGTTATCTTGAGTACCCAAGTTGACATTGATAGTAGATTTATTCAACTTGGTTTTTTTTTTAGGAGGAAGTGATTTGTGGATAGAATAATGCCATGCACTAATATAGGTGAGAATAGAATCATTATCCTGATGTTGGATTGTGTGGATGGTAGGAGAATCATTTTATACCATTTTAGGATGAATTAGAGGAAAGGTTTTAGTTTATCTAACCTTTTTATAGGTTAGGGATCCCAAAATAAGAATATTGACTAAAAAAAGTTAAAAGGGATGGTTTTGAAATCCTCAGAGTTTGAAAGAGATGGTGTTAGTGAAGGTGGGATTTCTTCCTCAATGGTGGTGATGGGTTTGGGTGAATTGGTGGGTTCTTTTAGTGGTATGAACCCAAGACCAAATAACTCACAAGGTTTTTGGGGTTTGATCAAAGATAACTTATGGGGTCTATATTTATAATGACCAAGGCCAAATCCCTTCTAGGCACACCTATGAAGGTACAATTTGGTAAATTATAGTTTGTATATATATGAAAAATTAGAGGTGAATGGTTAGATAGAAGAGAAGGTGGAGGAAGCAGGTAGTGAATGATCAGGTCCCCCATAGATGAAGTTGGTTTTGTCTTTGGGAAGATAAAAAAGAATAATGGTTTTGATATTACGATTGTAATTAGGGTCATGGTCAAGGTTCCCATACTCTTGAGGATTAGGGAAGGCATCCAAGGCTAAAAGATGATACTCTCCTAGTGAGATACATTGGAATATAGGTTCTAAGGGGTCCTTTATGGGGATCTAAGAAGAAAGGATAGATGAGCTAGTTGAAGCTTCATCAATGGTAGGAGTGGAATTGTTATTGGTTGGTGGCAAGGTGGATGAGTGAGAAAGAATAACATCATTGGGTTGATATTTCATGTTTTAAGATGTAAAAGAACTAGGGTTAGCTTGTATAGTGATGACCTAACCCTTATGTTTAAACTTGACACATCAATGCAAGGTGGATGGGACACAATGCATAGAGCAGATCTAAGGGCATCCAAGTACGATGTTGTATTGGAACTCACCTTTTATGATGTATAAGAGTTTTAGAAGTGTGTATGGTCCCAAGTAGATGTGGAGGATGACCATTCCCAAGGTTGTGGATATAGTATCATTAAAGGAATAAAGGACTGTTATGGTTTTCAACATGATATTCTTGGGTAGCTAGAGTTGGTCATAAGCATGAGAGGAGATAATATTAATACTATATCTCCCATTAATCATCACCCTTTTGATATGGGTTTTATTGATGCATACAATGATGAAGAGGGGAGGATCATGATCTTCAAGATGAACAGAAGGTATTTTGAATCCTTAAATGTGACAAAGGTATAAATTTGAAAGGTTTTAATAAAGGATGTAAGAGGTTGAGAGTGTTTAGGGTGGAATTATATAGATTTTAGGGTCTCTATAAATGCTTGGTGGTGATGGGGTAAGGTATTGATCAGTTTGTATAGGCTCATCTTCACCGGTGTCTAGTGAAGCTTCTTTAGAACTACTTGTTGGATAGATTCAAAAGGGTTGGAGGGAGAGGCACCCAAAATGGATACTTTGGGATTTGGTGAAGGTGAAGGTTAAGGTGTTTGAGTTTGGTTGAAAGGTTAAAGGGTGGAAGGATATGTCCAAGGAATGGACACTTTAACCTTTCCCTTATCCTTTTATTGGGCTTAAGATTAGGTGACCATATGGATAGTGTGGATGAGGGGAAGTGTTAGGCTAGAAGGTTTCTTTGGTTCCTCCTCACTCTTGGGTGAGAATGTGGGAGTGGATAGGTGTTGGGTAGGTTTATTTGGTGGTTGGGTTGGTAATGGGATTAAGAGAGGTTCATATAATAATAGATCATCCTCATCCCATAAGTTATGGATAAGTACTTGGAGAGCTTTATAATTCTCTATGTCATGTTTATGTGTCTTGTGGTATGAGTAGATTAAACTATTATTGAACCAAGATGGTTTAGGAATTGAAGGGTTAAAAGGTTTGATAGGTGATAGGTTTAAAGAGGAAGTTTGTAATAACCTTTGTAAAATAATTGAATAAGATTTGAGAAAAGGTGTTAAGGGTGATGGGGTTTTGGCTTGGGGTGAGATCCTTCTTATAAGTAGGCTTCACCATAAGAGTTATAGGTGGTATAATGGTTTTAGTAGGTGGGTAGGTGGTGTTAAATGGTTTTTTGTTGGAAGTTTTAAAGGTGAAATATTTAGAGGTGGATGATTGAGATGATGAAGGTTTGGGGATAGGTGGGTAGGTAGAGGTAGATAGTTTGCCTAAAAATGATGCGGAGTTTGATGTTTTCAAGGGGATAGGCAAATATTATTTAAATAGAGGAAGTTTATTTTGGGTAGTTTTGGGAGGGTTCACCTTCTTGATAGAAGGATGAGCTCCTAGGATGGAAGAAGGATTAGGTCCCAAGATAGAAGGTAAGAGGGAAGGAGGTAGTATGGTTCTAGTTCTAGGTGGGATTTTGGGTGGTTCCACCTTCTTGGTTAATTTGGTTAAGGTTTTTTTGGTGGACTAGATGGGTTTAAGTCTAACTTCAAATATGGGTGGATAAGGCTAGGAGAAGGGAGTCTCCCTAAGATCCTTATGGGTTTGGTTAAAGAGGTGTAAGGTGATTTTATACTTTGGGATAGAGATGGTTTGGATGGTTCTTCCATGATTTTGGAGGGAGAGGTGTTTGATAAAGGGATTGAGGTGATGATAGGTTTAATGGTGGATAAAGGGAAGTTAAAAGTCTATGCTTATTTTGATACGGGAGCCCAAGATGATGCCAAAAGGTGGCTCGATCCAAATCAGATTGAGAGGAGAATTCTATGATTTGGATGAGTCTAAATAAGGGTTTGTAAATTGGTTTGGTTCCTTGGGTATTAGATTCAAAAATTAGACCCATAGGTTGGGACAAGGGAGTGATTTCTTCACCCTTGTCCTTGATGGAAGAGTTCAATATTTGGGAATATGTTTCCTCCTTGGAAAGAATAGGTAAGGTGATCTCTCTTTATGCAATGGCTTCTAAAGAGAGGGTGAGTGATTTAATGATGAGGGAGGAAGGTGTGATGTAAATGGTTGCTCCCTAGGTATTTATATCAAAGTGGAGGTAGTTAGTTCTATTATCTCATCAAGTGAAGAAAAGGAGGTAGTTTCTTCCTTCATTTGTGTATTAAAAGGAATGAAGGGTGATTTCACCACTTCAATAAGTGGATTGGAGGAAGAGGTGGTTAAGGCAATGGTTTCCTCAATGATAGGTCCACTGATAATTAAATTGATCATATGGACCTCATGAGTGTGAGAGGATTCTGGTTTGTTATCATCATGGTTGGTAGAAGGGGCATGGTTGGGAAAAGGTCATTGAAAGATGTTGAGTGACTAATTTGGAGGTGCATTGGGATTTTCTAATATAAGTTCTCATTCATAAATAAAGTTTTGGATAATGGTATTAAAGGTGTTGCACCTACTAATGTCATGTATAATGACACAATGGAAAGCACATATATCATTCTCATTATACCAACCATGCACATGATGAGAAACATCAAAATATAGAAGATGTTTGATAGGGAAAGATGTATGATGTTGGATTTGAGAAACTTGTCCAAAACTAAAGCATATGAATCCCCTAATAGAGTGTATTATTTTGGGGTAGCTCAATTTTGATTTTGGGTTTATTGGTTTGAGGGGTTAGAGGAGTTGGTTTGGTTGATAATCAGAGGAGGAGTAGTTTTAAGGACCACTATGTTTGTAGCTACTTTTGGTTTAGTGTTGGGGTAGTTAGATTGGTTGGTGGTTTTGGATGGGGAAGGGTAATTAGATTTGAAGCTAGAGTTTTTGTTTCTTTCTTTCAACTTCCCCTCATCAATGGCTCTAATTTCTAGTTTGTATGCCATGGTGAAAGCCTCATCAAAAGTTCTGAAGGTTTGAACCTATAGGGTAGGGTTAATGTGTTTGACACAAACTTGAGAGAAAATTTCAATCAACATAGGTTAAGGCAAGGAGAAAGAGAGATGGTTGATAATATCTCTCCATCAAGATAAAAAATTGACAATTGATTCATCATCAAATTTCTTGATGGAGTAGAGGTCAGTGATGGAGATCTTCTTAGATATATTGATTAAGAAATGGTTTAAAAAGGTTCGGGTAGCTTGGGAAAAGGAAAAGATAGGTTCTTAGTGAGAGAACTATACCAATATAATTTTGGTCCAGATAAAGACATAAGAAAGGTGTGAAGAATAAGATCATCATCATAGGTAATCAAGTAGCAAGAATGCCAAAATGCTCTTAAGTGTTGTTGGGGGTCTTCCTTACTTTGGAACTTGGAAAATTTGGGTATTTCCCATTAAGGAGGGTAAGGTTGGATTGGGATGGATGGGTGAATATGTTAATTAAATATTTGGTCATAAGATAAGAGGTTGTGAGACCTAGAGATAGATGACTCTAAGTTGGTGATTTTATCCAAATATATTGGGTTTGGGTAGTTTCATAATTATATGGTAAGTTTTGTTGAGGTTGGGTGGATGTAACATATGGATAACTAATATAATTTTGAGAAGATACCACTTATTGGTATGTGGTCATTAAGGGTTGGGATGATGCCACATAAGGGTTAATGGGCACAAGAGGTTGGGTAGAGGATGAAGTTATATATCCTTGTGGATTAAGAATATAGTGTGGGTAGAGTGTCATAGGTATTTGTTGAGGGGTTTATGTGGGTTGGTTGGGAGGTATGATTGGATTGGTAGATTGGGGAAATTATATGGATTAGGTTGGAGGTGTGGTATGGTTAGTTGTTTGGGGGTGAGTGGTAACCCTAATACTAATAGGTGGAAGGGTAGAAGGTATAAAAAACACCACACTTTGAAGTGGGGTATAAATTTATAGGTTGGAAGTGATGAGGGGAATAGTGTAAATATGGGTAGAAGGTATCCACATAGTGGATGGGGTTTGGGTAACTAAAGGTAAGGTTGCCCCTATGTTAGAAGAGTTGTTGGTTGGTGTAGGGGGTGTTTAGTTACTGGTTGGGTGGTTTTATTAAGTTTGGGTAAAGGTAGTAGGTGTATTATTGGTGGAGGAAAATGCTTGAGTGATCATAGGTTGGGTAGAGGTAGTGGAAATCATAATATGGGGAGGTCTCCCATAAGGTGGATCACTAGGAGGAATCAAAGTAGGGGTATGGTGAGATAAGGTGTTGAGGTAATGTTGGATGGCCATGGGGTTGTTATCAAGAAAGGTGGTGAAATATGCATCACCTTGGGAAACTATCTAAGGCATGGTAAGGGGTAAAAGGATGAGGATAATCTTAAACATCTGAGGTATACTCCATAGAGGAATAAGAAGAGGAAGGTAGCTCTTAGTTGGTTTGATGGCTAGTTGCTTGATGGCTGGTAGCTAGTCCTAGATTAATTTTGGTGAAGTAATGGTACTTTGTTTGAAGAATAATTTTGGTAGAGGTTCAAGCCTCTATAATGGTTGCTAACTTGCTAAAGGGATAACCTATAAAGAATTTTGATAGCTCCTGATGACTATTGGTTGCCTAATTGTTGGATGAATTCTTGGATTACCAAATTCTTGGATCCCTTTTCACTTCCTACTCCCCTCCTTTTATAAGTAAAGAGTGATAGAGGTATAAGGTTATATAGGATGTTTTTTTTACTTATTTCGATGCTAAGAGATGCATTAGATAATGGATTAGGCAGCCATATTAAATTGTGCAATGTTAGCTTGCTCATCATGAGTTGTCTTTGTTCATGTGGGGAGGAGACTTAACTATTGGTGATCGAGGTGACCATCGATGGTTGAGTGTAAAATTTTAAGTAGGGTAAAAGGGTGGGTTTGGTTAGTTGGTCAAACTAACCATGGTTAGGTTTAGTTAGGGGTAAAAGGGTCAAATTGGTCCTAAAGGGGTCCAAGAGTGTTTTAACATTTAGAACTTTAGTATGTAGAATTTTGTGGTCTACATATGGCACTTACACTAGTTTACAAATTTAGTGGGGGCATGTCATGGTGATGTGGATTACACACATTAATAGTTTTCATATTATAGTCTGGGCATGCTTTGGAAGCATGTTCTCCACATTCATTAAATATGGTACTTATAATTTATAAATTTAGTGGGGGCATGATTTAAAAGTATTTTATCCACACCTATGTGGTTTTTAACATCTCCAATTTATAGTGGGAACATGCTTTGAAAACATGTCCTCCATATTGGTATTTAAATTTGTTTCATATTTCTTCATATATAGTGGGGGCATGCATTAAAATCATGCCCTCCAAACTTACATAGTTTTTTGTTTTGGCCAAAGCACACAGTTATACTATTATGATACATATTTGTGGAATAATTATATACATGTTATAATTTTTACACATAGTTTCAATATGAGACAAATCTAAGGTGTATATGCTATACAACATGTGCCTAATATTGTAAAATCCAAATTAGATTCTAAAACTATTTCACATATTAATAACTGATAGGGTTTTATAGACTTTAGCGAGCCAACATATTGTAGTAGCTAGTTTATCTTTTGGTATGGTGAAGGAGAATAAATCACTCAATCTTTCCAAGTTTTAAATTTGGACTTGATCATTTAAACTCATTAGGTTACAAGTATTATTGGGTTACATGATTGAGAAAATATCTACTGCCAGGTAGCAATTCACTTTTTCTCTAAAGTTGGGGGCATGTGCCTTCTAACCTCTCTCTCTCTCTCTCTCTCTCTCCTTGGATATATGCACTTTAAAATAATTATCTATATTTATCCTAATCTCAGTTTCATTTCCTTACAATGATACATATTTTGTAAAAACAACTTGATAATAGGTAATATAGTTACATCAACACACATGTGTACTCCTAAACCTTGCTCTTTCAATTTTAATAAATTTTAAGTACTTTTGACCTAGTTTATATGTACTGATTATACAATATAATATATTCTTAGTTACAGGGCATTCACTAGCAAATCACTGAAACCCAACAACAACAAAGCACTCAAATTTAACTCAAGTAAATATATGGTGTGTATACACACCCAAGTACTTATTCCTTTCTTTTTAACTAGTAATTTAATTATTAGATTAAAGAGGGGACAAATGTAGATGATATTTTTTGATTATGTACCACCTCAGTCTTGTACACTTAGAACAGTCATGACCTTAGTTTTTCCTCTTATTTATACACATGACTTACTTATGTAAGCCTCACATCTACTTTATATTGTTCCCCTTGGCCTATATTTTAGTCTGAATAGCCTTATATTGATGACACATACATCCCATATTGCCTAGAATTCTTAAAATGTACGTATATTATACCTATATAATTTTTGAGCCTATGCCCACTCTCCTTCTCCCTGGACACTAATATCTGGGTTAAACACTAGTATTAACATTACTATCCTATCCTGATGCAAGTGTCTAGTTCCTTAAAGTTATCTAATTTGCAAATAAAATGTATTACAATGGTTAACCTAAGTGCTTTAATGATATTTATCTCTTGATAAGACTAGTATAGATATAATATCAACCCTCACTCATTCCTCACTAGTACTCAGACCAAAAGAGCACTTAAAAAGCACTCAAGTTACCAAAATCATTCCTATTTTCCCCTATTATGATATTAGTCAGAGGAATAGCCTATCTATAGGTTTGAAGCACTAAAGGAGAAATCATAAGGTCATATTTTCCAAGTTACAAGCTAGGTCATTATCGTACTTAATTTACATATTACATGATTCATACATAAACCAACATGCAATGGAGAGCTACATGAGTCTGAGGCTCTCTTCTAGAGTATCGGCTATGTAGGAAATAACCTTTTATAGTAGGGTCATTGTAAGTCAGATCGATATTGTGTTCCTGCTAACCCATTTTTATCTAAGGTCACATTGAAGATGTAAAGTTAGGGTTCATTCATTTCACGAAGAGTGATAGTCCATGACCCATATTTGGATGCACAGAGTGAAGCTGAAGCCAAACCCAAAAGCATCTAGGTGGTCACATCCTATTTCAATGAGTATTCCATATAAGACACTCGAATCAAACCTATACACTAGCTCAACATAATTGTCCCATGATAACATAATTATCTAGAGATCTAGAAGAACTAGACCCATAGTATAATAATTTACCTAGAACTATCCTCATGCCTGCTTCCTACTTGTACTAGATCCAACATTGTATTAACATAAAAATTAACTAAGTACTTTATTTTATTTCATTTGTATATCTAGAATAGTTTTATTTTCCCTTAATATCCTATCTTAATTTTTATAAATTTAGTATATGGTACATTTGAGCATAGCACATTAATTGGCCTACTATATATCTACTTTGATGGTCCTAATTTTGGAGAGGTTGATGATGATGGTGATCCCAACTACAACTATAATAACCTAACATTTCATGGAGTGGAGTGGAGTATAGTCTACAGAGCACAAACAATGAGATCATAGATTATGATGTTGACAATGACCTGATATACAATGATGATGATGAGTATTAAATGTTGCTAGCTTTTAGTAAAATTTTAATATAATTAATAGGTCTAACTCATGTTTATTATTTTGTAAATTAAAAAATATTTATTTTCTCATGTTTGACATTATATTCTCATCCACGACATTAAATTACCCATGACATTACTTTTTTGTGAAAATTTTATATGTTATTTTAGCACACATGTTTATATTAAAAAATGCACTATTTTATTTCATTTTGTAATATTTTTTATATTTTTAATGCAATATATAAACATTTTTTAAAATTGTAGTATTGTATTTTAAAATGCTTATTTATATTTAAAAACATATTATTTTCTTTCAAACTGTAATATTTTTGTATGTTTTAAATATATTATATTTTTATAAAATCATAATATACATATATAGATTTAAAAAGGTTGAAAATATAGATTTATATATTTGTATTATATATATATATATATATATATAAAATTAAAATAAATAAATATTATATAATTATTTGAAATTTTAGATAATAATATTGCATTTTTTTTTAAATTATTCATTTTCTTCCTGGCATAAATCTGATGCAAAGGTGATGCAAACATGACATAAATATGGCATAATTAAAAATGTATAGTTCTATCATATTTTTCCCACATTTGTGAAACACAAATTGATGCAATTTATCAAGATGTTTCCTCCTAAACATTAAAAAAGGTTGATTTGGGACACATATTTGACCCCACTCATTGCACAAATTATTCTTTATGTAATAGTGATGATAAGATTTAATAAGTTTATTATAATTATAGACACATAAATTTGGCACAACATTTGATTAATAATGTATTTTTAATCACTTTGCTTATATAAGTCTTAACTAAAAATTAGATACTTAATGGTGTATTTTTCTTATGTTTTCCCATTTTATTTTATGATTTTTTATGACTTTATGACCCCTTTTTTTCTAGTCTCATGGCTTAAAACACATTTAAAAATAGATATATCTAAACCCTTTTATCATTTTAAGGTTATTTTGAGCATAGGACAAGATATAGGAAAAATCCTATATCATGTCCCCTTCCTAATGATATTGTCCTTTGATATTTTAATCTTTCTTTTGACACATTTCCCATTTATAAACATTGATTGTGTGTTCCATTTAATGTATTTTGGATCCATTTTTTGTGCCACTAAATTTTTAATTCAAATTCAAAGAGATTCTTATATATAAAAAGCTGCTAGTAGGCATTTAGGATAGGCACTCTCATATTTCAATAGCTATACAAAGTTATACATTTACATATTTGTGCCAAGGGTAAGCTAGGAAGAGGAGCATTTAGATATGCATATCTCCATTCCACACACCTACATAGGTGGGAGAACTAAATTTTAGCTTGATCCCTCTTTTGAGCATTGTAAATGCAATGCAATGTTTGGTATTTAAATAGGAATTGATTAAGGTTAGTTCAACTCAATCCTACTACCCAATTACTCCCTATTTTATACTTTAGGTGTTTGATCATGAAACTAGGGTTTGATATTTCATGTGTATACACATGTGAAAAAGTGTTTTTGAAAGTATAAAGAGATATTATTTAATAATCTAAAACATTTGGGAAAGT
The DNA here is from genome assembly GCA_037957365.1 of Torreya grandis. Taxonomy (NCBI): domain Eukaryota; kingdom Viridiplantae; phylum Streptophyta; class Pinopsida; order Cupressales; family Taxaceae; genus Torreya; species Torreya grandis. The sequence continues at coordinate 56,805 of JARHVA010007576.1, forward strand.
TTCAGAGTGACTTACTATTTAAGGACAATTTTAAACAAGGGACAAAATTGACCATCACTACTATCATAGTCTTGCAGATCTTATCCCAATAAAAAATAACATTATATTTATTAAAAATTAGGATTTACATAGGGATAAGATCAATCCATAAGGGTCAATAACAACTATGGTTTTTGTCCTTAGTCTATTGATCATCTCTGAAGCCAAAAATAATCATTAAATCTTAAAACAACTAATCTATAGTCACAAAACATAGCTCTCAATTAGTCAATCAACCTACGTAGGTCATGGAAGTGTGACATATAATATAATTCTCTATTAATAATCTTATGTTAATCATTATACTTGTATAACTTGTTGTCAAAAATACAACTATTGAATCATGTTTTGTGCTTGTTTACACTAATTTACAATCAAATCATATTATACTAGTTTCTATTTAATTGAAGGGTTAGTTTCACATAAATCAAATTTTAGGTTAAATATATTGGTGAACCTATATTTTTTATTATGAAAATTTCCAAACTCTAAGTTTCCCTTAGGGTTACAAATTCCTTTCTAGGACTTCCAAATATTTTATTAAGGTTTCAAATTCAATTTCTAATTTCTCATTATCCTTTGTACATATTATATTTTTCTCTTTCCCCTAGAATTCCACCCTCATTTTACTATTAGGGATTCCTTATCTACACTAGTGGTTTATCATCCTTTTTTTGGCTCATATCTGATCCATAAATTTTAAAAAAAAAAAAAAAAAAATTCAAGGTTTTTTTTTAGATGTATTGATTAGATAAAAAACATATTCTTATGTGCCAAAATATTATATAGATTTTTTAAATTTTTAAATTTACTATTTTATGTACATTTGGCTTAGATGATGAATGGTGTACCTATTTTCATATTAATATATGATTTCATCTATTTTATAATTTTTATAAAAAACATATTTCATATTTCAAAAATACCAAATAGATCTATTGTAGTTGTTGTTTCTTTATTATATACATCTTAATTTTCTCCTTAGGGTTATCATGTGGGAGTGTGTTATTAGAATAATATTTATTAAATTCTCTCTTTTAATCTTAGGGTTTAAAATTACCACCTCTATTAGAAACCTTAATATACCCCATCCCTTGGATTTTCTATTTTTTGGAAATATTATACACTATGATTACTTTAATACATGCATTTTAAAATATAATAGTCCTCATCCCTTATATTATGTATTTTTTAGAAATTATATATCTTATGATTATTATAATGAATGAACCAATGATGATTATTGTATGATTAACAATCTTAATGATGTATATTATGATAACCCTAATTCCATAGTGCTTATTTATAAATAATTTGGTGTTTTACACACATCTTGTTAAGACGTGTCTTATATATTATTGAGACTTGAGATGTTATTGAATACTTATGATTGAGACAAATATTATATATGTTATGAGATGTTATGTTGTGCTTATGATAGAACATGCAAATGTTAGATTAGATTATGATTTTATTCATTGTGGTGTTATTGTACTTACACTCTTGATTATTCATTATGATGCATATTAATTTTGTACCACTAGAACTATTGTTCTTGATTATCCATTTGAGTATAAATATGTTTTAAATGTTTGGTATTAGATTATCACCATTGATATGGGACGACTTAGATATGTCATGTGCTTGTTGTTTTAATTGAGATCACTTGTATTACTTATATTCTACAACTTCAGCTATCTAGGGTATGGCATTTTTATGTGCAAAATGTTGTGTTGGAGTTAGGGAAGGTCAACAAGGGAATTGCAACTACATTGAGAATGAACACATAATGGGTAGAGTGGTGACACATCTACTTGAACTTACCATGATCCAAACCACTTCTTGTACCTTGGTTTGGATGTAATTAGAGGCATAATTATCATTAACCCATTTAACACTATTTCCCCTCTTATAAACTACTCACACATTTCATTGTAAACCTTATGAGTTCTATTTAAAAGTTCTATTTCATTATTAACATATTTTTAAGCCACTTAAGTTGCTAACTTTGACAAAAATCTCAAATGGATTGAGAAATGCAACTTTAGAGTGAGTCCTACTGTAGGTTTTAGATATTTTATATTGATATTTTTCCCCTTAGAGAAATAGGAAGGTAGGAGAGTATTTAAAGGAGCCTTAAAGAAATTTTGAGGCAACACATGTGTCATTTATGGCATGGGATAATGAGTTCATTTATTATGGTATGGGCTTGATTGCTTACTATTATAACCAAATCTTGCACCCTAGAAGAGGGTGTTCAAGCCTCTTCTATATTTTGGAAGCATGGGAACACTTCTAGGTATGGGGGTGTACCTATAGTGGAAGTGAGCCTCTAGATTTAAGGTATAGATCCCTAAATGTATCTTGAAGTGCTTTCACCTATGCTAATGCTTGCTTATGGGGAAAAGAGTTAGAATTTGCATGAATTGAACCTATTCTAATGGGGTGATACACCAAGATGTTTTCCACATGACCATCACATTTCATTCACTAAGAAATAAAGCATATAGACTAGTTTTAAAGTCCTAAAGGATTATAACATGAGTGTTTTAATAAAGAGGTGAGATGTATGAAGCAACACAATATACATAAATGAGAGGGAAAATTTCACACTCTAAGGATAATCATATAATTAAAAATATCCTAACACACTTGACTACACTCTATATGACCTATAAGAATGAGAGTTTTTTTCAAAAAACAAGAAAGGGCAAGGAAAATCAAAGGATAGAATCACTGAACTTAACCATTCATCACTTTGCACATTTGAACAAGATATTATTGAACTCAAAAATAGATTTATTGAATTATTCTAAGCCAAAATGTGACATAAAACTAGTATGGATTTGCCATACTAGGTGTGGCATCAGATTATAAAGGCCAAAATGGTAGCTACTTATAGGAATCAAAAAGGAGGAGAAAAGATTGAAGTAGAGAAGATCAAAAGGTCACAATGCCACATGCCAAGGCATGAGAACCAATTAAACTGTAGGAGAATGGAGTGTGAAATATAAAATTAACACTTCCCAAGATAAATGTCAATATAAACCATGAAAAAATCTCTAGAACTATGTAGAGACTCTTTACTAACCTTTGTGAAACTACCTTCATCATGGATCATCTCTCGAGCATTTGAAACTGGCTTGGAGAGAGTTGACACATATATACTATTTTAGGGAGGTTGAAACATGCTATGACAATAATGTTATGTGATCCTAACTACTAACTATCTTTTAGACACCTATATTCATCATCTATAGTCATTCATTGCTTTCCTAGACTTTGTTCTTTAGATTTGGTAGTCATTGTTCATCTTAGGTCTTTGACTAAGATTTCATGGAAACATATGAGTATGAAGATCTTGCTTTGCTACATAATATTCAATCCTACATAGTTTCCCATATGGCATTATCTTTTCATGTTTCTCATTTCACTTTAAACTATGCATGTTGTCATTTGGATGTGTAGCCTCATCTTGTCCTTCTAGAACCCAGCCAAATTTGTTTTGTCAATCTTGTCTAGAGTCTCTTTGCTTTAAGGCTTGATTTTGACATCTGCATGATTGCCAATATCTACTTTTTTAGCTTTAAAGATTTATATCTCAAAATGGAGAGCTCTTCAAGACACCATATTTGTATGGCATGTTCTTAGAAATAAAGACATTGATCACATGTAATCTTTTGGCCATGTGAGGCTTTTTGAGCACATTTATAATATGTACAAGTGAGTTTACCTATATGTTTATGCATGATGTCCCATGACGGTCTCATCCAGTTAGAGTTGTGTTATGAGATTTTGATTAATCATATATAGCTCCAATAAGTTCTTTAGTAATATTTAAACTTCACCCATGACTCTGAACTGCTTAGACACCATGAAAACTTGTTACTTGTATTTAATGCTCTAAAATGATCCCTAAGACATCAAATGACACAAGGACTAAACTAGAAAATGACCAAGGATAAAATGGTATTAATATACATCAAATAGACTATAACACATCTTATGACAAAATATTATATCCCTATGTGAGTTTTTTACTATAGGGGGTTTGACCCATTTTGACTTGTGGTTAAAATAGTTAACATCTTTGGCAATTTCCCAAGGGTGGTATGCTTACTATGCCATGAATAGTTACCTAATCCTATCCTTTGGGACATGGAGTCACATGTACAATAGGTTTGACATAAAAATTACCTCTAAAAACACACCAAATAACATAAAACCAATAAAACACAACACAAGAGAAAAGAAACTAAGTAAAGTCACACTTGTGCTTCATGAGCACTTATGTAACACACACACACACAAACAAAACTAACTGACTCAAACATAAACTAACCTAAGATGAAAAATTCCTTGAGGATCAAATGGGAAGTTTGAAACCTCTCTTGTTTCATGACATAAAGGATTGAATGAGGTATGTATCCATTTGACCCTTGGCATTGATGCCTCCATCTTCTTCATGGTGTTTGCCAACTTCATTGGCATGATGTTCAATGAAAATAAAGTAGCTCCAAATAGATTAGCTATAGATATGAACTCTTCTTGTATCCAAAAAAAAAAAAAATTCTCATATGACTCTTAAACTTGGATAATATCTTCAATCTCTAGAAAGAGATTCATTTATAGCTACCAATTGTCCTTGTTCTCCTTATCTTTGAGAACTACCACCCCTTCAACTTTATCTTCTTGGTCTTGATGTTCTTGATGTATGAGGTCATCAAGCTTGTCTTCCTTCTTATCCAATACATATAAGAGTGGATCAACATTAGGTTGTGGTGTTATTTATTCTTCAATCTCAAAATAGTTTGCCTTGGATTCATGAGAGTCATCCATAGTTGTAACCTCTTTGACAATAACCTCACTAGATTCCTTCATGATTACAGATTCTTGGATGGTAGATTGGTGTTCATCTTCATTTATCATAGGAAACTCAATCAATTTCTCAAATTATTGACTTATGGAAATGAAATTTTGCCATAGGTCATGTTCCTCCTCATGACTATTATGTTCAAGGATTCTTTCATCATGGACATCAACTAACTCATTAGATATGGAGTCTTTCACAAATACCTCTCCCTTTATGCTTTGAAAAAATTCCTTGTATACAGCTATAATGGAATATTTAATGTCTTTTTCCTCATTGAAGAAAATATATTTGCATTTATGTTTACCAATGGGAACCCCTATGGTGATTTCTTCCTCATAGTCACTCATGACATCTTCTTGGGCAGCTATGGCTTGAGCTTTTTCCTCTTCATTTGATTCTCTCAATATGGGCTCCTCTTCAAGAATGGGTGAGGTGGAAGGTTGATGGATAGGATCATGAGATGTAGATGGAGAATGGGGTGTGGTTGAGGGATTATGAATGGAAAGTAGAGTGTAAGGGGTATTAGAGGTCTTGTTAATGTATTTAGGAAAGAGGACTACACTAGTAAGCTCATAGTGAAGTGACTTTTTGGGCTGATTATAAGGACAAACATTTACATAAGTAGGAGTTCCATCTTGCCAATAGTCTCCTTGAGTTTATTAAATAGCAACATGTTCATTTTTGAGCTCTTTATCATCCCACATACTCAACCTATCTATTAATCATTGAAGACATTTATTTCCCAAGTCTATTTGTTCTTTAATCTCCCATTGAGTTCCTTATAGCTCTTCAAACATCTCCAAACTCTACGTATAACTTTGGGGTAGCACCTGTTAACCATTCCATGAGATGATTAGGAAGCACACCATACTCATCATCCCATGTTCTAATATCATATTCATTGACTAGTAACTATGGTATGGATGCCAATAAGGACTTGATATAAGATGGAAATAATGGAGGGGAAGGGTAATGATGGGGATCAAGACTAGCTTCAACTTATTGCATTCTAGCATATAAGAATCCACATTTTTCCTTATAATATATTTGCTTACAATCTATGTAAACATATTATTACTCATAGAAAGACTCATATGAGTACTCTTGAGGTTCATAGGCATCATGGTATGGTTGGTAGGACTCATATTGGGATTGGTAGGAAGGCATTTCTTGATAGGTTTCTTGGTATCCTTCCTCATAAGGTTGTAAAACAACATAATGTCCATATGGAAAAGGAAACGGAGGAATATAAGGATGTCATGGCTCATAAGATTGATATCCATTTTGATAGGACTATTGAGGATTAAAATGTGGTTCATAGTAAGGATGATAGGGAGGTTCGTGATATGAATATTCACCACAATTGTTCATATCAACCACATATTTTAGATGAGATACAAAAACTAATCAAAATATTTAGTGAGATAAACCTAGGCTGATTAAAACCATAAGCTATCATTCAGAGTCACCATTGGTGCTAACTTGCTTGCTTCCAAAAGCTGATTGGAGGAAAGACACACCAACAATCTTTCCACTCTCTTGCATCTTGGTCCCATCAGGCATGCTAGAATTATTGTCACCAAATCTTGCACCCTAGAAGAGGGTGTTTAATCCTTTTATATATTTTAGAAACATGGGAACACTTCTTGGTATGTGGGTGTACCTATAGTGTAAGTGATCCTCTAGATTTAAGTGCTAGCTCCTTAAATTTATCTTATAGTGCTTTCACCTATGCTAATGCTTTATTATGGGGGAAAAAGATGGAATTTGCATGAATTGAACCTATTATAATGGGGTGATACACCAAGTTATTTTTCACATGACCATCACATTTAATTTACTAATAAATAAAGCATACAAATTAGTCTCAAAGTCCTAAAGGATTCTAACATGAGTGTTTCATATAGAGGTGAGATGTATGAAGTAACACAAGGCAAATGAACCAGAGGACAAATTGCACACTCCAAGGATAATAATACACTTAAAAGGAGCCTAACACACTTGACTACACTTTATATGAGCTGTTAGAATGAGATTTTCTTGTAGAAGACATGAAAGGACAAGTAAAATCAAATGATAGAATCACTAAACTTAACCATTCATCACTTTACACACTCAAATAAGATATTCTTGAACTCAAAAGTAGATTTCTTGAATTATTCGAAGGAAATATGTGACATCAAACTAGTAGGGATTCACCATACCAAGTGTGGCATTAGATTACAAAAGCCAAAATGGAAGCTACTTATAGGACTCAAAAAGGAGGAGAAAAGAATTAAGTAAAGAAGATCAAAGATAACAATGCCACATGTTAAGGGATGAGAACTAGTTAAATTGTAGGATAATGGAGTGTGAACTAGACCATGAATTATTCCCAAGATAACTTTCCATATAAACCATGACAAACTCTCCAAATAGTATAGAGAATATTTAGGTAACCTTTGCAAACCTACCTTCATCATGGATCATATCTCAAGCTTTGAAACTAAATTGGAGAGAGTTGACACATATGTATTATCTAAAGGAGGTTGAAACATGCCATGACAATCATAGTATCTGATTTTAACTATTAACTATATCATAGACACCTGTATTCATCATATATAGTCATTTATTGATTTCTTCGACTTCATTATTTACATTTGGTAGTCACTATTCATCTCGAGTCTTTGACTAAGCCTTCATGGAAGCATATGAGTCTAAAGAACTTGCTTTGATATAGAATCCTCAATCCTACATAGTTGCCCATGTGGCATTCTCTTGACACATTGCTCATTCCACTTTAAACTATGCATGTTATCATTTGGACACATAACCTCATCTTGTCTATCCAGAACCCAGTCAAATTTTCTCTATTGATCTTGTCAAGAGTTTCTTTGCTCTGTCGATCTCATCTAGAATATATTTGATTCAACCTTAAATGCTAGTCATTGATCATTGATCTGAGGTCTCAAGAATATGACATCTAGTAGCATTACATTCAATTTGAGCTCTTTGACCTTTGACTCTCATTCAAATGCCAACTATTGGATCTGCTTCCATTTGAATTCAAATGGCTATTTTATGAGACTTTATTTTGACATCTGCATGCTTGTCATTGACATTTACATGACCATCATTGATGTCTGCATGTATATCATAATTTTAATGCTAATGGTTAATTTTCAAGGCTTGATTTTGATGTTTCCATGACCATCATTGACATCTATGTGACCATTATTGACATCCACATGCCCATCACAATTTGAACCCTAATGGTTAATTACCAAGGCTTGATTTTGACATCCATGTGATCATCACTATCTGCTTATTTAACTTTAAAGATTTATATCTTAAAAGAGAGAGCTCTTCAAGACACCATATTTTCATGGGATTTTCTTAGCACTAAGGGCATTGATTACATGTGATCTTTTGTCCATGTTAGGATTTTTGAGAACATTTATAATATGCACAAGTGAGCTAACTTATCTATTTTACATGACATCCCATGACATTCTGGTCCAATTAGAGTTATGTTATGAGCTTTTTCTTAAACCTATATAGCTCTAATAAGTTCTTGAAGTATATGAAAACTTTACTCATGACTCAAAACTATTTGTACACTATGAAAACTTGTTACTTCATTTAATGCTCTAAAATAACCCCTAAGACATCAAATGACACAAGGACTAAACTAGACTATGACCAAGGCTATAATGGCATTTGAATACATCAAATATATTATAACACACCCTATGATAAAATATTATACCCCTATGTAAGTATTTAACTATAGGGGGGTTGACTCATTTTGACTTGTGGTCAAAATGGTCAACACTTACCCACATGGGCTTGTAAGTAGAGTTATAGATGGGGGATGATTTTTTTACCATAATCTAAGAGGTGGGCATCAAGAAGGGACACATTTCACCTTTTTATGGGTTGTATAGAATGGAGTTGGGTATATATAAATAAGGAAAGACTTCCTTGAGAGAAAATTTTCTCATTTAAAATTTAGAAAATGGGAAGTGAAGAAGAGGAGAAACATGAGGAGGATCTTGAGGAAGAGCTTAGAGAAGGAGGAACTTAACCATTTCCTAATCTTGTTACATGTGTTCTTTAGTGGATATAATAAGGAACCAAGGTATACTTACCTATCTATTTGCATTAATTATTTTAAGTTAATCTTTATATATTTATTTATTTATTTGGGTTTTCCCCATTTTCAAGAGGTGTAGAGCCACTTGGCCTACCCTATTTTTACCATTGATTGTCAAGATTATGCCAATGACCACTATAATAGTTTTATTACCCATATGGGTCTTGAAGATGTTTAATCCCTCATAATATTATTGGATGTTTTTAAAATCCATTTATTTTTTAAAATTTGATGTCATTAGGCTATCTAAATGAGTGTGGAATTTCATTGCCTTGTGTGTGTATTTGCATGCTTATTATTTTGGCTGGTGGAACTATATTTGTTAAGTGCCTTTTAATATTGGTAATGATAAGTGGACACTTTTTTTGATGCCTGATGACATATTTCAATCCTATGTAATGGTTGGTGGACCTCTTTATGTTCTATTTTTTTATTGACATGGTTTGAGGTGTCTATTCCCTCCCATGTCTAAGAGATAATAGAAAAAGGGTGAGTTATCTCCATGTTCTTCTTCTAATTCAGTGGGGATTATTATGTTAGAAACTTGTATGGCTGCATTGTGATATCTTAGCATTATAAATGATTTTTTCATTTACTTGTATACTTGTTTTGTGGGAATGGAATCCTCCTTTGTATAGTTGATCCTGCAGCCTCCTTGATGCATATTTCCTACGAAGCATTCCTTGATTAGTATTGTTACCATCTAAACCTTCATTTTAACAACTTGTAAACCTTAACCATGATGTGATGATGCTTAGATCTAAGAGTCTTCAGCTTGAGGGTGCTTAGGGAAACCACTTGATGATGGAAAAAGGATGGGAGGAGAACCCCTTGTTTAGTTTACATTATGGTTGTGTGGAGTCCATGTGGAGACAACCTGATCAACACTTTTTGTGTATGTTTGTAATGAAATGTTTTATATATTTGAGATCTAAGATTATTATATTATGTCAGCTAAGAATAAGTATATATTGGAATGAATTTTTTTAATAGGTGTTTGTAATTAACATGATGTTCTTTAGTAATTGCATATTCCTTATAGAGAATAGATTAGTTTTTAAAAGGAATGTAAATGATTATTTTATATTAAAAATCCAATTGTATATTCTACTATGGACATTTATAACTCTTTATTTTTACAGTTCATTAAAAATAATATTTTCCCTTATATAAAATTTCTAAATGTATTGATTAGTGTGAAGCTATGGAAGGGTAGTTGCATTTGATTAAATTTTAAGTACTAAAAAAATTAAAATTTATCCCAATTTATATTATACTAAAAATTAGGTTCAATCAAGGATTTAATGCAATTAAAAACATAAATTTTGGAGTTATGATTGAATTGATATGATTTTTTAAAGTTCTAGTCTAAAAACCTTTATATATCCTTTGTGAATTACCTTCAATTTGCATAATTATTTATCACATAAAATGAGGAATTCAGGTGCCTAAAATATTTTTATTATAATTTTAGATAAAATTAGGATTAAACATTACTAGTTTCATAATTTTTTATTTCATGGTTTGTAAGATATGAAATTGAAATTCACATGTCTGTAGGGTATTTAAAAAAAATACAAGCTCTTCAAGAGGGCACTACACCTTATTGTAAGGAAAATACAAAAATTAAGTGGTCATTCCCCAAAGGACCACACACTATGTTTTAAATCCACTAAGGGTCTATTTTGGTACTATATTGATAAACTATGTAATTATGATCTCCAACTATCTTGATTGGTTTGGGTGGTTTAAGGTTAGTGCAGATTGATAACCTCATGACTATATAAACTACTAATCGGTGACCTTTATTGTTAGTTAAACTGACTGATGATGGGTCACTATATATATTTTTATTATAAATTAAATTAATAATATTAAATTAAAACTTATACTTTTTAAAGTTTCAACCTACAACTTTTAAACTAGAACTATTTTGAACCTACATACTTGAATTTATTCCTCCAAAAGTGAAGATTTGGTGGCTCAGAGGTGGCATGGCCAAAAAAGAGAGCCCCGTTCATTTTTTGTGATTTTATGTATGTTGTCAGTTTTGAGACCTAAAATTACTCAGTCTTCCAATGTGACCTTTTTTACTTAGGTGTGCCTTAGACATCCTTGCAACCTGGTAGACATGTTTTGAAAACCATGATTGTGAAGACTTGGTGGCTCAGAGGTTGGGAACCCAAAAGAGACCCCCATAAAATTTTCATCTCATTATACATGGAAGTGGCTTTGTGACCCAAAACTTCATAGTTTTTACCTTGTGCTTGTTTTATCCTAAGGAGGCTTATTTGGGCCTTATTAGCTATCATTGGCTCATAGGAGCCTAAAAAAAGTTGAACTAATGGGGGACCAATACTATTTTGAGTCCCATTAATTTTGAGACAAAGGTTAAATATATATATATTTTAAATTTTAACTTTTTTGGTGGCCATTAGTAGATGTGGAGGAATTTGAAGCTCCCATGAGTGTTTTGGAAATTGTAGGAGACAAAGACCTCCTAGAACCATTTTGTAAATATGGGTACATGAAAAATAAAACCATATGTTCATGTATCAAAAAAATATGAAAAATAAATAATTATAAAATGGATCAAAAGCTTAGATACACCATTAATGGAAATCATCCAAGGCTTAGGAGGGAGAGGAGTGATAACAATGGATAAAGTATCCTCCAACACCTCCTCCCTCCATTTGAAAATATGAATTTGTGACTTAATGTTTTATTTGAAGCCTTTATTGACTTCCATAATAATTTATAGTGCATCCTCACCTTTGATCAAATCTAACAATTGATGTTGATTTGATCTAATGGATGAGATAAAGTGCTCCATCGTCAGGGGATTATTCAAGATATTTTAGACCCTTTTAAAGGTCATATCAGGACTATATGATCTTTAGTTGAGATATTTCATTGGCTTTGAATTAAATCAAAAAATTGAGTTTTTATTACAACTTAAGTGTGAACCGATCCATGTGATTGACCAGATTTGTGCAAAGATGCTTTTGACACTATGAAGAGTTATATAATGTAGTTTGATTTAGGGGTTGATCAAACCCACCTTGCATTAATCTATTTTTATTTTTGGGTCTTGGGGACATGAGGTCTACTAGAGTGTCTTATATATTTGTGGGATTATTGATAGCTTGCATTTTAATTAGATAAAATGGGCCAACAATGTTTTGTATCGATTGTGTGACCACTTACACACTATGATCCATACCATTTAGGCATGTGAGTTTGTTTTGAATTATTATTCATGTCCTCCATGTTGTTGGATAGTTAATGGGAAATGCATCTATGTAGGATGTGCATTATACATTATAGAAAAATGTTTTTTTGTGCATTTCCATTGCGACAGTTTTTGGGCATGATATTTTGGTATCAAAACATAGTTTCTACACCAGAAGCTCTGGGAATCATTATTTGGTGTCAAATATTCCATAGTGTTTTTGAAAAATGCATGTAATTTTTGGGTGTTATGCCTCATTAAGGAGGTAATAAAAATACATGTGAAGAGTTTCTTGGACTATAGACTCTTCAACCAAGTAATAGATGTTTGGATTCTTATTTTAGACTCTATACCAATGTTAGGATGTTTCAAATATCCAACCATATAGTTTAATAGATGAGGTTTGATGAAGGCTTGAAATAAAGTTACAACTAGGACTTAGGAAATCAAATGGCTACAAGGGACAAATGACTATTAGCTTGTGATTAAGATCTTGTGTGCTAGGTTGATGGGAATTTACCATGAATATTATCATACACATATTTAATTAGAGGAATAAATAAGTTCTTTAATATATATATCTTAGTTATTAAAACCATGGAGATTGATCTCAACTAGATAGTAGTGTCTTGCACATCTAGTGTCTAAATGATCCCTTCTATGTTCTATGACCCCTTAAAGTAAATATTACCTTACCACTCAAGTGAAGTGTGCTAGAGGGTTTATTGGTGTTATTATAACCTTGAGTGATGAGTTTAGAGTGGATTGAGATGTACTAGTGAAGCCATCCCCTTTTTCCTTAGATTTTAACTCTTATCTTGCATGAAGTTTTAGGAAGAGGTGGGCACAACCTTTCCTTACGATGAAAGAATTGTTTATGTGGAAATTAGAGGGTTACATATAATTATGGACATCCTTGGTCTATGTGAGGGACTAAGAACCTTATGGTGTTGCATATGAGTTTCCACTTGAAATTTATCTACATACATACAAGTGTTATGAAATTTAGTATCTTATATTCTAGTTGCTTAGATTATATAATTTAGCAATGTTTATGTTATTCAAAGTTTTATGGGTGACAATCACTTGAAATGACTCTTCTATTTTAGAGTTGGCCATTGCACCCCTTTTTATATTATGTGTTATGAAAATAAATACAAGATCTAGTGGCATGTGGTACCATAGTTAGGGCTTGTAGTGCCTTGTTTTCATAACCATACCACACCCTAGTTTGAATTATGAAGTTTGGGCCATATGTGAGTATAGATTGATGAGTTATGCAGGTGTTATACACCCTTGATTATTGATAATTTATTTTCCTACAAAGATTATTTATTTAGTGGTGTTTGTTTTCATAACCATACCACACCCTGGTTTGAATTGTGAAGTTTAAGCCATATGTGAGTATGGATTGATGAGTTATGTAGGTGTTGTCTACCCTTGACTCTTGATAATTTATTTTCCTAAGAAGATTATTTATTTAGTGGTGTCATTTAATTAATCATTTAGGAGTGTAATTTGTACATTGACTCCTTGTATGATGTCCTTTTCCTTTATTGCAAAGTTGTATTAAATTATGGTATGTGTTATCTAGAATTCTATGAACATATAATTTCATATTTGATTCATAGGATCTAAAATCTAGGACACCATAATGTATATGAAACATTAATCTTGGAATTTATATGTAGTTTTGAGGACCCCTTTTTAAATTAAGACTTTTTGGTATAATGGGTATGTATCCTTAAGGGAGAACCAATACATTCTAGAGTTATTATGGGTACTTATAGTAAGTGATTTATGAGTGATTTTAATATACCATATTGCGTAGGTGAGCACCTATCATAGTTTATGAGTTCATGAACAAGAGGTTCTTAGAACCTTCTTAATCACCATTAGATTGAGCATCCTTGGTGATGGATATACCCTTTTGCTTGGTAAGAAAATTAACTAAGGGCCACTTGTGTCTTGTGTAGTGGGTGTTATGAAATCATGTGAAGATTATCACCTAATAAATTGTGTTCCTATAGTTGGAGTTTTTTGTTTGATTCACATCAATCTTAGGGGAGGGGATCTTAGAAGACACCTTAGGGATTAACACCACCATTTAGTGGTGGGAAGCCTTCTCATAATAGAGAAGCACAATTTATTTTGTTGTGACTTACTATGTGTTAGGAGTTTGGTGATGGATTGATATTCTATACACTTCTTAAGGTTGAGGGAGATGTTTTGATTTGTTAACACTAGGCTAGCATTGAGATGAGTTAATACTCGCTCACCATTTAGTGACATCATTATAAGTCCATTAAGTGAATGATACCTTATACAATTTTAAGTAAGTTTTATTTTGATTGGGAGCTAGTTTTTTGGGTGTTATTTTGACAAAATTCCTTGGCCTTCACAAAATAGTATCTATTTACATTTTGGTTGTGACCTCAAAATTCACCTATTTAATTAACTACACTGAGAGACTTTAAAGGAAACTAAGGGAATTTTTCTATCTCATTTTAAGATTTTTTTTGGGACAATCCAAGGCATGAGTTGAACATATTTGGATCCATGAGATAACCTAATTAGAATAGATATTTAATAGATGCAATGATACCTTTGAAGGCTCAATTCTAATTTTTGTATGCATAAAACTCTTTACACCACCTGATCAAATTAAACAAGCATGTTATCATAATAATTTACTTCATAATTTATAAATAAGGAGGCAAGTAAAAGATTCCAAATAAAAATAAAAATGAGGGAAAGAGTAAGGCATAAAAAAAAGATTTTTGGGCAAGCAAGATAACATTAATGCTTAAGACCAAACATGAGAATGTTTTAATATTGTATGTCGAGTTTCACATGAGCTCAAGATTCATCCACATAAGGAAGAGAGTCAAAGGGAAAAACATATGATTAATTTCAACACTTATTTATACATGTAAAAATGCACAAGGTTATTTTTAATCACATATGGGGTCACAATGGTTTTAATAAAATGGAAAGAATGAAGAAAATAACTAGAATAACATGAAGCCCATCCTAATTATTACCTATATTGCATAAAGACACATATTAAATCTTCTAAAATTAATATTATTTATCTTAAAATATAAAATTATAAGAAATTCTTAAAATAAAGCAAAATGAAAAAAATAGAATATGTATTAATCTTCTTGTGTTTTACTATAAAAAATGCCAACCTTCATAATGAGTTGTGAAGAAACATATATAGAGACAAGATGGAGTCCACTTCCAAATAACATGAAATTAAAATATTATCCATAATGGCTCAAAATACTTACAAGTAATGATCATAGTTATGTTCCCAAAATAAACAAAGAAAAGAGGATAAAGGACTTAGACAACACATACCCTATCAAGACTAAAAGGAACATCAACTTGAACTTGGTGGGGGACCTACTCACTAATTTTACCTATAGGTTAAATTAGGTTAACCCCCCTCCATGTGAAAATTTTAATGTTGCCTAAGTCATAAAGTGGTCAAATGGTCCTAGTTCATGTTAGGTCATAGTTATAAGGTCATAAAATATGTTTTAAGTCTTGGTCACATTTGTCTAGGTTTATCTTATGTCATATTATGCCACCTTTTGGCCATTTGAATGAAATGTATAGTTTTTACACAAAGGAAAAATGTGTCAAGGATAAATATAATTTGTGTCATGTCAGATATGTGTCATAAGGTAGTTTTGAAACTAAATTTTGTAGGTTCAACATAGAAAGAAAGAAGATAAATGCAAAATGGGTAGTTTTAGGCAATTGTACAAACTACATGACACACTTGACACATGGAAATGATTAAATAAGGTATATTTATATCCCCAAAATATTTTCCAAGTTAATATGGATTTAATAAATCAAGAAATGGTAAAAACTAGTTTATCTCTCTCATCACTCTCTTGGGCAAGTCAGATAGGTCAATTTTTTTTCTATTAGTATAAACATGAGAAGAGGAGTTGGTATGAATAAAATTGGGGAATTCTAGTATTATTCATTATATCCCATTTCATGGTAATGGTTTCTATAATAGTGGTTCGTACTATATGAACAATCACTAAGATTGTTAATGCTTTCAAACTACCTACACATCCCTAACACCTTGACCTTCCAATCTGATTGCATTGGTCTATTTGAATAAAATTGTGTGCATAATATTTAAAATCATGTTAATCCTTATTAGGTTTTTTTCAAATGTTTTTTCACATGTGAACATGAGGAGATAAGTAGGAGTGTATCTCTTGTGCAAGGAGTGAGCATCAATGGTTTATAAAACATGTTTTGGTAATTACAATGAGTTTCATATTTTGTGAAGGGTTTAAAATCAAGGTAATACATTGGTGTTCAACCCTTTAGGGCATGACTGATCATATTCTCCATTAAAGGTTTGATCTCAACATAATCATTAATGGAAGGTAAATCCATAACCCTTCATATAGTCAAATAGTCTTGAAATAGGCACCTACAAGTTGCTACATGGAAACCAATCATGTCCTAACCTCAAATGGAGACCAAAAAATGTTTGGAAACATTTAATCTTGTTTTTACACCTCAAGAAAATTCATGAATTAGGAGAATATCATTGTGTGGATGATGAGACCATTACTTACATCTAGACTTAGATGCCAAGCTACCAAATTGAAAAATTTGTAAAGGAGATTATTTACTTTAATCTCTCCAAAAGAGTATTTTGCCTCATAAAGTATCATCTCATGTTGAACATTTATGAAGTTTTTATAGGTCTACGTGGCTTCTTTTTTACATCCTAGACCTAAAAGTAACATCTTGTCATAAGAGGAAATGACTATATCAAGAGAAAAGGATGGTAAAGTGGGGTTTCAATTCAATCAAGTTTATGATGGAAACACACAAAAAACACAATGGCTTTAAGTCCAAATGACCCTATAGCTTGGAAGTGACCTATAGTCTTGATGGTAATGGTATGAGATCATGTTTTCAAGGCATGATATGAGTTCACCCATGTATGGAATAGTTTAATGACTTGAAGAAAAACTAAATAAGTGAAACATAGTAGTCAAGCACATATAACCATCTACAAGAATATCCCATATTCCCTAAACAATATCTATAGTTTGGTTCATACTATAGACCTATAGTACATTGATGGTGAGAGATGGTTGCATGATACTAAGGATTGAAATGATCTCAAATAGGTATAATATGATACCAATGACATTAGAGGGAAGAAAAAGAGTCTAATGTAGTCCTCAAACACTAATCAACACCTATAATAAGCCTATTAGTTTCTCCTAAATGCACATATATGGTTTACCACAGTCAAAGACCAGTCTAGACCAATGAAAGATTAGATATTGGTGGTAGGTAGAGGTGTAACATGGAATGAACATGTATAGGTTACTCTTAGCTTGATATTCACATATTCATAAGATTCTCAGATCAAAGGTTGAGCAAATTAGGATTGTTAACTTCACACTATGTCATCTACGGTTTACTATAGTCATACATCTAGAAGATAGTTTTGGGATTTTGAAGGTTTGAGACCAATATAAACATGTTCAAGGAGTGAAAATTGGTGAGTAAGGTCCTCATGACCTAAATAAGTCCTCCATATTCTCACTTGGGTTATATGAATAGGGAAAGTGTCCTCTATATTGTCTTAGACAGAGGGCACTTTATAGCTAGTGAAACTTGCAAACCTAGTATACATGAATGGTGAGAGGATGAAATGAAGAGTATTGAAACACTATTAGATGATATGTATAGATGAATTTATTATTAAAAGTGATGATAAATAACCTATATCTATTGGAATAACTCAAAAGCATTCACATATTCAAATACATAGCCTTGCAGACTAGGCCAAAAACTAGGCCTAAACCCTTAAGGTGCCTAACTTCACTTTGTGACCACATGATCTCACCAAACACTTTGAGATACTTCATTAGAGAGTTAAGGATAGATTAGACCCATTTATTTAAATAAATCAATTAAAAATTGGCCATTTTTACCTAAATCTATCATAGACCTATCTAGAATCAATATAAGGAGTTTGAGAGCCAACTTCTATTGCTCATATATGTACTAACAAGATGTACGGTGTCTCAAGTAGATAATAATAGTTAAAATGGCTCGTATACTTTAATTTTGTGGAATTGGTTTGAAGTTTAAACATCTATCTTATATGAATCATCACTAAGAAGTTAAGAGACATAAAACCCTCTTATGAAATTGATGAAGAAGACATGAATGAAAATTAATCCAAGAGAGGTTAATTGACCTAGAAACTAACTCAAAACTATTTGGCACTCTCCTAGGCTCCTCACCATCTAATGTTTTTGTACCATCACTTGTATGGACATACCTAATTATGGGTTTTCTACAAGTTTTGAAGTGTTATACAAGTACAAAAAGGAATAAGTGAATGAAAATCATTATGGAATGTGTTTAAAGACTTGATATAACTCATTATACTCAATTATCACCTTTTTTACATGAAAATATCTCTGCGAGGTTGGTCACTATATGTAGTCTTGAATAAGATAGTGAGAAACAACATGATTGCCTAAGTTTGAGATGAAAAGTGTGTGTCTTGAATATTTTTAGGTAAATTTGATAGACTAGAGGATAAATATGTCTAAATGAATTTTATAATAGTTATTCAACTAACCTTCATGAACAACTATAGGTCACTTAAGTGACAAGTGTGAAGGTCTAGGACTAGAAGACTAGTGAGTGACTGAACATGGTGAATGAAAAGTGGTGAAGAGAATTTCATCAGTTGAGATGCATATAAGGGTTGTTAAAATAATTTTTCCACCTTATTATGTCAATGTAAATGTTTTAATTTCTATTACAATAGTTATGGATAGTTAGTGAATTCCTCATCAACAAGGTATTTTCAAGAAGGATATGAAGGGTCTCAATGATAACATTAGAATAATGATGCATCTCTGAAGCACACTTTTCTAAGACAACTTTTAAAACATATTTTACACTTAATTATATTGCATTTTAACTATTTTTCAAGTATTGAAACTTGGCCTTGTGACATTTCATCTTCACTTCTTCTCTCTCCTCTCCTATGCTCTATATATGCAAGCCATTTTGGCATTGTAATGAATCCACACGTGGTATGGGAAAGACTTGATGGTTTAAATATTATATTTTACTTTGAATAAATATTTATAATCTATTTTTAAGTTTATAACTTCTTATATAAGTTTGTTAATTAGTGCATAGTAGAATGACAAGTGATAACTATTTATCCTTATGTTCTCTTTGCTTTTTCATGTTTGGTATAAGTAGTATTCTCTCTAATAGGTCACATGGAGTTTATCTAGTGTATTTGTACATATATAAGTGTAAGGAATAACATTAGTGTCTATAATCAAACCTTCTATTTATTCACCTTTAGAAGTGCAATGCATATCACCTCCATGTTTGAAACACTTATGTTAGAGAAATCTATAACATTGAAGCTAGTTTTGTGTGTCATCTTTCATAGTGAAAGTATATGGTAGTCTAGTGGAGATGATTTTATTACATTACCTCATTATAATATGTTACTTTTATGTTATTTATACCAATTTTCATCTAAATAATCAATTAGTGTAGGTGATAAGCTATCAAAGACTAATCTAGGGAGCTAGCCCATAAACCTTGAGGTTTATCTTTGCTATAGGCAACCCAAAATCCTAGATGTAATACAATGTTTCATTAAATTTGGAAGATGATTGAAAAACCTCTCCAAGGGTGAAAGATTAAGTGATAATAGTTCTATCATGCTTGATGGGATGATTTCTCAAGTATATATTATCAAGGTGAATCCTGGTAGTTAGCATTTGAAGACTCCATTAAAGGTAATATTTGGTTATATACCAAGTTTTATTATTATTTTTGTTCATACTTCATGGTCCTTACTAGGTCAAATACTAGTAGAGGTAAAAATCCTATAAATCCACTCTTTCAACCTAAAATTTTGATTGAAGTTCAATATCCTGAACTGATCTTGACATTTGAAGAGCAAGAAGACTTTGAAAGTTAAGAAGAACAAGAGAGTGAAGAGGAACTTGAGGATAACATGGCTAAGTAGAATGCATTCCTAGCATTCAATATTAAAAATACTATACACCTTAATTACTATGATGATATCCCTCTAAGTTCCATCAAGAGTGTTCCCACTTTCAATGGGGAAGGTCCTATCACCCCAAGTGAGCATATTAGGAACATTTCTAACTTTTATAATTTCCATAATGTCACTAAGGTTAACATTGTAGTTAGGTTACTTTCCATGTCTATAGGGGAAAATCCTTGACTGGTATAAAACATTTCTAGGAGGATGTATCACCACTTGGGATAAGTTTGGAGATTTTTTGACTCAAAGATTTGAAGATAAGAGTGATCACACATCACTCATTCATTAACTAAATATGATTCAAAGAGGTCCTAAAAAAACTATGCATGACTACAATGAGATGTTTCAAATAACATGGTATAGGATACCACCTCCCATGAGATCCCATGTGAGTTTTTTTTCCCAACATACCTAAGAGATATTGGGATTGATATAGCTATCATGTTGTAGTCCATGGGTGGGTGTACTTTGCCTGAAGCCTATGGCATAGCCATTAGAGCTAAGAATGGTTTAATACAAGCGAGTAAACTCCCTTAAAAAATCCATATGCTATTATACGTAACATTTCTTATAATCCTCTAAGTCTTGCTCCAATTATAATTTCAAACAAAAAGTCTAGAGCTGCCCCAAATAAGTCAAAAGACACCATTGATTGGGAGGCCAGATATAAGGCCTTAAAAACTCAAGTTAGGTAACTAAATCTACAATATGGAATTCACCAAAATAATTAATCTTGTCTTCCATAATAAATTAGGTTCCCACCTTAGTATTATGGTCAAGGGAGGAGACAAGGTCAACCTAAATTCAATAGGTCACCCAATGCCTATAATCCAACCTCTACTCCCAACACAAAAGCCATGGTTCTAGTCCATAGTAACTTGGTCCAAGGAGAAGAATAGAAGCCTCAACGTTAGTATATAGATGCAAATGAAGGTGAAGGGAAAGCCTTGGTATCTAAAGGAGGAAATATTCCTTAATTGATAGTATAAGATGAGAAATTCATGCAATTAAAAACAAATGAAGGATGGTAGCCTCAAGGAGTAAGCCTTGAAAAATTTCAAGTGCAAGATACATTTGTCCTAAACCAAGATACCTCAGTTGCAGCCAACACAAGATCAAAAATTAAGGATTTGGGAGATGTCAATGGTGTTGACACAAGTTTAACCAATCCTTCTTCTAGGCCACAAGGTGTGAATGGAAATGTGGAAGCCCCTACAAGTCCTGCAGCTCTTCAAAATCACAATGTAGGAAGGGTGACTCAAAGTAATCCATTACCTCAAAATCAAGGCACTTATTTACCTTCAAGGATAAAATAAAATGTGAGTGTTCCTTCTTTAAATATCATTGATTCTTTGAATAATGATAAGACTAATATATCTCTTTGGGAAGTGCTTTATATGCCCAGTAAAAAGAAGCTTCTTCAAAAGCAACTATCCCAAGTTCACATCAGTCCTTAAATATCATGACATGGTGGTGTATCCATCACTAATTCTCTTAATCACATTGTTTAACCCTCCACCAAATATGAAAATCCCCCACCTTTCTATATTACAATCATTATGGGAGACAAGCTTGTTCACAATTTCATAGTGGATAGTGGGGCAAGTACCTTAGTTATTCCCAAACTTGTGGCAAACAATTTGGGCTTGAAATATGAGTCATATAGAAAGGGAGTATTTAAAATTTATGGGAAACCATCTAAGTCAATATATATTATCAAAGGCTTGAATCTTTTCTTGCATGACTATCCAAGCTTCCTAATCCTATAAGATATAATGGTAGTTGATCTGCCTGCTCACTTTGCTTTTTTTAATCCAGGGACTTCATGACAAAGATAGGAGGATATATCTTAGTTGATTGGTCCTTATTATCCTTTAAAATAAAATATGGAGAAAATATGACTATTATAAAACAACCATTGGCCAAGTTTCAAATTGAACCATATCTAGAAGCAAGTTCTAATCTAAATTATACCATTAATGATCAAGAAGATCATGTTATAGATTATGGAGAATATTACAAAATTGAAGGTATCTATTATATTTTCTTAGATGAGTATGGTGTTGATACTTATGGATATGGTCCATATACTTTCATTGAAGAGATATACCTTGGCACATAAATCATCGATGATGAAGGTGATGGACATTTTTAGGTAAGCCTTGATGATTCTTTTCAACAAGATACTAAGGGTAACTACTTTATTCATATGAATGATGATGATGTTTTTAAAATTATGATAGATCAGGATAATGAGGAAGATAATTCCTTTCTATTTTCCCAAGATGAATATGTCCATGGATGTGATAGTCATGAAGAAGAAGAAGATCTATGGAATCAATTATATGCCATAGTTTAAGAGTTTGAATAATTAAGTAATCCAAATCCCCTTCCTAAGAATCATGAACTTGATGTTAAGTTTATTGATGAACCTTATAAACATGGAGAGTGTCATATTGAGCATGATAAAGAGTGTCAAACCACTATCAAGAATGATGTAGTCATGAAGGAATGCAATGAAACTAAGGCATAAATGTGTGTGGTTGAGGAGAAATCCAAACCTCAGTCTAATTTTGAATAAATTTTAGACATGTTTAAGCATTAGGAAGATAGGCTTTATGGTTCTAGACATCAAGTGTTTCATGTTGTAGAAGAAGGTGAGGTGGAGAAAACTTTCATTTTTACCAAGAATCAAAATGAAGAACATCAAATGAGCATGATAAAAGTTAAGCTAGATGAAAATTAAAAAAAACTTTAAGAGAGCTAGATGGAGTGTTCTTGAGAGCTCCAAGTGAAAACTTGCAATCAACATAATATCCAGAGATGGTAAGTCATTTGACTATATCCATAAATAAGTGTTCATTGATAAGTATGCATCATATGATGGTTTGTTTTCATGGACCATAGATGATGCAAGAAGCATTATCTTTGACCCTAGTTAAAGCAATGAAAAAGTTTTTCTTCATCTCAGGTATATTGAGGTCTTGTACATAGTAGGATAGGTTTTTGGTTTCTTGTAAGTTATGGCATGTTTTCCCTAAGTGATGAGAGCATAAGTATGTGTCTTGGTGTCTTTATTTATGTATTGGTTTACTTTTTATGTGTTTGTGGTCTATTTATAGTCATATCCATGTCAAATGTAGTGTATGGGTGACTCCATTTCCCAAGGATACGAGAAGGCAACTTGTCCTTAGCATAGCAGGCATGTTACCCCTTAGAAATTTCCAAAATGTTGAATAATTTTACCTCTAGGTCAAATTAGGTCAACCCCCCCTACATGTGATTTTTTTCATAACTTACCCTAAGTCATAAAGTGGTTGCATGGTCCTAATTTGTGTTAGGTAATAGTTATAAGGTTATAAAATATGTTTTAAGTCTTGGTCATATTTGTCTAGGTTCATCTTATGTAATAGTATGCCACCTTTTGGCCATTTGAATGAAATGTATAGTTTTTACACAAAGGAAAAATGTGTCAAGGCTCAATATAATGTACATCATGCCAGAGAGATGTTATAAGGTAGTTTTGAAATAGGATTTTTTAAGTTCAACATAGAAAGAAGGAGATAAATTTAAAAAAGGGTAGTTTTAGGCAATTGTATGGATTATAAGACACACTTGGCATATGGGAAGGATTCAAGAAGGTCTCTTCATATCTCCACATGTATTTTATATGTTCATATGTATTTTATATATTAAAAAATGGAAAAAAATAGTTTGTCTCTCTCATCACTCTCTTGGGCATGTCAAATAGGTCAAACAATTTTTATTAATATGGATAGGAGAAGAGGAATTTTTTTGAGTGCACTTGGGGGATGTTAGTTATCCTCATGGGCTCCAATTTAATTTTCATGGTTTATAAAATGGTGTTTCATATTTTATGAGTAATCACTAAGATTGTTACTGCCTTGAAACTTCCTACACATCCCCAACATCTCAGTTTTCCATCTAATTGCATTGGTATGTGTGAATCACAGGGTGTGCATAGTATTTTATAGTGTGTCCATCCTTATTATGTTTTTTAAATATTTTTACACATGTCAACATGAGGAGATAAGCAAGAGTGTCTCTCTTGTCCAAGGAGTGAACACCAATGGTCTAAAAAACATGTTTTGGTAATTATAGTGAGTTTCGTCTTCTATGAAGGGCTTAAAATCAAGGTAATACATTGGTGTTTAACCCATAAATTCATGAATAATCATAATTAAATTCAGTTTTTTATCTAAAAAGAATCATTGATGGAAGGTAAAGACATGGCACTTCATATAATCAAACAGTCTTGAAATAGGCACTTACAAGTTGCTACATGGAAACTATATACATAGAATATTTTCAAAATTTTATTGATTACTGACACTTTTTATCTTGTAAGAACCTATCAAGTTTCAATATCTTTGTGTGAATTACTTAAGGGGTTCAAAAGGAAAGGGGTGGGTAGAACATTAATTCTTCTTAAGATTGTTATTCCTTTTACCACTTGCTATCTACACACTTATCTCCTAAAACCATTTACCCTAAGCTTATTCATCTCAGTCCTACCTTCTCTAGTATTTTTCCACATGCCATTCCTCCTTTTCTTTTTTTTAACCCCCTCTTTGTACCACAAGCTTTGGTGAGCACTAGATTATATTTTGATTTCTTGTTATTAAAATAGAGTGAACATTTAAAACCTTAGGACTCCATTAGGGTTGTTGTGTGATTGTGTTAGATTGTAGGTTTTGAAACCCTTCCTAGCATGATATGTTGTGACAAATGATACAAGTGATCCCCTAATAACGTCTAGTAGATACCCATATTAGTCATGCTCCCACTTAGAAGTGTAGGTGTGATCTATCTTATCAGATCTAAGATTAATTCATAGACATGATGCATTTTTTGTTACATACATTCTGGTGAACCCAACGTGAGCTAACCCTTGCAATATTTGTTCACTTTTACCTTCATTTATTTATTTTTACTTTGATCATCATTTTTATCATATATTTTGGCATTATGGATCGATTATATCGACCTAAATTTTTATCTCTATGCATAGGTTATAGGAATAGAAAAATAGATCAACCCAGTTGACCTAGTACATCTTTCTTGCTTTTTAGACACCTAGTTTAGCTTACTAGGTTAACCCAATTGACCCTTTATAGTTTCAACACTTTTTTAGTAGTTTCTTAGACAGCTTGATTGATACTATCAACCTAGTTTGTAGGTTTATCAACTATACTTCTATGTTTTAGACCAATAATATTCTTCATTACATCTCTGATCCACTAAGGTTCCTTTCTATTTCTCTATTTCTCACTTTTTTGTCTTTCATTGCATAGTTTATATTATTCAAAATTTCCCTTGCATAGTCAATTGGATTAACACTACGGACCCAATTATGTGTTCTATGTGCTATCTAAAATAACTAGATTGACACTATCGACCTAGTTTATTTTTAGACTTTGCTTCCATAATACAAGGTCGACCCTATCAACCTTGTTCTATATTTTATGAATATAATGTTCACACTATACCTTATTTCAAATTTATAATTAACCTCATATCTATTAGTAATTAACTCACACATTTATTTTTACTATTGCTTTCATACTTAGAATAACTCACATAGTTTAATTAGGAGTTTTTTAATTAACCACTATTTTCACTATTTATATTTTATGCACACACAGACAAATAACTTAACACAAATAAGAATTTTAACATTTTGTCTACCCTAAAACAACCTACATAGATTTCATCACCAAGGGGGAATCCAAATTGATGATCTAGTCAAGTATAAAACATGGTTAATGGTATATTCTAGCTAAGCACCTGACACCCTTATCACTATGGTATGTGAAGTGAGGGGGTTGGCCCAAATATCAAGCCTTTATCATTACCACTATAGTCCCTTTTAGAAAAAAATACCTAAAACCATCCTTAGTGTGATATCTAGAACTTTAATTATAGCCAACTTCCCATCGCATTAAAAATCACATCTTAATAATCTAATAAACAATCAGGTTGACCAATTAGTTAGCTTTACTTTTCAAGTTGTTTGCTTGATATCTGATCAATTGTGTACACAATACCTTGCATTAGCCAATGTTGGTGCAAGATTTTGTTTTGTGTATTTCAATTGGATTGACCAACATTAATCTAATTAGCTGTCTATTGCCTTTCAATACTTATTGCTTTTTATTTCTTGAAAAGTTAGCTTGTTTCATTTTGCAATCTATTTTTAGGCTTCTTAAGTTCCCTATTTTATGTACTGAATCGACCCAGTTGACCTAGTACTTTTTTTGCCTTCTATATACTGTACTAGATCAACTCAGTTGACCATGTACAATTTCATAGTCCCTATTTTTATACTGAATTGACCCAATTGACCTTGTATAGTTTCAGTCACTTCTTTTGACCTTTGCTTTCTCATCTCTCTTCTTTCTCCTTTATCATGGAATTTCTATTGGATAATGACAATGAGTTATAATCAACAAAAATGATGAACTTTACCAATCCTAATAAGGTCTCCCATAGATAGAGTAGGGTTCCTCTTTTAGATGCTAGTAATGTTCATATTTCCACTCACACAATGAACTATAGGACCCCTCCTCATACCTCTTCACAACATAATCCTCTTTTCTTAAAAGACCAACCTGAGTTAGAGTATACTCCCAAAATGCTTTTCTTTATTTCTAAATTTCCTCAACATAGAGGAAAGTATCCTTCTACCATTTAAAACCTCATGATTAGTGGTCAAACCAAAGAGCCTCATTCACCCACTCCTACATTCCAAATAGGATTTTGAGGTACCACTTTATTTGGTTCTCAACATTTTCCTTCAATTTTTATTCCTTTTTATGCCATGACTTCTTCTTCTCTAACCTCTTGTACCTCCATGCCTAGTATCTCAACTTACATGGTGGGTTATACATATAGTAGCCTCTCATAAGATCTTCTATCCTTAATCCTTCCACTAGTTCATTGTTTGCTACCCAAGGTAATCATGCTTCTATAAATTCTTCATCTTAACCATTCAATATTCCATCTTTTGCTTCACAAGAAAATTTTGCCACTAGTACCTCACATTCTCACAATTATTTTCAAGCTCATATAAACACTAATAGTGGTGCTCAAGCCATTAATACCAACACAAATACTAATTCTAGTGCTTATAATGTTAATCAAACACACCAAATTTTGTTACAAACTCTCAATAAAATGAATACCTTTCAAGATCATAACACAAATCAAATGATGAGAATGCAAAACCACCTTCTTAATCTTCAATCTCATCCACAACTAATGGATTGGAGCACACATAACCAAAATTTTCCCCCTCCTCTTTGAGATTCTCAAGGAAATATCATTCCTCAACTTATTTTAGTCAATAAAACCATCAATCATCTACAAAATGAACCTCTCACTACCCAAATTGCCAACATTGATATAGAAGGTATAACAGCTATAATTTATTACAATGGGTCAACCAATCCTACCCTTCACATCAAAACATTTGGAAATATTTACAAGGATTAGGTCAAATTAAATACCTATGCTACTACCAAGATCCTATCCAAAACCCTCATGGGTGATGCCTTAGATTTGTAAAATCAACTTAGAGCTCATTCCATTTCTAGTTTGGAGGATTTAGTAAATGTTTTAGTACAAGAATTCCAAACTAATGATCTTATTGAAACACTTTCACCCATTACATTAATTGCAAACAACCTGAGAATGAAACTACCGAAGCCTTTGTTAAGAGATGGAAGAATTTGTAAAACAAATGTGAACATAACATGGTAGATGAAAATATTTTTCATATCTTTACAAATGCCATCTTTCCTAAATTACAATATCGAGTCTACACTCTCTCTCCATGTACCTTAGAGGATGACATTAACCAAGCTAAAATATGAGATTTACTAATCTGTCAATTTTATCCACTCCAACCTTCTATAGGTCCTCATTTATTACTTAAGAATAAAAACCATGATATCACCAATGATGGTATTACCAGTTTTTTTGACACCGTATTACCAGTTTTTTTGACACCATTCACAATGTTCAAGTTATCATTCCTAACCCTTCTTCAGAACTAACTTTTTCTTTTCAACAATATACTAATCCTCATTTTTTCTTCACCTAATAACATCAATGTTCACAAACCTTTATCCTTGGCTGAATTTCTTAAGCATCTACCTAGGCCTCTTCCAAAACAACCTGACCTTACTCATCTTATGAAATCCTGGTATGATCCTAATAAGTTTTTTTGGTTTCACACTAGTTTGGGTCATTCTCATGATATTTGTAGACAAATTCATAATTTAGCCATGAATTTTATTCTTGGAACTAATTTTGATCATGATTCCATTATTTTTAAGTATCAATAAGCCTATGAAATTGATTTCAAGCATTCTAAATCAAACGATAAAACTCAAGACTTGAATCAAGCAAATGCTCATTTGGATATCTATAAGGATCCTCTACCTGATCATAAATTGATTCAAGACAATCAAGACAAGCCCACACCTTCCACCAATCACATATAAAGTCTTGTTGAACCAAATTTTGAAGAAACTGTGGTTAGCATGACCAATATGAGAAGGGTGGTGGATTTCATCGATTACCAACCTATCTACACTCCTTCACATAAGACATATAGTGTTATCCAAGATTCTTATCTAACTCATTTAAATGAGTTGGGTTAAGAATATATTATCACTTTTGATGATCCAATTTATGATTATCCCTTGGATAACACATCCCATTCTATGTATAACACTCTTCCATCATATTTCAATACTAATGATAATAAATCTTCTTCTAACACTTCTTATTTCAATTCTCAAAATCAACTTGAACCAATTAGTTCATCATCTCAACATGATTTACCACCTTGTTGTAAACCTTCTTTTTGTTTTTATCAACAAAAAGTCTAACGTACTTCAGTTCCTAATTCCAAAGACCTCCTTAACTATTACACACCTATATCTAACAACCTTATTATGGGCTATGATGAGTGTGATCCCATTGCGGAGCTCACTAATCTCCCATCCCAAATTCCATTCCTTGAACTTATGAGGACTTATCCATGTCATTGAAACTACCTCATGCAACTCATCTTTGAGATGAATTTTCCTCATTCTCCCATAGTAGGATGGGATGTGGCTTTATCTATTTTTGAAGATAGTATTTTACTATAATGTGAAGAGATGTCTATCCACATTAATGAGACCATAGATACTTCTCTTTCTCTAAAATTTCCCATAGTTTCTATGATTATTGATGAGATTATACTTCATGTAGAGGATCCTCCCTTATTTATTAGCATCTAAATCATAAATATATAGGTTAATCATTCCTTGATTGATAAGGGTTATAGCACATGTGTCATTTCTCTCAATTTTATTAAGATTCTTAGATATTCTGAATGCAATATTAAGTCTACACGTAGCACATTCCAAGGATACAATAGAAGGTAAATACCTATTTTAGGTTGTGTGTGGCTTCCCATTACCATTCCACCTATCACAATTCATGTGAAGGTATGATATTTAACTTTCCCCTTTTGTATATCATATTGTTTGATAGGCCATGGACTCACCACATGATAGCTATTGCTTCTTCCACCTATCAATGCATTAAATTCCCTCACAATGGAGCCATTTACAAGATTCAAAGTGGCACTAAACCTTAGAATTTTAAATAATTACAAGATCATGGTGTCTTCAAGATTCCTACTC
The DNA here is from genome assembly GCA_037957365.1 of Torreya grandis. Taxonomy (NCBI): domain Eukaryota; kingdom Viridiplantae; phylum Streptophyta; class Pinopsida; order Cupressales; family Taxaceae; genus Torreya; species Torreya grandis. Next base: position 86,934 of record JARHVA010007576.1, read on the forward strand.
TTGATCCTTTGTCAAGTGTTCCATTTTATGAATCTTAGCATTTCAAATTTTTTGTTAATTCAACTCACGGTTACAATGGGCATCTTGAGCTCATTGGTAAAATTCCTCCTAACCTTTTAGATTATGATGATGATGAGCCTAATGAGATTAATTTAAAGATAAAAACTTTCAATCTCTTGCCTCATCTCATATCATAGCTTCATGCTTCCTTATAGCCTCATTTTCCTAAACTTCATGATGACATTCTTGTAGTCTTGACTAAGACTAGGCATTCTATTCATCATGCTTCATCGGATGATAAAGTTATCCCTACCCATGTCATTGATCTTCATACCCCAAATTATGATGATGGATATTCATTAGATGATCCATTATTAGGTGGTATTGTCTAGGCTTGTGATGTTGAGATTGTCCATTATCGTTGTTCTTTACTTGAGTCTTTTCATGCATCTCATCATTTTCATTCACTTATAGTTCCTAATTTTTGTATTTTCCCCTTTATTTTAGGGTAGAGATGGTAATAATACCTCTAATTTTTTAGGAACCACATAGGACTATGCGCATAGA
>JARHVA010007576.1:95000-342500 GCA_037957365.1 Torreya grandis
TTATCTATGATACTAAGGTAAGTTAAAAGTATGTGTTTTTCAATTCAGTCCTTTCATTTATCTTATTTGATACTTATTTCACTTTACTTAGTATCAGTAATATGTGTTATCATGTTTTCTCTCAAAGCACCATCCTATGTTACACTTACATGACATGTGATGAGATTCAAGTGGGGAATATGTATACACATAATATTTTCAAACTTTTATTGATTACTGGAACTTTTTATCTTGAAAAAACCTATCGAGTCTCAATCTCTCGAAGTGCATGCCTTAAGGGGTGCACTAGGAAAGGGGTGGGTAAACCATCGATGCTTTATAAGATTGTTGTTCCTTTTTCCACTTGCCATCTACACACTTGTCTCCTAAAACCATTTACCCTAAGCTTAGTCTTCTCAATATTACTCTCTCTAGTCTTTTTCATTTTTACATTCATCCTTTTCTTGCCTTAAAATCCTTTTTAATTATTGGTTGTACTGGTCCAAATAGGTCAACCTAGTACAATTAAGGCGCATTCTTCACTTTCTTGGTTTGTTAGCTTTTTGACTGACCTAACACAGACTTAGTAAATTATCCCTAAAAACACATTGGGTCAACCCTGTATAACTAACACTCCTAGAAGGATTTAAGGCAATATCCAATTATATATACAAGTTCATTTCACACTATTTCATAAGATAAGAATTATTAATGAATAAGTGTGAGTGAAAATTTGGTTATTGACCATATTACTTGAGGAATGAAGCTTAGGGTTCCATAGTTTCTTTGGAGATATGGATCTTGTCTTGTGGAGAAGACTTTTAGATGCTTAGATAGGTTGTGTAGCCTAGATCTGATTTATCTTGGTTATCCTTACATACCACAATAATTTATTACAAATCACCTTAGCCAAGGGAGATATTGAGGCTCGAGTGGGTTCATATTCAAACGTAAGTATTCCATAGACTTTATTTCTCCTATATGCAAGATTAGATAGATAATGCATTTGTATTCTTCTCTCCATGTATTTAGGATTTTATATATATTGAAGCATGAGAATATTTCTTCTAATACATGTTTAGTTTAGTTTAGTTTGTTTTATCATTTTTAACCCCCACTTTATGCCACAAGCTTTGGATTGTGCACTAGATTAGATTTTGAATTCTATTGCTATTATAATAGAGTGAGAATTATGAAACCTTAGGAATCCATTAGGGTTGTTGTGTGATTGTATTAGACTGTAGGCTTTGAGAATCCTTCCTAACATGATATGTTGTGACAAATGATACAAGTGATCCCCTAATTAGGGTCTAGTGGATCCCCATATTGGTCATATTCCTACTTAACAAGTTTATCCCCAATCATAAGTGTAGGTGTGATATATCTAATATCCAATCTAAGATTAATTCATATACATGATGCATTTCTGATTGCATATAGAAACCAATCATGTTCAAACCTAAAATGGAGAATAAAACATGTTTGAAAACATTGGAGCTTGTTTTGACACATATTGTCACCAAATATTTCAGCCTAGAGTTGGTTTTTCAAGCTGAATCTATGATTTGGGCAACATTAGAATACCTCTAGGCCTGTGGTTTACCTATGGTAGAAGTATACCTCAAGGTTTAAGGGCTAGCTCCCTAGATATGACTTTGGTTGCTTATAAACTACACTAAATACTTAATTTGATGAAAAGAGATATAAATAACTTGGAAAATAGATTAATATACTTAGGTGATACAAAAAAAATATATCCACTAGACTACCATACCATTTCACTATGAAACATGACCTACAACACTAGTCTCAAAATCTTAAATTGCTCTAACATTAATATTTAAAATATAGAGGTTATATGCATTAGAATACTCAAGGTGAATGAACTATAGGTCATATTTTAGATACCAAGGCTACTTTTACACTTTAATATAGTCAAACACACTTGCTACACTTCATATGACCTATTAGAGTGAGAACTACTTGCACCAAACATGAAAGGATAAAGAGAAGGTAAGGATAGATACTTATCACTAAACACTTCACTATGCATCAATTCACAACTTAGATAATAAATACATGAAATAAAAAATATATTGAAACTTTATTTCAAAGGAAAGATATAGTATCAAACCAATAGGTCTTCACCATACTAGGTGTGGATCCTTTTCTAAAGCCAAAATGGCTTGCATTTATAGCACATGTGAGAAGAGATAGAAAATAAGTTCAAGGGTCACAAATAAAAATGTAAACATATGAGAACCAATTAGAAAAAAAGATAATAAAGTGTGAAATAGGCCATGAAGTTCCTCTTGGATAAGTGTTTAGATGAAGCATGAGAAACTCTTCAAAATTGGCATAAAAGTTTTCAATTGCCTTCTTGAAACTGCCTTCGTGATGAGGCATCTCTTGTCTATTCAAAAATAAACTAAGGATATTTAACACATGATAAATATTACATGAGGGTTGGAAACATTCCATGAAATTAATAATATGCATACCTAAATGCTATCCATCTTTTGGACACTTGTACTCACCATCTACAGTCATTCATTAGCCCTCTTGGCCTCATTTTACACACTTATCATCAAAGTGACATTCATTTTATCAATAAAATTCATGTAATAGGTGTTAGTACACTTTTATAGAGTATAATTTCCTTTCAATCCATTAGTTATACCTTAAAAGGTCCCAAAAATATACTTCTCATTCTCTCACTAGGTAGTCACTTTATCTTTTCAATGCCTATCAAAATTGCCTGAAGTGAATTGCATACCAGAATACCTTTTTAACTTAACTAAGGTTCTAGGTAAGTACAAAGAGTTATAATAAGTATCTATATCCCTCATTAAATATTTTTCATCCATCAAAACTCCTGTACACTTGCAAAACAAGTCAAATCCTTACAAAAAACCCCATTTTAGGCTCATCTATATAAGTAAGGTACATACTAGTTGAATGATGAGTATGGAAGAGTACAACACAATTACAAATAACTTTTCTAACCAAACTGACCCTCTTGAATGCTTATCCTTTCATATGTTCCCCATCGGTTCAAAAATAGGGGCTTAGGAGGGTTTTGAACTATTTTTCTTCTTAGCAATGGTTCATTAAACCAAACATTGAAACTCCCCAAAAATATTATTGAGTTTTAGCTCATAACCCTACTAAAATATACCCAACTCTTTAGGTCACCATGAAATCAATTTTTACATATTTGAGTGCTTAAAGATGGTCTCTCGAGCTTAAGAGTGCATTCTAGGTACCCCTATGATGGAAATCGGTCAAAATGACCAACTGGTGTTGTTCCTATGCAAAACAATGGTTTTAAATAGTCTTATACTATCCCATAAATTTCAACCAATTCATTTTAAAGTTCACATAGTTATAGAAATGAAACTAGATCCTTGAAGGGCTTAGGTCTAGTTTTAGGCCTAATAGGCTTGACTGTGCTTGAGTTGCCCATGACCACCCTGATTACTCATGATAAAATCAACTACATAGATTTACACAAAATTTTAATGCTAAAATAAAATATATAAAACACTTAAAAGTGTCTCAATACTCCTTATTTTACCCTTAATCTTCATGTGCTTAACCTATAGTCTTCATCTTGACTAGGAGTGTCATCTATCTAAGATAAAAGAGAGGGAATATCCCATAATTTGTCAATAAAAATGGAGTCATGAGGTGTTATATTAGGTAATGAGGACCTTATACACCAAATATTAGGTTTGGATTACCTTTCTATCATACAGAACATCATCAAATCTAAGACAACATTGTATTATAAGTGATTGTGCAGAGTTTTAAGAAACCTCAAATTTGGGTGACAATTATGAAATTTTTCTTGATTTATATCTTTGGTATAATAACCTCATTAATTTTATGGAAACACTTTGTAAATGTTTTAAAAAGTTTTCAAAATCATACACTCATGGTAACCTTCTCATCATGCACTCTCCATTTGACTAGGCCTAGTTTGCAGACTTTCTGACTGTGTTACCCACTCAAGAAAAGGGGATTCATGTAGGTATAATTGTATATTTTATCTATGTGTTACATGAATTATGTCATTATTTAAGTCTTTTATATCATCTCACATTCATTTTAATTCATCTCATGTCTAGATACCTTCCTCTGTTTACTAGCTTAGGCCAAGCCACAAATTATGTTGATTAGGTCAATTGTAGGTGACAATTAAGGAGAGTTCAAGGGCCTCTATATATGTTCATTAGTACCTGAGTATTATATTAATTATTAATAATAATTATAAGTTCATTGGGTCAATTCCTCTTGAGTGAACATCTATGCCTATAGGTTTCTCAAATTTTTATCTTTCACCATCAATTCTGTGGTCTACAATTAGGCTGTAGGGACTCTTATAGATGATCATCTATGTATGACCACTATGATTTCAACTTATTTGATTTAATTTTAGGTCATTGGATCAATTAATCACCTATATGATTTCATATTAAATCCATATTTTTAGTACATAGTATAGGTCAGTAAAGTCTTGGTTGCTTGTAGTCATCTTAGCACAATGTTTTTTGAGTTTCACAAGCCAAAACCTACCTAAAATAGAAATCCTTCAAACATATTCATCTATTGATCAAGTAACCATTAAATTTTTTCAAGTTATTTTACCTATTCTTTGGATTCATGATGGAAACAACCAAACCTATCTGAACCTCAACACATTCTACCATGGAAGGACCAAATATATGAGTAAAATTTGATTAAGAGAAATTAAGATAAAGTGTCTCAAAAATAAATTTCTTGACCTATGAACATGGTTCTATGTTTGTATGCATATGAAAATATCACCATTATCACTTTGATGTTTTAAACTCTCTTAAACCTCAATGGTGTCTCACATGAGATCAAACACTTTTATTTCAACATTCCCTTGTCTTTTATTGATTGCATTCATACCATTAACGGAGCTGCCTGTAGGTGCTACTGCAAGGTATAAGATAGTGTGTTGTGAATTTGTTTTAGAAATAATTTTAAACCTCTTTAAATAATTCTAAATAATTTTTTCCACCTCAAAATCATCCCAAAACTTTTAAATCTTCTTGTCCTATTACCATGATTGTGTAAAACTCAATTCCACCTGATTGTAGATGACTATTTGCAAAGAAGTCTGACTGAGTGTATACTCTAACTATTTACTCCATCAAGAGATCAATTTAAGACCAAAACTCCTTGAGAGAGACTTATCACTATGAAATTAGAGATATACACATGTTACCTTTGTTTTAAAACCATTATAAGAGAGATTATCCTCTAGAACTGATGAAACTTATCTGTACACTATGATGTAGTTTTTAATTAGCAGAATGAGAAAGTATATGAACATTATTTTATATTAACATGTGAAAATAGACTTATTAACACATTATAAGGATGTTAATTCTATTCCATAACATGTATATCACTTGTTTTTAAAATACCAATCCAAACAAAGAGGAAACATTAAGGCCATGGGGATGTGCAAGTAGAAAAGTGGAGTGAACCTTCTTAGCAATGGTTCATAGAGAAAAATCAACAAATCATATGACTATGAACATAAAATTTTAGTAGATGAAGATTAACATCATTTATCAAAATCATTTGATCTAACTCACCTTCTCTTGTCCATACCATGCACATATCGATTGACCATTTTTATTTATCTAAGAGAGCAATAGAAAGACAGAACAAATTTTTACCATTTTTGAACTTATAAAAGATTCCAAAACATGAAATGGAGTTGATATAAGCTGAAAGGACACTGATAAAGTTCTCCTATGTGGTAAAGCTACTATATAAGCCATACAACAACTAAAAACTAACATTTTTCCTATTAATCTTCTTGTTTTGATGTTGCTCCTACATTTTCTCAGTTATACAATAGTTCCTCTAACATATTATGACATGGGGGATTTTAATATTCTTTTGGAACACTTGTCCCTATATGGAAATTATACAAACTCAATAAATGACTCAAAATGACAATAGAATGACTTAGGATAAACTAAGACAAAGGTGACAAAGATGAAAACACATGTTTGACCTTATTAGAGACCATAAGACACAATTTACACCTTAGGGGAACCCCATATAAAGTTTGAATATATATAGGGTTGACCTAATTTGACTTGTGGTCAAATTAGTCATCATTTTGGTCATTTTTTAGGGGTGGAAACTATGCCAAAGACCAGTAGCCTACTCTTATCCATTGGGATATGGATTCACCTATACACTATATGGAAACTAAATTTCCTTTGAACCCACACCCAAATAATAGAAAACAAAAAAAACATAAGACACACACTAAAAAAACACACAGCTATCCTAGTATTTACAAGACCTCAACTCTTGAGGTGAAGAATAATTCACCATGCTTCAACCAGGATGAAAGATAGTACCCCTTACATGATTTCTACTCCAAGGAAGAAATTCATCATGTGAATCATGGTTATCAATAAATCCTTACTTATGTAAATAATTAGATAACTTACCACGTTTATATCTTCTTATATCTACAAGTGTGCCATTTTTAATTTTCAAGGCCACTCCATTTTTCCCTCCAAGGATCTTATTCAAAAATACAACCTTATTGAATTCTTCCATGTCTAATTGGAACCTCTCAAACTACACCTTGGGAGAGATAAAAGTTGTCTTAAATCCAATCTATTTTAGGACATGATGTACATCAAGTTTGTCTTCCTTCTGTTCCATTAGGTTTGAGAGTGATTCAACCTCAGGTTAAGGTTTGGACTGCTTCTCAATAATAACATCTTCTGCTTTGTCTTCATTAGGTTACTTTATGTTGTAGCTTCTTTGATAGTATCTAAACACTCAACTTCATTCCTAATAAGACATTTTAATTCATGATTGATAAGAGACTCAACAACCTTACTATCAAATTCATGCTTCTTTGGAGGGGGAGTAGATTTACTCAACTACTCAAACTCTTGACTTATGGCATGAAACCTTTGCCATAAGTCATACTCTTATTCATGGTTGTCATATTCATGGAATCCTCTACCAAGAGTGGGTATAATGGAATTTTAATTTTCACTATCCTAATATAACATGATTTTAATAACATCATCATCATGCAAATTAATGAGGTAATTACCTTCAATAGCTTGTGGAAAAGGATATTCAATGTTTACCTTAGATTGTCCATCCCTTATCTCATGGATGATGTATGTACCAAGGTTATTTTTCTCAAAAAAGGTATATGGATCATTTCCATAAGTGTTTATACCATACTCATCAAAGAAAAGTTTAGATATGTCTTCAAATTTAGATGATGTTCCATCATCTATATCAGACTCCTCTTAATAATTTTTGACATAATTTAGATTGGAGCTTGATTCCACATAGTACTCAATATGAACCTTAGATAATAATTTAGTTTTAATGGTTACCTTTGCTCCATACCTTGTATTTAAATCCAATAAATACCAATTATCTATGATTTATCCTCCTATCTTGGATGTGAAATCCCTTGAAAGGCAAATATCAAAGTGAGTAGATAGGTCAACCGCTATTATATCTTGGAGAAGTGGTAAGCTAGGACAATCATGGAAGAAAACTATCAACCCTTTGACAAGTCCCAATAACTTGGTAGGTATACCATTAATTTTAATAACTCAATTACTATATGGTTCATATTTCAAACCCAATTTATCTACCACAACCTTGGACATCACTGAAGTATTAGTTCCACTATACACTATGAAGTTATGAATAAGTTTGTCTCTCATAATGAGAGTGAGGTATAAGGGTGGAGACTTTTTATATTTGGAATAGGGTTAAAATATGTGATTAGGAGCACTAGTGAGTGAAACATTACCATGACTTGATGGTTGAGGACTGAGGTGGATTTAGGAAAGTTGTTATTGAAGAAGTTCTTTTTGACTAGATAAGTGAAAATTTTCCCAAAGAGACATAGATACTTTATCACTCTTAAAATAATTCACAATATTCAAAATAGGAGTACTCACCTTTTATTTTATCCTTGAAAGAAAGGAAGTTTTTGGAGCTTGAGACATTGGATCACCTTGATTCACCCTTCTAGCATTCTAATTTGAATAAGGTGTAGAAGTTTTAGGGACTATCATACTTAGACTCACACCTTACTACCTTGTAAGAGGGTTGCTTGAAATTTTATCAACACTATTAACATATCCTAGAGCTTTCCTCTTTGCTCTTGTATTTTTTACACTAAATAATTCTAATTAAGAACATAGCTATCTTCCACTAGGAAGTTTTCAAGGTTCACCTTTTGGGACTCTCATCCTTCATTTGATTGCATGAAAATTTCATATTTTATTAATAGATGAGGAATGAATCTTCCTTGAGTAACCAAAGCTTTCTCCTTACCTTAATTTTAATCCATGAATTGACCTTGATGCCATTCCTCTCCTTGCACCAAGTTAGTATGAATAGGGAAAATAGATCTTGTGTTGGAAGTAGGAGTTGGATTATATGCATTGGTAGGCCTATTGAAGTTAAGTTGTCCTTAACCTATACCTTGATCATATTGTTGAGATGGGAACCTATTTCCTTACTAAGGATAGGGATAGGGATTTTGATTCACTCCATACTATTGACTAATATTTATATTGCTACTCTAAGTATGGAGTGAATCAAAATCCCTATCCCTATCATTAGTAAGGAAATAGGTTTATATTAGGCCATTCTTAGCTCTAATGGAAAGGTCATATGATTTAGGTAAGGTGTAACCACCCATGGACTATAAAATTACGCCTATTCTAGTTCCAATAGCCATTAGATAAGTAGGAAACTCAAAGATTGTAGGTGGTCTCATGAGAGGAGGCAACCTATGCCAAGTTATTTGGAATCTCTCATTAAATTCATGTATAGTCTCTTTTGGGGATATTTAAATCACATGAAACTAGTGGATAAGTGATGTGTGATTGCTTTTGTCTTCAAACCTTGATGTCAAAAATTCTCCAAAATCATCCCAAGTGGTGATACAACCTCCAAGAAATGTCTTATACTAGTCAAGTGCTTTCCCTCTAAGGGACATGGTAGGTATTCTAATGGAAAATTTGACCTTAGTAACATTATGAAATCTACATAAGTTTGAGATATCCCTACTATGCTCATTAGGATTGACATGACCTTCATAATTAAATGTAAGAACACTTTTGTTAACATTAGGGGGCATGTCATCATATGCATTGATTTGTATGGGGTTTTAAGTGTTAAAGGATATAAAGGCATATTTCATAGCCATATTATCCTCAAATTACTCTTAAATTTATTGATATTCTTATCTTTCAAAGTCCTCTTGTTCTTCAAAGGTCAAGATAGGCCAAGGATGTTGAACTTCAAGAGGAAGTTCAGGTTGAAAGAGTGCATTTATGGGGTTGATACATTTACTAGTAGATGAAATAATAAGTAACATGAATTATGAACATAATAAATAATTAAAAAATGGTCTACAACTATATATTATCTTTAATGAAATCATCAAATTCTGAGTAGAACACCATATGTAGCAATGATGTTGTTAAGATCAACATTCACCTTGATAAGATGTCTTTAAGATAAGGGTCCCACTAGGCATAAAATAAATATTATCTCCAAATATTTCACCCTAGAGTTGTTTTTCCAATCCTAATCTAAGATTTAGGAAACATTGGAATACATCTAGGCTTGTGGGTTTCCTATAGTAGATGTAGACCTCTAGTTTTAAGGGCTAGTTCCCTAGATATGACTTTGGTTGCTTATCACCTATACTAACTACTTGATTAGATGAAAAGGGATATAAATAACTTCTTAAATAGACTAATATATTTATTTGATACACCCTAAATATATCCACTAGATTACCATACCATTGTACTATGCCAAATGACCTACAACACTAGTATCAAAGTACTAAATTGCTCTAACATTAGTATTTAAAATATGGAGGTGATATACATTGGAATACTCAAAGTGAATGAACCATAGATAATATTTTAGAAACCAAGGATATTTTTACACTTTAATATATTAAAACAAATTAGCTACACTTCATATGACCTATTAGAGTGAGAACTACTTGTACCAAACATGAAAGGATAAAGAGAAGGCAAGGATAGGTATTTATCACTAGACACTTCACTATACATCACTTCAAACACTTAGATAAGAAATACATGAAATAAAAACTATATTTAAACTTTATTTTAAAGGAAAAATATAGTATCAAACTAGTAGGGCTTTTCCATATTAGGTGTCTCTTTTTTCTAAAGCCAAAATGGCTTGCATTTATAGTGCATGTGAGAAGAGAGAGAGAAAATAAGTTCAAGGGTCAAAAATACAAGTGACAACCTATGATAAATAGTTAAAAATAAATATAATATAGTTTTAAATAGGAAATTAAGGTCATCTTGGATAAATGTCTAAATGAAGCATGAGAAACTCTCTAAAACTAGCATAGAGGTCTTCAACTACCTTCTTGAAATTATCTTCATGATGAGGCATATCTTGTCTATTAAAAAATAAACTAATGATATTTGACACATGTGCACTATATTAGGGGATTTTTAAACATTCCATGATAGTCATCAGATGCATCCCTAACTACTAGCCATCTTATGGACACTTGTACTCACCATTTGTAGTCATTCATTAACCCTCTTGGCCTCATTCTATACACTTGTCATCAAAGTGGCCTTAATTTTCTCAATAAAATTCATGAAATAGGTGTTAGGAAACCTATATATATAATATTTTTTCCTTCCATTTCATCAGGAATACCTTAAAAGGTCCCATAAATAAACTTCTCATTTTCTCACTAGGTAGTCACTTTGTCTTTTCAATGCCTGTCCAAGACTGCCTAAAGTGAACTATGTATTAGAAGCCATTTTAAAATTAAATAAGGTGATATGTGAGAATATATAGTTATAATAATTCTCTATAGACCCCATTAAATATTTTACAACCATTAAAACTCCTCTACACCTACAAAACAAGTCAAATCATTGTAAAAAATCTTATTTTAGGCTTGTCTATACAAGTAGGGTACATACCAGTTAAGTAAGAAGGATCATGGGAGAGTCATAAATAATTAAAAAAAACACTTTCTTGACCAAAATAACCCTCCTAAATTCATCTCCTTTCATATGTTCCACATCAGGTCAAAAATAGGGTTTTAGGAGGGTATTGAATTATTTTGCTTCTTAGTAATGGTTCATTAAAACTAGACATTGAAACTACCCAAAAATCTTACTGAGTTTGATCTCAAGACATTAATAAAATATCCCCAACTCTTTGTGTCACCATGAAATCAATCCATACAAATGTGAGTGCTTGAAGATGGTTACTTGAGCTTGAGAGTGCATTCTCGATACCTTTGTGATGAAAATAGGTCAAAATAACCAACTAGTGTCATTAATCTAAAAACCAATGGTTCTAACTCATCTTATAATCTCAAATAGAGGGCACTTTACAGTCATTGAAAATTGCAGACCTGGTATACATGACTGGTGAGAGTATGAAATAAAGAGTCTTGAGACATTGTTGGATGATGTGTAGAGTTAAATTAAATGTGAAAAGATATTGATAAATAACTTAAATCTATTGGAATCACTCAAAGGTGGTCACACACTCAAATACATAGTGTTATAAACTAAGCCTAAACCCTCAAGGTGCCTAACTTCACTTTTGTGACCACATGATCTCACTAAAAACTTTTAGAGACTTCATTGGAGAGTGGAGGATGGATTAGACCCATTTTTAAATAGAAATCAATTAAAAATTATCCATTTTTTGCCTAAATATATCATAGGCCTATCTAAAATGCATAGAATTTTGAGACCCAACTTATCTCACTAATACACACACACACACACACACACACACACACACACACACACACACACACACACACACACACACACACACACACACACACACACACACACACACACACACACACACACACACACACACACACACACACACACATGTATATATATAAATATATGTATGTGTGTGTGTGTGTGTGTGTGTGTGTGTGTGTGTGTGTGGACAAGTTTCATGGTGTATCAAGTATCTAGGATTAGTTGAAGGGGGTCATATACTCTAACTTTTTGGAATTAGTTTGAAGGTTAAACTTATAGCTTTTATGAATCATCACTAAGAAGATAAGCGACATAAAACCCTCCTAAAACCCTTTTATGAACTTGATGAAGAAGACATGAATGGAAATTGATTTATGAGGGGTCAATTGACCTAGAAACTAACTTGGACCTATTTGACTCTCTTTTAGGATTCTCACCATCCAATTTTTTCATATCATCACTTGTACAGACAAACCTAATTTTGTGTTTTCTTTATGTTTTGAGTTGTTCTACAAGTATACAAGGGAATAAATGAAAATCATTGTGTAAGGTGTTTAGAGACTTTTTATAACTACTTATACTTAATTCTCACCTTGGTTATATGTGAAAATGTCTTTTCTAGGTTGGTCACTACAAGCTATATTGAATAGGACAATGAGAAACAACATGATTGCCTAAGTTTGAGATGAGAAGTGTGTGTCATCAATATTTTTAGGTATATTTTATATACTAGAGGATAAATAGGTTTGAATGATTTGTTTAACACTTATTCAACTAAACTTCATGAATAACTATAGGTCACTTAAGTGACAAGTGTGAAGGTCTAGGCCTAGAAGACTAGTAAGTGACTATAAACAATTAATGAAAAATGGTGCAGAGAAGTTCATCAATTGAGGAGAATATAAGGGATATTAATTTTTTTTCCACCTTCTTAGGTTAATGAAAATGTGTTAATGAGTACTAAAATAGTTCTATACAATTAGTGAATTCCTCATCAATAAGGCAGTTTTAAGAAGGATATGAAGGGTCTCAATGCAAATTTCATAAGAATGATGCATATCTGATGGACAATTGTCCAAGAAAAATTCATGACATATTTTACACTTCATTATCTTACATTATATTTTTTTCCAAGTCTTGAAACTTGGAATTATGACCCTTCATATTCACTTCTTCTTTCTCCTCTCTTATGCTCTATATATGCAATCCATTTTGGCATTGTAATGAATCCACACCTAGTATGATGAAGCCCTACTAGTTTGAATATTGTATTTTCCTTTGAATAAATATTTTCAATCTAGTTTTGAGTTCATAAATTCCTGTTTAAGTGTGTTAAGTAGTTCATAGTGGAATGACAAGTGATAACAATTTATCCTTGTGTTCTCTTTACTTTTTTATGTGTGGCACAAGTAGTCTTCTCTCTAACAGGTCACATAGACTATAGTGAGTGTATTTGTCTATATATAAGTGTAATGAATAGAATTAGTGTATAATATAAGACCATTTATTCATTCACCTTGAGAATTGAAATGCATATCACCTCCATTTTTGAAACACTTATGTTAGAGAAATTTAGACTGTTGAAGCTAGTTTTGTGAGTCATCTTTCATAGTGAAATTATATGATAGTCTAGTAGAGATCAATATAGTGTATCACATCATTATAATAGGTTAATTTAATGTTCCTTCTACCTCTTTTCATCCAAGTAAGCAATTAGTATAGGTGATAAGATATTAAAGACTAATCTAGGGATCTAGCCCTTAAACCTAGAGGTTTACCGCTACTATAGGCAATCCATAGGCATAAAGATAATTCAATGTTTCACTCAATTTATAAGAGGATTGAACAATATCTCCAAGGGTAACAGATTAAGTGATAATAAGACCACTTTTGTGATGCATTGGGGTACCCTGTGGACTATCCAATGCATGTCCCACCAAGTTAGACTCCTAATAAAGTTTTGGTAGATTGATAGATGGATTCTAACAAATCATCTCTCCCTAAGTCAACAATATACCATGTGCCTTGACAAGGGATTCTAGGGAGATATTTACCTTGTTGAATTGGCTAATGCTTTTGGTTGATTGTATAAAAAGATATAGGATGGCCCAAAATCCATCTTTATTGTCATTTGTGACCTTTTTATTTATTACCACCTTTAAGTGATCTAGGTGGACTTGAATTCATGAAGGATAAGTAGGGTGCCATCTAGGTGAAAGATCACTATGATGCTAAATTCCTTGAAGTAATAAAAGATTTGATCCTTGATTTGATCTAGGGGATTTATGGTGTCATTGATATCCTTAACCCAATATTATAATGTGGTCCTCATTCTCCCTATAATTTTTTTGATACATATTTAATTCCATGAGATACATGAGCTTGAGATCTAAGAACATCCCATTATTGATAATCACCACCATATTATTGCATTTATTATCTATCCTGATGATTCTATCTAAATATTTTTTTGCTCTTTAGAAATAGATTATTCACCTATCTAAGGGTTGTGAACAAATGTTAAAGGGATATTTTTTCTCTACCAACTAAACCAATAGGGAATGAACTCCTCACTTGGGACTCTAGGGTCATGAAATATTCTCTAAGGTATTCCATAAACTTATATATGAGCTAATTAGTGGCCTTAATTATATATATTGGGTCCTCTATAATCCCATCCTACCCTATGGTATTGCTCTTATTTATAGGAGAGAAGAGGCCCTACTCCATATTCCATACAATAAGGTGTTTAACCCTTAAATATAGATTATGGAATCTAAGGTTAGAGGGAGTAGAGATAGGTTAGGCACAAAGGTGATAAATTATCTCTATAGTAGGACAATTAATTATAAAACATAGATAAAACATATACTAAATTTATTATGTTAAGAAATTCTAAAAATGGAAAGTATCGCTATGATAGATATTGTAATGATAATTAAAATAAGATAAATAACTAGTTATAAAATTAATATAGATTTGGATCTAAAATAGGTATGAAGTATACTGGAAAAGGACTCTTGATCAATCATCAAATTATAAAAAAATGCCCTTTGTTGTTATGGACACTTACATCAATCTGGGATGGTTGCATAGATGATACTATCTAACTCAAACACAAGTGTCTAATATGAAATAACTACTAAAATTGGATGAAACCACCTAGATGCTTCTAGGTTTTGTGTCTCCTTTACTCTAGTGCATTCAAATTTAGGTCATGGAATGTCACTCCTTGTCAAATGAGAAAACCTTAGTTCCTCATATGCATAGTTTTTGTGGAAAAAATGGGTTAGTGGGAACATAGTGCCAAGCTACCCCAAAGAACCCTTTATCAATGAGGTTTTATTACATATCTAATACTCTGAAGAGTGACTCAAAATTATTTATTTTTCCTCTATGTGTTGCCTTATATGTGAATCATGTAATGCATGATAAATAAGTACAATAGTAACCTTATAACTTGGAAAATGTGACTCATGGGATGTTACTTAAATAATTTATAATTGTAAATGTGTTTTCCCTATGATTGATAAATAAATAAGAAAAAATAGGGAAGATTTTTTCACTTAAGTGCTTGATTAAATGATTTTAGTAATTTTCCTTGTGCATTGTTTGGTTTGTGTTAGGTGAGGAATGAATTAGAGTTGATACTGTATATATAAATCCATTAGGAGAATATATCATATTAAATCACTTAGTCTAACCATAATTATATATTTTATTTTCAAATTGGATGGCTTTAGGGCACTCGACACTTGTATTGGGATAGGACACTTCCATCAATATAGGCATCTAACTAGGATGCAAGTGTTTGGGTAGGAAAATAGGTATAGGTTTAGAACTTATAGAGATATAAAATAAGTAGGTTTATAACATTATTATTAAGATATAATTCCTAGGTAATGAGAATGACATTGTCCAGACTACGAGATAATCAATGTGCATAGAGAGATAGTGTATATGAACCTTTTAGCAGTGGTAAAGGTCTAAAAATTAAAGGTACATCCATTATATGTATTTTCTAAGTGTACAAGATTAAGGTGCTATATAATTTAGAAATAGTGTCTACATTTTCCCCTTTAATCTAGTAATGAAATAATTTAAATGAAAAGGAATGCATACTTGGGTGTGGATAACACACCTGCCTTTGCTTAAGTCCAACTAATCCAGAGGTCAATTTGGAAAAGGTTTCAAAATAGACCAAAACTTGTACCATTTCATAGGGCCCATTGAGACATTTCAAATGGTATGTGGAATACATAAAACAAAGCTCATATGCTCCTTGTGCAACCAGTTAAAGTTCTAGTCAAATTTGTTAAAGTAGGTCAAAGTTGGTCAAAATGCAGAAAATGACCATTATGGAACAATTTGAAAATAGTTCCACTAAAAATATCTCATTATGATATTTTTGGCACAATTTATGGTTCATGAAATGTAGTACATATGTGAAAGATATGGTTGGTCAAAGTTGTGGTCAAACTTAGTCAATAGAATGACATGGTAAAATGTGGCCCAGTAAGAATATGACACATGATAGTCAATTCATATGAGAAAATAGTGGGTTTTAATCATTTGTCTTTGACAGGTGAACACAGTCACCTTTGATAGGTATAATGTAATAGGGTAAAAAAATTTAGGGTTTGAATGGAACATCCAATTAGACATCGACAAGTGGTGAGTTATCTATAATTGGTGAGTGGATGATAAGTGGCAAGTGGGGATTAGACCATATGGTGGGTCCTCAAGCCACCACATGGATTTCCACCATCCAATTATTCACCATGGTCTAATTTTAACTATATTTTAATATTATTGAATGTTCTAAACAAATAATTTAACTTACCATTTCAATGTACATGCCACGTTCCATGTTCTACCCAACATACTTGCCACAAGACCCCATGTTCCATTCATGTTCCATATCCCAACATCCATGTGAAGCCCCAAAAATTCATTTAAATATGCCACAAGCCACCCATATGCTATCACAAACCCCATGAAATCACCACATATCCATGAAATCCATGCCACTTACCAATATCTACAAAGTATGCTTGGGATTTGAACTCACTTACTAATGTGGGATAAAGATTAACATGCCCACCAAAAGTGTATGCTTGGGATTCAAACTCTTATCCTCTTAGCCAAAAGGATAAGGACCAACCTCTTTGGCTACAAGATTGAGTGGCTATATAAAGCCAATAAATTATATTTTAATACAATGAATCAAACTTAGCCAATATTGCTAAGGCTTAAGGACTAGTCTCCAGTCTCCTCTAATTTGAGGCATCTAGAGTCATTTTTAGACTTGAGGTAAACTAGTGAAATATTATAGTTTCCAAGATGGTTCTAGTGATATGTTGAGTGTCCATATTTGAGGTCATTTTTTACCAATTTTTATGCTTATAAGTGAGATATTTGAGAAGAAGATATCCAAAGTGTTTTTAGGAAGGTGGAGAATCTATTCGAGTATTTATCAGGATTCTTCGAAGGTCCAAAACACATGTGGATCCATTATTGATTGTAAGAATTATTATTTCTATATTCACAATCATTTTATAGTGGATTAGTTCATGTTTTAAGTGAACCCGAAGACATAGGCATTTCTTGAACTCTATTATCAAATTGTGTGTTGTGTTTTTTTGAAAATTTCTTGAATTCTTCTTATTAAATTGATGTTTTGTAAGTCAGTTTTTAAATTATTCCATAAATTGATATTTTAAACAAAAAATTAAAATATGCAATCATATTATTTCTTAAGTTTACTGATCACCAACTTGATTTCTTTGTATGTGAGCCTTTTGGTAGTGTTAAAGGTCTAGATGCTAAAAGTATATCCATTATATGTATTTTTCAAGTGTACAAGACTGAGGTGATATATAATTCATAAATAGTTTCTACATTTACCCCTTTAATTTATTAATGAAATTAATAGTTTAAAGGAAAAGGAATGCATACCTAGGTGTGTATAACACACTTGAATTTATTTGAGTCCAACTTGAGTTCTTTGACAGTAATTAACCTGTAACCAAGAGCATGTTAAAGTATATAATCAATGCCTATAATCTGAAATTTAAAGCATTGAAATGATTTAAATCTAAAGAGAGTAATATTGAGGAATATACCTATGTATCGATGTAACTATCTTTCATTTTGGCAATTTGATTTGGAAATATGTATCATTATGAATCAATGAAATTGAGATTAGGATAAAAAAATAAAAAAATATGGAAAGTGCATATGCCTAGAGTGATATAGAGATATTGGAGGAAACATGCCCCCAACTTTGGAGAAATGGTGAGTTGTCACTTGACATTTGAGATTAGATCAAGTGTGCAACCCAATAATACTTATAACTTGGTGAGTGTGAGTGAACCAAGTAAACACAAACTATAAATATGATGAGGTTGGATAATGTAATTAAGTCCAACCTATAAAATTAATAAGATTGAGTGATTTAATCACCTTAACCATACTAAAAATGAACCAACTATTGTATTATATTGGCTCAATACATTCTTTAAATTTCCAAGTGGGTGATTATAATACATAAAAATGTTTGAAATATAAAACTAATTTGATTTTATAGTATTAGGTGCACATTGCATAGTATATGCACCTTATATATGTCTCATGATAAAATAATGCATAATAATGGTACCAATGTATATAATTCTACCAAAAATATGTATCTAAATCATATAACTATGAATTTGTCTAATTTGTAATTTGAACAAGTATGGATGACATGCTTATCATAACATGCCCCTACTATGTATGGAAATTTTTAAAAATTGATATAAGTGTCAATGTGGAATACATGTTTCCAAAACATACCCTCAATGTAATATGGGTATATTGAATAATAAATAAGTGTGGAGAACATGTTTCCAAAACAAGGCCCCATTGAATTTGAAACTATGACAAATGTGGAGAACATGTTTTTAAAAATTGCCCCCACTACAATTTGAATCTATGAATAAATGTGGAAGTCATGCATCTATGGAATTACCCCACTAATATCCCCCCTTTTTTAGGTGAGGGAAAGTGGCCACTAGTAGTTACCTTACCTCAAAAGGATAAGATAACTATGTAAACTGTGAATGTACCATATAACATATAAAGGGAACATGTCTAGATAAATATATCATGGAAGCATGTGGAATGTGATCACATCAAGGCCTAAGATGTGTGATATAAATCATGGAAATGTCTAGAGAGTAATATTAAAATATCAATAAGCAACTAATTACACACACAAGAGCACTCAAAATAAATTCAAAAGATAATGGTCTAAGGAGACCTCAAGGAAGGGGCATGCTCAAATTCTACAAAATTGAAGGAACATGACTTAGTCAAATGTACAAAAAATAAATAATGACATATTCAAGCATCCATACAATAATAAATGATATATTAAAACATCAAATAAGCAAACAAAGGCACAAGGGCAAAAAATAGTGGAACATATTCAAATTCTTAAACATGCAAGATAATAACAAAGCAAGAAACTCAAGGAAGTTCATGGATGAAAGCATAATCAACTAGCATAAATATAACATACTAGTCCATGGATTATATTTTTTATCAAAACATTAATTACATAGAATATCAAGTACATAATAAAAGATATAATAATGGATAAAGGCATGTGTAAGTACATACACTTAAACATGATAATGGAAAATGACCATAAAATGATATAACCTAGGTGTATCATGATCAAAAAAGTAGATGCCCCCAATGTCCATATTCCAATAACATCTTAAAGTTCATATATCATTTATATATTTATTTTTTTATCACACTCAAAAGATGTGTGAATTAGATGTGTATATAGAAATAAATGGTATGCTAACCAATAACGTAAAACTAACAACATAAATGCCAAGGAGATAATAGAACATATAAATGTGGAAAATATTTTAGGAATTTTGAAGTTTATTTATTTATTTTTTGGTATTTTTTGAATATTTGAGATGAAAATACAATGTTATGATCTTATCCACAGGATGCTCATATGTATCTCTCCACTGTGAATATGGTGCCATAAACTAGTTATACTTATAAGGAGCATGTATAGGTGAAACATCTATCACTATAGTATTTATAATGTTATGTGTATATATAATATGAATCTATGATCATGAATAAATAATAGTATTAGGGGTTCATGGAATCCATAACTGAAGGGTCTATAGTTTCTTTGGAATAACAATAATAGGAACATGTTTAGGTGCTCTAGATATCTAAGTATGGTGTGTAGTAGATGAGGATTCCATGGAACATTTTTGAAAAAAGTATCTCAACCTAAAGTATGTTTTTAAATCCTACTCTAATATTTGGGTAACATTGGAATACCTCTAGGCCTGTGGGTTACCTATAGTAGAGGTAGACCTCTAGGTTTAAGGGCTAGCTCCCTGAATTGAACTTTAAGTGCTTATTATCTATGGTAGCTAATGATTGTGTGAAAAAGGGGTAAAATTATTCATGAAATAAATATATTAAAAGGGTATGATATAACATGAATATATCCATGATATCATCATACTCTTACACTAAGAAACATGACCTACAACACTAGCTTCAAAGTAATAAGATGTTCTAACATTAGTATTTCAATATAGAGGTGATATGCATGAGAATACTAAAAGTGTACTAGAGGTAATATTTTAGAATATAAGGACACTTTAAAACTTTAAGGAATCCAAAAAAACTATCCAAACTCCACATGGCCTATTATAATGAGAACTTTTTGCACCAAACATGAAAGGACCAAGAGAAGACAAGGATAATTATTCATCAGTAGGCGTCACCATACATCACTTTGCACACTTTTAAAAGATTTTTGTGAACTAAAAAATATATTTAATTTATAATTAAAAGGTAAATTACAACATAAAACTAGTAGGGATTCACCATACATGGTGTGGAATTAGCATACACGAGCCAAAATGGCTAGTACTTATAGAATGTGAGAAAGGAGAGAGAAGAATGAAGCTCAAGAGTCACAAGAAAGAGTGTCAAGATGAAAGAGAGTTAAATATGTAGATTAATTAAGTATTATATATAAAATTAAATAAATCTTTGGATAAATGTCTATCCAAACATGAAAACTCCTCAAATCTAGTGTAGGACTCTTCAACTAGCTTCCTTGAAATTATCTTCATCATTAGCTTCTCTTGAGCACTCCATAATAGAATAGGAACAATTAACACATGAAAAATATGATGGGAGTGTTTAAAAATAATATCCAACATTAATTATATGTGTCCCTAATCACTAATATTCTTATAGACAAGTGTTCTCACTGCCTACAGTCACCATCATCCTTCTTTCACTCATTCTTTACACTTGTCATTGAATGATATTTAGTTTTACAAAAAATCCATAAATTGGATGGTATAACAAATTTAAAGAGTCCTAATTTCCATAAATCCATTAGAAAGAACTTGAAATGCCTCCAAATTAATTTTATCACCTTCTCACTTGGTGATCACCTTCCATTCACTATGCTAGTTTGGACTGCCTGAAGTGAAGGAGCTATCAAATGTACTTATGTGCCTATTTGAAGTGATAAATGAGAATTAGGGGTTATATTAGGTACATATTTGTGCCCCAAATTTATTATCATATTTAAAATCTCCTTTGAACCTACAAAACATCAAAAAATATCAAGAAAACTAGTTTTGTACCCTGTCTATATAGATAGGGTACAATCCAATCTAATGGGAATAAGTGTGGGATAGTCATCTACAAGTCCCAGTCACATTATAAGTCATACCAACTCATTTTTAATCCTTTTATTCTTTGTATTTACCATCTGGTCATTAGCAAGGGTTTTAGAGGGTTTTAAGTGGTTTTTACCCTTAACATTTGTTCATAAAAGTTTGACATTCAATTCTAAAAAAAATTCCACTAGAATTTTTTTTATGAACATATTAAACATATCCAAACTCCTTAGGTCCCCATGCCAAATTTCCATACATATATGAGCTTTCAAAGATAACTTCTTGATATCTTCCCTGTATTTTGTACACCCTAAGTTATTCTTAAGATAATAAATGACCTCTCTATGAGGATTATCTATAAAATAAAGGTTTAAAATCAACTTATAAATCCAATTAATGTCATATAATTATTTTTAAGGCTCATATATCCCTATAAGTGGTATTAGACCCCTTTTAGGCATTACCCCTAGTCAAGGCCTAGTAGGCTTAGTATGTGTTTGGCTACTCTCAACCACCTATCAGTGGTTGGTCATAACTATGAGTTATTTTAAATGATTATCCATGTTAAATACAACTCACTTCAGCTTAATAAATGATTCAAAACTCTATTCATCTTATTCTTACCTTTCACATTTCTTGCATGCAAGGTAGTATGTCTAGGAGTGCCCTCTATCTGATACATGACAAAGGGAACTTCCCCTATTATATTAGGAAATTTGAATTTATTAGAGGATAAAGTAGGTCATAGTGACCTTATATAAAAAATTTAATGGTTTGGTAATGCTCATAGATCACTCAATTCTTTAAAATCCCTAAGATGGGCTTCTTGAATTCACTAACTATGCGGGGTTTATAAGTATGGCTACAAACTAAAATTTGGAGATTGGTCCTTGACCTATTTCATTATATTGAGAATACCATGGGGTGTAAATAACCATAGTTAAGGAATTATAATATCCTAACTTACCATCATCTCTCTCTATTAGTCTCCTCAATTCATCTGTCTTTACTTGACTAGGCCTAGTCAAGTCTACTGTGTGACTGTAAGTGCATATTTTGGAGCCCTATTGTAGGTTACTTCCATATTAATGCCTTGTATATCATGATACACTATATTATTGGAGTATTTAATACCATCTTACATTAATTTAGATCCATTCACACCATATCTATATTATGCCAACCTCTAAACCACCATGTTCTAGTGTATTGTCATACTACAATCCAACTATAGATATCCATTTTGAGAGAAAAAGAGGTCCTATAGATTATATTTCAACTCTTAGACCTTGTGCTACACATAATAGGGTCTCTTTAAAATCTTTGGATTCAAATCTAACTTTAGAGTTTTCATTTTTTTAGGGTTCCCATTTCTAATTTCATACCATAAGTTTGTAGGTACCTATAGTCAGACTGTAGGTGAAATTTTATAGGGCAAGGGCACACTTTTAGATGATGATATAGGTCAATACCCTATAATTCAATTATTGTTAATTTTATTTGAACCAATATCATCCTTATCAACTCAATAGGGTTACTTTCCATTGATCTATGCTTCTATCATTCTAATTTTGAGTATTAGGGCATTTGAGATTCAACACACTTTAGAGAACACTGACTTTCTATAGTGAAAGAATGTATAGAATGGAGGCCCCCTTTACATCAGCTCTTGAGACCAAACAGACTATCTTTGGAAAGGTATTAACCCTAAATTTGGGATACATGATGTGATTATTTAGTCATGTCCATACTTCCTGCCATGAAACTATGAAAGGATCAAAACAAAGGCAACATCTCTATTTTAGAAGGTTTAAGGGAACATGTCTCTAAAACTCTTTCTCCACATAAGAAAATGACCCATAAAGTTTGTTTTCCATTTTATTGCCTTACCATTGATTTATATGACATTAATCAACTTCTTAAACATCTATGAAGGTCTTAAACATGTTCAAACACCTCCATCTAACACTCTTAAGCCTCTATTTGAGCCACCTATAGGTGCATATGGAGGATAGAGGGTAGTGAAGGTGGAATATGGACAATATGCATAGTGGATGGCCTTATAATAAATATTATACCTCATATAAATCTTTAAATTGATATTTTAAACCTTGAAATACTTCAAACAAGTTTTAATGTCTTCATTCCAACATGCTTAGTCTCATATGGGGAATTTGTAGGTGCACACTAGCAGTATATGGGACTATGAAAGGATGAAATGAGACCATGTGCATGATGAATTGGTAGTTTTAAATAATATCAAACCATTTGTATGATTTAAAATTTATCATCAACACCTCAAGGAACCTTTCACCACTTCACTATGATTGTACAAGGAGACTAATGACTACCTATAAGTGGATATTGTAAGAAAATTGACTGTGTACCATACATGACTATGTTCTTTCTCACTATATGACCTTAATACCATATATTCACAAGGATGGACTACTCACCATGAAGTGAAATATCAAATATCAACATGCCAACTTGCATTTTATTTTATATGAAGTTTAAACTAAGATGTAAGCTCCTATAACTAATGTAACTATTTGCAAACTCCTTAGTGTCTCTTAACTAGAATTTTTAGATTTTTGTTATCTTATATTTCATCCCACATGTGTAAACCATGTCAATAATATGTGAAGAGCATTTTCATGCTCTTAAGGACCATGCAAAGTACTTGGTTTCTATAGATTAGCTTAAATAAGGAGGAAACTTGTAGGGTGTGGGGATAATCATGTAGAAAGGAGAAATAAACTTCTTAGAATTGATTAAAAAAGAATGGGTAAATAATATTTTAAATCATACCATGAATCTGAAGTATACTAAGTTTAATAACACCCCTCAAAGGCATTTGACCCAATTCCTCTCCTATTGGCCGTACCGTGAAAAACCTATTGACCAATTTTGCATGCCAAGAAGAGTGATGAAGGATTAAAATGGTTTTAAACCATTTTAAAGACTTAAAAATCATATTAAAAATATAAGTGAACTTATGAAATCTGAATAATCATGGTACGACCTTCCCCATGTGCCAAAATACTTGCATAGGCTGTACAACTGCCAAAACTTCCTCTTTTGTAATTGATTTCTTGATTTAACTTAGGAACCTATAAATTTTTAGTTAGATACTACCACCTATTATAGGATAATAAAATATATGACATTAAAATGAATATTTATACACTTATCTACTTAGCAAAACCATACAATTTACATTAATGACTCTAAATAGTGACCTTAAGTGATATGAAATGACTTAGGACTAGATTTGACTATAACCAAGGTTAATAGCACATCAAATGACATTTAAAGGACCATGAAACACCATATTACATATTAAAATACCCATATATCAATATTTTTACTATAAACATTTGACCTCTTTTGACTTGTGGTTAAAATAGTCAACATTCTCGGTAATTTCCTAGGGGTGATATGCTTTTTATACTAAGACCAGTAGCCTACTCCCATCCATTAGGATATGGATCCACCTATGAAAAAAATTGACACTTAATTGAATATGAAACCATACCAAACCATAAGTAAATACTCATAAAACAAGACACACCAAAGGAAACACACATGTGTTTACAAGAACACTTATGAAACACACACACACAACTGAAACAAAGACACACACCTAACCTAGTATTTAAAAAACCTCACTCTTGAGGTGATAAATGACTTACCATTCTTCAACCAGGGTCAAATATGGTTCCTCTTTCATCCTTTCTACTCCATAAATGCAACTTGTCATGTGAAACATGTTTATCATCAAACACTTGCCTAGGTAGATGGTGAAATGACTTACCATCCCTATATATTCTCATGCCTAAAATTGGGATAATTTGGGATTTCATAAATTCTATATTTTTCCATACAATGACCTTGATTTGTTCTACAACTTGATTGATATTTGTCATATGTGATATGAACTCCTCAAATTGAGTATTAAGCAGAATGATAACTGCCTCAACCTTACATTCCTTCTAGGCATGATATTCTTGATATATGGGGTCATCAAGTCTATTTTAACCATGTTACAAAAAATTTGGACGTGATTAAACATAAGGTTGATCTCTTTACTATTCTTTAGACACAAACATGTTTACCTTGACTTCACTAGGCCACTCTAGAGCTACAAGTTATTTGACAATAATAAGACATACACTCTTATGTTTGGTGATATATTATCTTTCTTGCTCAATAGGAAACTTAACCATATAATTTTTAGGCTCATTATCAAACATATAATCAAATTCACACTTCTTCAAATGAGGAATAGTCTTACCTAGTTTCTCAAACTCTTGACTTATGGCATTGAACCTTTGTCATAGGTCATCTTATTCCTCATGCATGTCATCTTTAAGGGTTGCTTCATCAAGTGAAAGAAGAATTAGATGGTTATTATCATAATAATTATATATCATGATATTCAATATATCATCATCATACACATGGATCAAGTAATTACCTTCAACAACTTGTGAGAAAGAATGTTCAATTCCCACCTCAGATTGTTCATATGTTCCTTCATGGATGATATAGTTCCAAGGTCAGTTTATTAAAAATAGGTGTATGGATCATGTTCATAAAGATATGTACCATAATCATCTATAAAAAAATTATAAATTCCATCAATCTTGGAAGAAACAACATCATCCATAATAGACTCTTCTTTCTCATTGATGACATAATTTAAACTGGATCTTGCTTCTACATAAGGCTCAATGTGGAACCTAGAAATTGGTTGAGTTTTTATGGTAAATTTTGTTACATATATTGTACTAAAGGCCAAGAATGACCAATAAACTAAGAGGTATCCTCCTATCTTGTCTATGAAATCTCTCAAAAGGCAGATTGTAAAGTGGGCAAGCAAGTCAACAACCATAATGCCTTGATAATCATGCAAGAAAACCTTCAAACCTTTGATCAATCCTACTACATTTTTAGGTGTAACATATAATTAAATAAATAATTTACTATGTGGTTCATAATTTAAACCTAATTTTTTAGCTACAACCTTGGGCATCACTAATGTGTTATCTCTACTATCAACTATAAAGTTATGAACTAGTTTATCACCCACAATGAGAGTGAGGTAGAAGGGTGGAGGTTTCTCAAATTTGGTATATGGTTTCATAATTTTATTATGGGAATTAGAAAGAGATACATGACAATGATCATGCCTTGAAAATGGAGGACTAACATGGATAATGGACAACTATTTTTGTAAGAGTTTTTTTGGCTAGGCATATGAAGGACATCCCAAAGAGAGATAGATGCCTTAACACTTTTTAATGAGTCCATAATGTTTAGAGTAGAATTAAATAATTTTTATTGAGTCTTTGGAGGCAAGGAAGTGTTTGGAACTTGGGGTATTTAATTAATTTGATTAGGCCTTCTAAAATTCTAATTTAAAGGAGGTTTAAGAGGTGTAGGGACTACCATGCTTGCAGTCATGCTTTATTGCCTTATAAGAGGATTAGATGAACTTGTAAACACACAATTATCATCTCATAAATCCATATTATTAGATCTAGTATTATATTCAATTGAATTTCCTTGGTTAATTAAAAAAATGTCTTCAATTAGGATTGTAAAACTTACTCTTTGAGGCTACCAACCTTCACTTACTTTCATTATAACTTCATCTTCTACTGATAGTAAAGGAGTGAATCATCCTTGAGAAACTAGAGCTTATTCTACAAATTCATTGGCATCCATGAATTGACCTTGTTTTCACTCTTCTCCTTAGATCAGGTTGCTATGCATTGATACCATTTCTCTTGCATTAGATGTTGAAGTAGGATTGTATGCATTGGTAAGCCTATTGAAAGTAGGCTTCCCTTGACCTCTCCCTTACCAATATTATTGACCATATTGATAATGATAGAGATAAGTATTTTGATTCACACCTTTTTGAATTATTTATTGCCTAAGTTGAGATTTTAAGAACTAAATTATTTCATCTTTATCCATTACATCATCACCTTCTTAGGAGTATTCTTTGCTTGGCATTATCATTAGGAACTTGAGTAACACTTGGAGTAATAGCAAAAGTATTTGGTAGCAGAGGCATAGACACTTTTGGAGGAAACTTCCCAACTTGATGAGGCCATTATTATATCTAATGGCAAGATCATATGATTTAGGTAGAGTAAAACCACCCATGGATTGTAGCATAATAGCTATATCAGTTTTAATGGCCCTCAAGTATGTGGGAAAAACAAATCTAGTAGGTGGTCTCATGGGAGGAGGCAACCTATATCAAGTCTTTTGGAACCTTTAATTAAAATCATGCATTATCTCCTTAGGGGATCTTTGGATCACATTGAGTTGGTGAATAAGTGAAGTGTGGTCACTCTTGTCCTAAAATATTGAAGTTAGTAACACTCTAAAGTCATCCCATGGTGTAATGCAACCACTGAGAAAATTCTTATACCAATCATGTCTTCTCCCTCTAAGGGACATGGAAATGAGTCTAATGGCAATGTTGACCTTAGTGAAATTATGAAAACTATATAAGTTTGATATATCCATAATGTGCTCACTATAAGTGACATGGCCTTCACCATGGAATGCAGGAATAATCTTTATAGCATTAGGGGGAATTCCATCATAGACATCAAGATAGAGTGGATTTTTTAGTGTTAAAGGCTAGGAAGGCATGTTGCCTAGACATATTTTCTTCAATTTCTTCCTCACTCTCTTAGTCTTATTGGATATCAAAGTCATCTTTCTCTTTAAAGGAAAAAATAGGTTGAGGGTGTTGAACTTCAAGAGGAAGTTCATGTTGAATAGGTGGATTGATAGGATTGAAAACTCTACTAGAAGATGACCTAGTAAGGACCATGAAGTATGAGCACAAATATATGAAAAAATAATGGTATAAAACTATATTTTACCTTAATGGAGTCACCAAATTCTGAGTAGCACACCATATGCAGTTGATTTTATCAAGACCAACATTCACCTTAACAAGTTATCTTTAAGAAAATGGTCCCACCAAGCATGCCAGAACAATTGGTACCAAATATTTCACCCTAGAGGATGTTATTAAAGCCTACTCTAAGATTTGGGAAACATTGGAATACATATATGCTTGTGGGTTGCCTATAGTAGAGGTAGACCAATAGGTTTAAGGGCTAGCTCCTTGGATTGATCTTTAAGTGCTTATCATCTATGTTAACTAATTACTTGTGTGAAAATGGGTAAAATTATGCATGAAAGAAATATATTATAAGAGGGTGATAAACCATGAATGTCTCCATAAGATAATCATACTCTTACACTAAAAAACAAGACATATGACACTAGCTTCAAATTCCTAAGATGTTTTAACATTAGTACTTCAATAGAGAGGTGATATGTAGGAGAATACTCAAGGTAAGTGGACAAAATTTCAGATTGTATAATTTAAGGGAAATTTAAAACTTTAAGTAATCCAAAAACTCTAACTACACTCTATATGACCTATTATAATGATAAATTATTGTACCAAACATGAAAGGACAAAGACAAGACAAAGATAATTATTTATCACTAAACCTCACCATACATCACTTTGCACACTTAGACAAGATGTTTTTGAAATAAAAAATAGATTTAAATTATCATTCAAAGTAAAATTAAAACATCAAACCATTAGGGCTTCACCATGCATGGTGTGGAATTAACATACAAGAGCCAAAATGGCTAGTACTAATACAATTTAGAAAGGAAAGAGAAGAATGAAGCTCAAGAGTCACAAGAACAAGTGTCAATATAAGAGAGAGAGTTACATATGTAGAGGAAATAAGTATGAGATTGACCATGAAAATTATATTTAGACAAATGTCTCTCCAAACATGAAAAATACTCAAATTTGGCGTAGGACTCCTCAACTATCTTATTTAAAATTGTCTTCATCATTGGCTTCTCTTGAGCACTCCACAGTAGACTAGGAATAATTTACACATATGAAATTTGATGGGGGTTTAATAAAAATATCCAAAATATATTGGATGTGTCCCTAATCATTGATCTTATTGTAGACAAGTGTTCTCACTACTTACAACCACCATCATCCTTCTTTCACTCATTCTTTACACTTGTCATTGAAGTGATATTCAATTTTACAAAAAAATATATATAGGGGATGGTATGAAACATTTCAAGAGTCCTCATGTACCTAAATCCATTAGTCATACCTTAAAATTCCTCCCAATTAAACTTATCACCTTCTCACTTGGTGATCACCTTCTATTCACTATGCCAATTTGGATTATTTGAAGTGAAGGAGTTAAAAAAGGTACTTGTATGCCTATTTAAAGAAATAAATGATAATTAGGTGTTATATTAGGTAAAAATTGGTCTCCCAAGTGATTATCATCTTTCAAATCTCCTTTGAACCTATAAAACATCAAAAACTATTAATAAAACAAGTTTTCTACCTTGTCCAACTGATAGGGTACAATCCAATCTAACAATAAAAATATTGGGGGAGTCCTATACAAGTCCCAATCACCTTCAAATTTATACCATCTTATTTGGATGCATTTTATTCTTTGTCTTTCCCATTGAGTCATTAGCAAGGAGTTTGGGAGGTTTTAAGTAGTTTTGAACCTTAAAATTTATTCATAAAAATATGGCATTCAATTGTCATAAAAAATACACTAAAACCTTGCTTATGACCCTCTTCAACATATACCAATTCATTAGGTTCACATTATAAATGTTTATACATATATGAGCTTCCAAATATGCCTTTTTGAGCTCTTCTCTACATTTTATGCACCCTAAGTTGCTCTTAAGCCAAGAAATGACCTCTCTATGAGGATTATATGAAAAATAAAGGTTTAAAATCACTTTATAACTCCCAATTAATTTCCTAATTTTTTAAAAAAGTTTCATCTATCCCTATAAGTGGTATTAGACCCCTCTTAGGCATTAGGCCTAATCATGGCCTAGTAGGCTTAGTCTATGTTTGGCTACTCTCAACCACCTCTGAGTGGTTGGTCATGAATGTGAGGTATTTTACATGATTTTTTATATTAAAAATATATCTTGAAACCTTTCCTCAATTATCCAACACTCTACACATATTCGTCTTACCTTTCACATTTCTTTCATGCAAGGTAGTATGTTTGGGAGTACCCTCTATCTTAGATAGAATAAAGGGAAATTTCCCAATTATCTCATTAATTGTTAATATATTATAAGATTAGGTAGGTTATAGGTACATTATTTACCAATTTTCATGGTTTTTTAATGCTCATATATCCCTTAATTATTCAAAAACACTAAGACAGGCTTCTTGAATTCACTGACTATGTAGGGTTTATGAGTATGGATGCTAAATAAACTTTGTATATCAGTCCTTTACATATTTAATTATATTTATAATCTCATAGAGTGGACATAAACATAGTGAAGGAATTAAAATATCCAAACTTACCTTCATGTATCTCTCTTATACTCCTTAATTCATCTATTTTTATTTAACTAGGCCTAGTCAAGTCTACTATGTGACTGTAAGTGCATATTTTATATCCCTCCATGTTAATGTATTGTATATCATGATCTAATATATTATTTAAGTATTAAATAAAATTTTAAAATAATTTATAACCATTCAAACCATATATATGTTATGCCAACCTCTAAACCACCATGTTCTAGTTGACTGTCATACTACAGTCCAATTGTAGATATCCATTCTGAGAGTAAAAGAGATCTTGTAGATTGCATTTAAAATCTTGGAACTTATGTTACAAATAATAGGGTCTATTTTAAGTCATTTTATTCAACTCAAAATTTCAATTTTTCATGTTTTTAGGGTTACCATTTCTAATTTCATGAGGGCAAGGGTACACCTGTAGATGATGATATAGGTCAATACCCTATACTTCAACTATTCTTAATGTTATTTAAACCATTAGTGTTCTTCTCACATAAATAGGGTCAATTGACATGGAGATATTATTATATAATTATAATTTGGAGTATGAGGTCATTTGAGATTCAACATACTGTAGAGAACACTGACTTTATATAGTGAAAGAATATCTAGAATGGAGGCTTCCTTTACATTAGATCTTGGGACCAAATAATCACTCTCTTTTTTAAGGTATTAAAAATACATTTGGGATACATGATGGGATCATTTAGTCTAATCCATGATTATTTCCATTAAACTATTAAAGTATCAAAATAAGGCAACATCTCTATTTTGGAAGGTTTAAGGGATCATGTCTCTGAAACTCTTTCTCCACATAAGAACATGACCCCTCAAGTTTGCTTGCCACTCTATGGCTTTACCATTGATTTTTATGACATTAATCAACTTATAAAACCTTTATTAAGGTCTTAAACATGTTAAAACACGTCCATGTAACACTCTCAAGCCTCTATTTGAGCCACCTATAGGTGCATATGGAGGATATATGGTAGTGAAGGTGGAATATGGACAATATGCATAGTGGATGGCCTTATAATAAAATTAGACCTCCTATCAATATTCAAATTTATATTTTCAACATTGAAATAATTCAAACAAGTTTTAATGTCTTCATTCCAACATGATCAGTCTCATATGGGGCATTTGTAGGTGCACACCAGAAATATATGGGACCGTGAAAGGATTAAATAAGACCATGTATATGATAAATTGGTAGTTTTAACTTGTCTCAAACCATTTGTATGATTTAAAATTTATTATAAACACCATAGGGAACATTTCACCACTTCATCATGATTTTGAAATGAGACTAATGACTTCTTATAAGTATATATTGTAGGAAAATTAATTTTATACCATACATTACTATGTTCTTGCTCACTATATGACCTTGAGACCATATCTTCACAAAGAGGGACTAATCACCATGAAGTGAAATATCAAATATCAAAATTTCAACTTTAATTTTCATTTATATGAAGGTAAAATAGAGGTGCAATCTACTACAATTGATTATAAACTATCTGCAAACTCCTTAATGTCTCTCAACTAGCATTTTGAGATGTTTGTGCTCTTATATTTCATCTCACATGTGAAAACTATTGTCACCAAATCTTGTACCCTAAAAGAGGGTGTTTAAGCCTTTTATATATTTATGAAACATGGAAACATTTCCAAGTATGTGGGTGTACCTATAGTGGAAGTAAGCCTCTAGATTTAAGGGCTATCTACTTGAATGTATCTTGAAATGCTCACACCTACTTAATTATTTGCTTATGGGGAAAATATTTAAAAGTTACATGAAATGAATCTAATCTAAGAGGTGATACACTAATATGTTTTACATATGACCATAATACATTAATTCAATAATAAAAAAGACATACAAACTAACTTCCAAGTCTTATAGATTTTAACATGAGTATTTCAATATGGAGGTGAGATGCATGAAATCTATCCAAGGTAAGTGAACCATAAGATAGTTGAAAACACTAAGGCTCATTTTAAAATTAAAGGATAGGATCATACAATTGAAAACACTTCATATGACCTAGTATAATAATAATTTTTTTCACTTGAACTTGCACCCCTTAAGGAGATGATTCAGCTCTCCTTATTCAAGTGGCACAATGGAAACACCTTAGGGTTGTGGGTGAACCAAATTTGAGGTGAGTCTCTAAATTAGGGATAGTTTCCTTGATGTACCATTTCCACACACCAAAAACACACTTAAAATTATAATTAAATGTGTTAATAAGCCTAAAATAACCTAGCTAAGGATGTGATGCACCAAATATATTGTCTACTCACACCACTTGTAATGCACTTGGAACCAAAGAGAAACCTACACATACACTTCATCAAATTGAAATATCTTCTTTTACATCAATATTTCAAGAATGGAGTCTTGAAGAGAGCTTAAATTATGAGGAATATATAATATATCTTATATAAACACTAATGAATAAACTACTCACTATATCTACAATCCACATTAGACACTTCTTACTAACCTACAAAAGAGAGCTTTCAAACTACACAAGGCACCCAGAAGGATAACATGTCAAGGTAAGAAAAATAAACTTGTACAAGACCAAAAACCATATAATGTACTTAATTAAATGATGAATGAGGTAAAAAAACATTATTTATTAGTTCAAGGCAATAATTGAGTAGGGCTTATCCATACTTAAGTGGAGACATTCGTACAAAAGCCAAAAAAGCTAGTATATTAGGAATTGTGAGAGAAGAGGGAGAAAGTGAAGCTCAAGAGTCACTAGGACACTTGACAAGCAAGAAAGAGTTAAAAAAACATAGAATCAAACATGAGATATGTCTTATAAGGAAAATAAGTATAAATGTCTCTCAAAATCATCTAACTCCTCCAAATATGGTGTAGATGCTCTTTTCCTTGCATATGAAATTACCCTCATGATTTGTCTTCATTAAACTACCTCACCAATGAATAGGGATAGGTAAGAGGGTTTATATGAGGGTGAGGGGTTACTTAGAAACCTACATAGGCATTGGAGTGGTCTCTAATCATTCATATTATTTTGGTCATAAGCAATCATCCTTAGTAGTTACAAATAACTCCCTCTCATGCAACTCTCACACTTGGCACTCAAAATTCTTACAATTATTCAATCCAATCCATGAACAAGGATTAATTCCACCTATAAAGAGTCTCCATGTAATCATATTATTCAATCAAGCCTTAAAAGTCTTCCCAATTGGAGTTTTCATCTTTTTCACTAAGTGATCACTACTTACTCATTAGACTAGCTGAGATGAGGAAGATAATATGGATACTTAGGAGAATATATAGCTTAATATATGAACATGTAGACCTATAAAAAGTCCCAATATCTCTCCTAAAGATTATTTTATCTCTTGACACTCTTTCACACCTATAAAATACATAAATTAGTCAAGGAAACCTATATTAGACATCTTTCTTACAAGTAGGGCAAACTCAAATGCATGGGGAGGAGCCTTGAAGAGTTAACTACAGCCTTAAATAGTTTCATGGTAAATTTAACCCTTTTGGATGACAAATTTTCAATATATTTCTAATTACGTCTAAGTTGGGGTTTTATGAGGGTTCAAAGTCACTTGGACTCTTTGCCTTTGTTCATGAAGGTCTCACATTAAACCCCCCACTTGATGATTCTGATAGCATATTAGGTACCCCACTAACACCTCCAAATAACTTGGAGTCTCATGCATAGCCTTATAGGATTTCTAATAATTCAAACATGGTCATTTGGGATTCTTTAGTAGTCTACATAAGCCTGTGTACACTCAAACTAAGAAATGGATTCTTGTTGGACTTCCCTACATCTCATTATCTTCAACATCTCTACTATCATATAAAAAGCATGTATCAAACCATTTTAATGGTCATATTATGATATAAATTCAATTGACCAATCATTTGCCTTAAGCTTAAACCTTGTTCCATAGGTCTATCTACAACCTAAGACTCAAGATGACCATTTCATGTTTTCCCTATATCAAAAAAGCTAAAACATATCTAAAAATATCTCATAGAGATTTTCCAACTTGTTATAGAGCCTACCTAAGGCTATAAATGTGAAAGGCTCTCAAATTGGCTACTAGGCCTTAATTTTACCCATTAGTTTTAACTACAACCCTTATAGTTTAGAGCACTCCAATTGGTTTCCTCATAAATAAGGTTTTATATTTTGGATTAGATGTGATAAAACTTTTAATACTTCTTTGAATCATCTCCTTATAAGTTGATTCACCTATTTGTCTTCATTCTTCAAGGTCACAGGTTTAAGTATGGGGGAAGTACCCTCTATCTAAGATAAAATAGAGGGCACTTCCCCTATTTATCTAAGAAAATTTGAGATTGGATATAATTATATAGTTAGTGAGGATTACCTATAAAATATTTGAGCTCTTAGTAACCTCATCTAATCTCTCAAAGCCTATAAAATCCAAAATTGTCTCCTAAGAAAGTAGACACACTGTATGAATTTCTAGTGTGGACTATGTATAATTGCTTTGGGATCCTTTTCTCTTACTTTGTGATATTTGGGTATGTATCCCAAAAATATATATATAAAAGGTGTTATAAAACCATTTTTAACTTCACTCCTTTCACATATCCCTCATGTTCTTTTCCTACTTAGTCATCTGACTATGACTATGTTTTATTTGAAAATGGACCCCTACTATAGATGTTCATGAATATACTTAGGCCTTGAAAGTATGATTAGGACTCCTTTGAAGATGTCAAATTTTTTTTGGATATGGTTTAGATTCATTTGATTCACCTTTGGTGGCTTTGAAACCTCACCTAGGCACACTTCTCACTTACTGCTTGTCATGGTCATAACCTGGCTATAGATGGCCATTTCTAGGCCTGTGAATACCCTACGAAGAAGTTTTTATGTCTATAAGAATAGACACTATTTTATTAAACTCCAAACTCTTGGATTTGACCACCTCAATAGATAAGATATCACCTTTATCAATCATTTCACACACTTTAAGTGTAGGTTTGAGTTGGATGTAAAAATCCTTAGTGAGTTGGTTGTAGGTGGCCTTTTCTTAGTCATTATACACCTGTAGAGGGATACCTAAATATAACATTAAAATTTAAGCCTCCTTCAAGTCATTAGTGTGTTTTTCACACCTGGTAAACTCTTTAAGCATGTAATTATACTTGACATTACCATGTTTGAGAAGTGGATTCATTTTTGGGTCAAAGTCTATAGATGACACTGATTAAGTTCAGTGTGTAAAAGTACATTTTTGGAGCTCCCAACCACCATCTCATTTATCCTCCATATTTTTTAGGATTATTGTATATACCAAGGGATAAAGGATATATTTATTATATGTATAAAAAAGATAAGGAATCTTTATAATATGACAATTCCCAAACATGGTTGGGCCTCTATTTTGCCCTTTTGGGGACTGTGTCTTTGAATATAAAGTCACTCTTCCATAATCATAGTTATATTTCTAATTTTCCAAACTCACACTCCCAATGAGTCTATTATGCCCA
Organism: Torreya grandis; assembly: GCA_037957365.1. NCBI lineage: Eukaryota > Viridiplantae > Streptophyta > Pinopsida > Cupressales > Taxaceae > Torreya > Torreya grandis. Next base: position 131,565 of record JARHVA010007576.1, read on the forward strand.
AAAATACATGCTAAGGCTTTAAAGGAGTTTTATCATGCTTCAAATATCCAAAACAAAACCTCTATCCTCTATTTAGACCACCTATGTGTTTGTTTGGCAGGCATTAGGCCTCTAGGTCAACCTTGAGAGAGTAAGATACTTGTTCTTATTATAAGAACTTATAAAAAAAATTCTCACTACCTTTAGAGGATATTCACATAATTGTAAGGTGGTCTTTAATGGTCTTAAAACATATAAAATTTCCATGGAGGAATCAAATTTGCAACCAAGAACAAGCCTAGAAGAGGCTTTCTTAGGCATTTGATAACACTCATAATAATATGATTATGTATAAATCTATGGAGAGGCATTATAAAACCTTGAGAAACACACTTAGAAACCAAGAAATAAAATCCAATTAGAAAACTCAAAAAAATGCTTCATAAAGGACCCCTTCTTAAATGCAAAAGCATAAAAAGCTGCCTAGATTCTTAACACTAATTTTTAAATTAGGATCAATTAAAATTTGACTTATTTCCATAGATTTGAATCTGACTAAGACCCCTTTCAAATCCCAAGAGTACTCCTCCCAACTCCATCTGTACGGACTACACCAAGTACTCAAAGTTGACTCTTCTTGGCTTGTGAAGGTGAGAAGGAAGGAAAAGAAACAAAATTGGATATTTATAACTTAATATCTACACAAAATTCATATATAAGACTCTAATAAGCTCAAAATACATTATACCACATTCTCACCTGAAGGTGGACTCTCCAAGTTTGTACAAGTGTCATTAAGAGCCTATTTTTTAGGAGTTTCTCCTATTTTGTGCATGGAACTACTTATTTTTTAGGTATAACCATTTAATGACATGATATAACCTAATCCAAATTATAATCCTCCTTTTTTCCAACTTTTTTCTTTATAAAAGTTTGTACAAGTCATTTAATGAGCCTAAAATGTGACCAAAAAACACTTTTGACTTATGAAACATAGAAAAGGACAAACACATGACTTAGGAACACCTTAAAACACTTAAATTACCCTATTATGACATTTATAAAATAATTTTATCCTTTTACCATGTTTGACCATAGTTTACCAGAGATGACTTGGGTTGACTTGGCAAGTACAAGGAAGCTAGGTTTATACCAAGGCTAGAACAAGGATAGGTGAGATGTTTAGACACACATGAGACCCTGTAGGACATATGGAAAAAAATTAAAATTTTAAATATGTATGGGTTGACAAATTTGATTAAAATTAAAATTTTTTGAATAGGAACTCTTGCACAAACATGAAAGGATAATGGAAGAAAAGATATAAAATTATCACTTTACATCACCATACATCACTTACATACTTATAAAATTATTCAATAACTTAAAAAAAATATTTGAATTAATGTTCAAAGGTAAAATATGACATAATTATATCAAGGATTCACCATATATGGAGTGGAATTAGATTATAAAGTCCAAAATGGTAGCTACTTATAGCATTTGAGAGAGAAGTGGGAAAAGAGAAGTCCAAAGGTCACTTGAACACTTATCATGTTGAGAGGAGTTAAATGTGTAGTATAATGTATTATGAGATATACCATACAATATTTGATAGGACAAGTGGCACTCCAAGTAATGAAACTCATGAAATGTGGCATAAGAGTTCTCATTCTACACAAAAAAACTATCTTCATCATTTACCTCTTTTGGAACATCCCAACATTGACTAGGGATATGCATCTTTATTTAAATAAGAGGGAGGGGTTATAAAAATGTTCTTCTGTGCATTGGTTGAATTCCTAATCATCTAGATTCCTCTAAAATTGAGCCATCACTATCTGTAGTTAAATAAAATCCTCCTTCAGTCACTCCTTACACTTGGCCTCAAAATTTGATTTTGTTTTCCATGAAAATCCATAAAAGGGAGTGAATGACACTTTTAAATACCATCCATGGATTTATATTTCTCAAGTACTCCTTAAATAGGCTCCCACTTGAATTTTTCACACTTCTCATCATTTTTCTCACTTTACCAGTATTGATTGGCTAAGATGAAGTTACTAGTAGACACACTTATGAGTTTTTTTAATGAAAAAAATTAACATTATGGGTTATCCCAAGTCCCGATTCTTCTCTTAAAGTTTGTTTCATCTCTTGAAACCTCTTAGAACTTGAACAATGCATAAATTTTTTAAAAAAAACAATTTTTTACCCTATCCATATAGATAGGGAATGCCTTAAGTGGATGGAAAGGGTCTCTATATATTCCTATATATCATCCAATCAATTTCCATGTCATTCCATCCCATTTAGATAACTTTCCATCCTTATTTTCCTAGTCAGATCCTTATCTAGGGTTTAGTAGGGTTTTAGGTTCATTCTGATCTTAAGTTTTGTTCATAGAGATAATACGTTAGAAATAAAAAAAATTCCACAAGAGTATTTATCAATACCCATATCAAATTCCAAAAATTCCTTGAATCCCCATGCGAAAAATCCAAGAAGATATGACCTTCCTAAATGGGCTTCTCAAGCTTTGACCTTCATTCTGCATACCCCTGAGTTGTCATTGAGACAAAAGTATCTTTCTTAGGTAATTATCTACATTAAATTTTTTTTGAAACATCTTAAGTGACCATATAATCATTCTATAATAAATTTTAGTTCTTACCTAAGGTTATAAGTGACATTGACTTCCCATTTGGGCTCTAGGCTTAAACCCTGCCTAATAGGCGTATCTATATCCATAATTGTCTAGACCAGTTTGTTGAGGTTATCCCTTATACACAAGGTTATAATGCTTTAATATGTTTTATTAAACTTTATTAACCACCTTAAAATGTTCAAATATCCCCTATCTCACCTTATCACCTTCCTTTTTCAAAACTTACCAGTTTGTGTTCTATGGGAGTACTCTCTGTCTGAGACAAAGCAAAGGGTATTTACCCTATTATCATATTTTTATTTTTATTTTATGGGATTATAAATGTTATGGAAACCATATACACCAAATTTTTTCCCTTGGTAAGGTCATTAGACCTTTCAACTCCTTTAAAATCCTAGGCAGACCCTTGAAGAGGTAGACTGCGCACAAGGTTCTCCCATGTATACTATGTGTTGCACCATATATTAATTTATATAAATTATTTACATATACTTATGGTTTAATTAACTATATTTGGTTGTTTTAAAATCATTTAATTCATTAGACCCTCTCCAAATCTACATTTTTTACACTTTGTTTTGATTATCTTAGACTGAGGTCATATGACTATGACTATGATTATGTTCCTCTTCCCATATTTATCTTCCTTTTACACTTTCAACACTTACAATCCCCAAACTTTCTCACTATTCATCACAGGCAAACACAGTCAACTGTATTAGGACAGGTAAAATCTTATAAGTGTAAGTTTCACTTAGAATATGATTCACATCATCTTGGGATCCTATTATTTATTTATAATAATCTTATATCAACAAAATTTTGTGATTCCATGCTTAAGTCCATATCATGGATGAAGTGGGAGCTAACAAGGAGTTTTAGGTGAGTACTTTCAAAAGAAGGGACACCTATAGATGTGGATTGGACTTGAAACAACACATATAAACTTATCCTAATGGTATTTATGCTCATTGGTATTCCATTAACTCAATAATTTAATTCTTACATAATAATATGCCTTATTTTAACTTTGGGATGTTAAGGTCACTTTAAATGTCCAAACCCTGTAGATATCATTGCCTGAATTCAGTGATCAAAGGTGCATATTGGAGCTCTTCAAAAACTAACTTCCACTAGTCATATGCCCTCATAAATTTTATATAAAAATTATATTATGTGGATAATACAAGGTTATACCATTAATATGCCTCTAATCCTTTGGAAATATTATCATATGACATCTAAAAAATGGTAAGGTGCTTTATTTTGTGCTTTTGTAGACTTGATCCTTGAACATAGTTATTTCATCTTTAAAGGGTTCCTCACTCCTTACTTTCCAAATTAGTGTGTTATTAATAGGTATACCATGATCTAATAAACACACTAGGACTCTAAGAAAGGTTATAACTTTTCTAGTCCTCTCTTTACAAGTACCTTCATATCATTGTTATGCCACCTGTAGGTGGACATTCTCATAAACAAGTAGTGAATGTAAGTTTGGACAATATGCATTTTATTTGAAATTCAATGATTTTTTGACCTATCTCAAAGATTTAAAATAGACTCTTTTAATTTTCAAGGACATTTCTTAGCTCAAATACTCCCTCTCAACATGGTTAATCCTCATGAGGTACCTGTAGATGCATACTAATGGCAAGAGGCTATGTGTACAAAGAAAAAGTTACCCCCATGCCAACCACACAATATTTGATGGATTAAGCTTGATCACTCATATGGTAAGTATATTTAAATAACCATAATAATATATTTTAATCTCTCATTAATGCACCCAAGCTTCAACATAGCTCATTTAGGTGACTATGTATGATAATCATGAAGCAATTAATTATATAGTACTTATGATTACAACCTCATGGAATATTGCTTTGGATAATGGGATTGAAATGTGATGGGACAAAGAATATGTTTGAAACATGGGAATGAACCTATATTAACCTTCTAAAACCACTACCAAGTCATGAAGATTATGAAAATGGTAGAAACCTATCTACAACATAAAATGGTACCTTCTCTTGCAACCTGAGACACTTGGGATATCAAAATAGTTTGAAACATGAAAACAAGCATGGGGATAATGAGGTGAATATTTTAATTTATTTTGGATTCAATTAAAATTTCTATATTGTATAGAATCATCCAAACAAGAGCAAAACCTATAAGGCATGGGAAATAGTGAGTAGAAATACATAATAAACTTGTTATAAATGATTCATAAATCATAGTTGACCAATCATTGAAATCCTATTATGAAAATGAATCCATCTTATTTTAATATCACCCCAAAAATGTATTTGTTCTCAAAATTATCCAACTTTCTATACTAAGCACAAACTTGTTGATTGGTTTTGCATGTCTAGAAGGGTGATGAAGGAGCAGAATGGGTTTTGACTATTTTTGGCACTTCCAAATCTGACAAAAAATTAAAGTAAGTCCAAATAAGTTAAAGAGTCATACCAAAATGTTTACACACATGTCATACTCCCTTATAGGTTGTACAAGTGCCAAACTTCTTTTTCTATTTTTTTATTGATATTTAGTTAGATAATCTACAAGTTTCAGGTGAGATTGACATTCTTGGCAAGGAATCTAATATCTTATATGTTGGGAAGGAAACTAGGACACTTGGACACCTTGAAAACTATGCCACTTGCATATATGACCCTAAAAAGACCCCTAAGTGACTCAAACTGGCATAAGACTTAATTAAACTATGACCAAGACATAAATGGTATTAAATTACATTAAATTGACTATAACACACCCTATGACAAAATATTAGACACCTATATAAGTTGTTTACTATAGGGGGTTGACCCATTTTGACTTGTGGTAAAAATGGTCAACAAAAACCATGTCAAAAATCATGTGAAGAGGGTCTTCATGTGCTTAAGAACCACTTATAATACCTACTTTGTATGGATTATCTCAAATAAGGGAGAAACCTATAGGGTATGGGGATAAGCATGCATAAAGGAGAAACAAAATTCTTAGCATTGGTTCATAAAGCATGGGCAACCAATATTTGAAATCCTTCCATGAATATGAATTAGACTAAATGTATTAACACCCTTTACACTCATTTAACCCAATTCCTCTCTTATTGGTTGTATAATGAGAAAACCTATTGGCTAATTTTACATGCCAAGAAGAGTGATTAAGGATTGAAATTATTTTAAGCCATTTTAAAGACTTATAAATTAGATCAAATGTAGAAGTGAACTTAGTAAATATGAATAGTCATTGTACAACCTTCCGTGCATTCCAAAACACTTGCATAGGCCATACAGTTACCAAAACTTCTTATTTTATAACTCATTTCTTGATCTAACTTAGGAACATGCACATTTTCAATTTTATATTGACACCTATGATATAATTATGACATATATGATGTTGAAAGGCATCTTGATACACTTTTATACTTAGGAAAACCATACAAGCTTCATTAATGACTCTAAATAGTGACCCTAAGTGACATGAAATGATAAAGGACTAGATTTAATTATGACCAAGGTTAATAAAACATTAAATGGAATTTATATAACCATGACACACCCTATTACATCATAATATACCCTTATATCAAGATTTTTACTATAATGTGTTGACCTATTTTGACATATGGTCAAAATAGTCAACAAAACCCACTATGGATCTTTGTTGCATTGGTATCTCAAGTATTGTTGACCTAGTAAAGGGTATTGCCCATTGCTTACCATTTTACATAAGATTAACCTTAGGAGGTTTTATAATTAACTACTTAGGTATAAATTTCTCTTGCTCAAGAGGATGCTCATATGGAACTTCAAAAACTATAATTACCTAATTGACATGATCTATTTAACACACCCATGAACTATAGAAGGTAATAATTGAAGTGTATGTATCAAAGATCATCCCAATAACATATTAGAGACACCTATGTAGGGTATAGATGATAAGGTAGTAACCACATGTGTGGGACCAACCTATAAAGGTAAGTCAATCTTACCAAAAACCTATTGTGTGGTCCCATAAAAAGATCTAATTGATCTGGTCAAAGGATGTAAATCATGATTTGTGTAACCCAAGTGTGTAAGTAATTTCATAATACAAATGTTCTCAAATTTTCCATTCTCAATCATAACACTACATATAGGCTGGTGATCAACATATGCTCAAATGAATAAGGAATGAAGATCTAAACCATCATACCTAATCTCATTATCATTTAAAGTAATAAAATATCTCAAAACTATAGCAAGTATATGCTACATATAGTTAATAGTAATTCCATCTAGTGGGTAATCATAATGAGATGGAGGAGTATGTGCATTAGATTCCATTTTCACTTTTAGATCCTTTTTTGAATGATCTTCTAATATATTGTTAAATATTTTTTGTTTCTAGTGATCACTAGGTTGTGAACCTCATTATTTTGGAGGATCATCAGATGTAATATTTTGGTCATCGATGAGGTCTTGGATATTATGCTTTCAGGTAAAATATCTATTCATAGAATGCCTAGGTCCTTGGTGATAGTCACAATAAGCATTCACATCATATCTTTTGGGTAAAGGTTTACTCATATCAACCTCTTTAGGATAAGGGAGACATATATTATGACACTTTATAAACTATAGGAGTAATAAATCAAGAGACTCAAGTAAGCATGAAAACTATCTCCATGGTGTATTAAATAACACATGATGATTGTGTTGTTATGATACTGCATTAACTATGGTAGTTGTTTCTTTTTTAGTCTCATGAGGTTTGAATTTATAACTTGGTTTGATAGTAAAATTGGTATTATATATATGTAATCATTATGTTTGCTACATACCTAAGCTTATTCAATGAAATAAGCTTCATTTCATGGTCATGAACAACATGGCATAATTATTTAAAAATTTTGAAATTTTTGAATACAATGGACTCATGTAATGGAGCAATCAAACTTTACTTGAAAATATCTTTAATCTCTTTGTCTACCATAAGATTAGTATTTTAGCCAACATTATCTTGTACCTAAATAAATAATCATTAATAGTCTCATTATTTCCTTGTTTTATCTTTGTAATTTAGGCATAGGAAACTTTTGTGGTAATAATAATAGATAAGTGTGCAAAAAAATGATTTACAATAGGTTTGAATGCATTTACTATTTGGGTTGGTAAATCATAGAATCACCTTAAAGCATAGTATTTAAAGCTCTTTGGAAATGAATTGGTCAAAAGTTTATCAGTGGAGGTGTAATCAAAGCATGCCACATAAAAATATAGAAGATGATGTTCAAGACCACCCTTTCCATCATAAAATGTGAACTTAGGTGAAAAAACACTAGTTGGAAAGGGGTGCAAAGATATTTATGGCATAAGAGGATTATGTAATACCTCTTGTGAAATCAATAACATAAGATTATTTCAAAAAAAATTATTCAATATTTTTAACCTTCATTTTTAAAATTTTTATTATTTGGTCAAGAGCTTACACATCCTGGTATTTTAGGTTAGATATTTGGGAAGTTAAAAAAAGAGGTGTACCCATAGGTGGGGTGGATATAAGAATTAAAACAAGAAATTGGGTTGAAGTATAAAAGTTTTTCATGTAAGATGTGGCAATAGTAGTTTCATGAAAGAAAGTTTGAAATACATATATTGTGACCCCATTATAAATACTAAGCAGTAATGTGTTCAAGGCAAGGTTTGTTGGTATATGGGGATGACCCATAACTCTAATAACATGATCAATAGATGAACCTGCTTATGCATCTATGATTTTTGTATTTTTAGTTTCTAATATGGTTCTTATGATTTCATCAATATCTTTAGGATTTTGATGAATATGATCATAAAATAATTAATTATTTGTACTTGATCATGATCTCTTTGCCCATGTTCATTAGTTTCATTAGACTCATCATTTTCATTATCAGAATCTTCTTCTATGATAACCTCATTACTATTTTTTTCATTCTCAACATGTGTATCATCATAGAACACAATATTAGTCCCTTCATTAGTTTAAGACATGCTAGGTGGTAGGAGGGTAAGATCAATGTGTCTAATAGGAACACTTCCTAATGTAGGGTTATTCCTAGGTTGCATGAAAAATAATTTAAATAAGAAATGAAAAATTACAACAATTTGAAACCCTAGTTGACTAAATACACTATGACTTAGAAAAATTTGTATTCATATATATTAGGTTCACCAAAATTTTAACCCTAAAATCTAGATTAGGGAATCTAGGGTTAAAGGGGATATATATAACTTAGGACATAAGCATGATAAACTATATTTATAGTATGAAAATTAATTGTAAAATATAGATAAAATATATACTAAATTTATTATGTTGAGATATGATAAAAATGGAAAGTACTATTATGCTATATATTGCAATGTTAATGAAAATAAGATACTAGCTAGTTTTGATGCTAATACAAATATGGATCTAGAATAAGCATAAAATAGAATAGAAAGGGATTTTAGATCAATCATCATATTCTAGAAAAAAAACCTTCAGTATTTGCATAAACTTGCATCAACTTGGGATGATTGTATCGACACTACTATCTAACTTAGACATGTGTCTAGTACAAAATACTTACTAAAACTAGATGCAACAACTTGGATGATTTTGGGTTCTATATCACCTTAAATTTAGTGAATTCAAATATAGGTCATGGGTATATCACTCCTTTTCAAATGATAAAACCCTAATTATTCATCTTCATAATAGATGTGGGGAAAATGGGTTAGTGGGCACATAGTGTTAATCTACCACAAAGACACCTATGTCAATGAGCACTACTTACATAGCTAATACTATAAAGAGGGACTCAAATTTTTTTAGTTTTTCATTATGCATTGGATTATATGTGAATCATGTATTGTGTGATAAATGAGTATAATAGTGACCTAGCTTGTAACTTGGAAAATGTGGATCATGGGATGCTCTTTTAGTGCTTTAGACCTATAGATGTGTTATCCCTCTAACTGATATGGAAATATGATAAAATATGGAATATTTTATCACTTGAGTGTTTGATTTAATTCCTTTGGTAAATTACATTATGAGTTTTTTGGTTTTTCATAGGTGAGGAATGAATGAGGTTTGATATTATATATATATATATATATATATATATATATATATATATATATATATATATATATATATATATATATATATATATATATATATATATATATATATATATATATATATATATATATATATATATATATATTCCCTTTGGATAATCTCACATTAAATCACTTAGGCTAACCATAGGTATACATTTCATTTATGAATTGGATGATTTTATGACATTGGAAACTTACATTTGGATATGACACTTGTGTTGATGTAGGCATATGACTAGGATAAAAGTGTCTAGGTAGTTTTAAAATATCTACAAGTCAAACTTTTAGAGACAAGAAGATAATTATGTTTATAGCATTCTAGGAAAGATAGAAGGCCTAGGCATTAGAATGAGATTGATCAAACTAAGAGATAATCAATTATCACAAATATATAGTGTATGTGAGCCTTTTGGTAGTGGGAAAGGTCTAGAATATAAATGTACATCCATGAGTGTATTTTCCAAGTGTGCATGATTAAGGTGCTATATAATTTAGAAATAATGTCTACCTAGGGTCCCCATCTTGTGTGAAAGGCTAGGTTAGCACCCTCTTCATCCTACCTGAGTCTCAATTTAATTATAGATGAATATCAAGTTCCCTTTATTATACCATTTATGTCCATTATGACTCTGAAGCTTCAATGGGGCCCATCCACACTTATCCTACCATTATTCCCAACATAGTGGAAGATGAGATAACATGGGTGGTGGTAACTGAAGTGAAAATTGGAGGCATGGTTAGAGGATGAAATAATTAAGGTGAGGGATAAAATGTAATGGATGATAGATGGGATGGCATGGGTGAAAATGGAGGACCCAACAAACAAGAATCCCAAGGCAATAATTGAGACCTTAATTGGTCCTAATTCATGAAGTTGTGAGGGACAATTAATCCTGAGAGATATGTATTCACTTTGAAAAAGGAAATTAGATTATTAAAGCCAAGTCCTAAGGAGGGTGTAAGTGAGAGTAAGGCTCATGATGGCATTTAGACTTGGCCACTTGATAGGATTCTTATTTTGACTTACTTAAGATGCTATTGAAGTAAAAGGGACTATCCCACATGAAGCCTACAAATGTTATGTGGTCACTATTAGACTTGTCAAGGCATTGATAACTATGGTATTAGAGGATATGAGGCCCTCATAGTCATAGATGTTGATGGGGATATTATGGAAATAGGAGGGACCAAGGTCACAAGAGTTACTATGACTATAGGGGCAACATGAATTTGGGTATTTCTAGGAAATATGCCATCTTGTAGGGCTAGCTCAAAAAAATTATGGATTTGACTAATATAATATAATTAAAGTGGGCTAAAACTATGTTTTATTGTAAATTAGGGGGTTGAGGAAACTAGGAACACTAAATACAATTGAATCTAGTGGAGAAAGGGGATCTTGGGTAATTGAAAGTGATGATGTAGGAGTCACTATAGGGGTGGGCCAAAATATGTTTGGGATCTAATATGAGGTGTAAGGGGATGTCTAAACATACCCAAAATAGGTTTTAAAACCTCTATAAAAACTATAAAGTGGTCCTAGGGTGGGTTCTCCTGTGACTTAGAATTGCTTGAAAAATGAAGTGCATGGGTAGGCCAAAGTTAGATCAGTTAGAAGGTTATCATAAGTGAAGTATAAACTGAGGATGATGGAGAATTATCAGAGATGACCCCTTAATATATTAAATTAGGAGATCCTCCTTGCCATTAGTGGGACTTCAACAATAGGTTGTTAGGGAGTTGGATAAAGGGGAACTAGTCTTTCTTCTACCATAAGCCTAGGTTGTGCTTAATTTTTCTCATGATGTGTTATTTTTATCTTAGTGATCATATCCACCTCATTGTTAGGGTTGAGGTGGTTATAATCATCTAGGTGGCTCTCATGGTGGTATGTAGTATTGATTTGTGCCAGATACTTCTCCACATGGTTATACACAATGCCCCAAGGATCCCATTATCTATCATCAGCCTTGGGAAGGTTTTAAGAGTCCATATTAATGGTCATATCTTAAAACATTGGAAAATTTTTGTATTCATAACACCCACTAACTATGATAAATTATGGGTAAATATTTTTACATCTAGCAAGGTAGAGATCTATGATGCCATTAGCTAGTTGCCAAGTGATTTCCTATGCAGTGAGGAAGTCTAGAATAATGTAGGGAAGCTAAAGAGGATCCACTTGGATGCCTTACAAATTGATAATAATATGGTCTTCTTAGTACTAATAGGAATTTATGGGAGGAATTGAGGCCCACATCTCCTTAGAAAGCTTTAGCGTCAACTTTTTATTGATGGAAAAGTACATTATGGAGTAGAAATGGTTGTAGATGTCCTAGATATGGTGCTTGTTATGGCGAATATAGAGCTTAATAAATATGACATGTACCAAATATATTATTATCACCCATGAAAGGAAGTATGTGCTTCAAAAATCTAAGGTGGCGTAAGTGGCATTGACCAAGTCTAACATCATGTTGAAATTTCCCCCAAACCACACTCTGTTTACCTACTATGAGATGTTGAAGGTGATAATGTCCCTAATAATGGGGACCTTCTCCATTTTGAGGATGATGCTAATTATATGGACTCAAATATTTTTGACATTCATAATGTTTCTCATTATGTATAGTAGTTGAGCAACAAATTACCTTTTTGCACTCCTTCCTAAAATGTGTTGATGGTGTAAGACTCAGGGTCATCCTCGTTTACCTAATAGTCAGAGTCTTTGACTTAGTATATAATTTATTTATAGATATCATGAGTGATCATCTAGTTGGTGGAAACCTTCTTGTCATAAGGGATATTAAACTCTAGGAGATTGTAATAGTGCTTAAAGGTATCCCTAGAAATGTTTGTAATATTGAATCTCATGGTTAGGGAGTAAATAATGCCCTTATTATACTTGGAGGTCCATATTAGATTGGAAAAATATACCACCATAGGTAAATACATCAGGCTTGGAAGAATCCTTGTGTGGGCTTAAGACTTTGAGGGATGTCAGGTCAATTTTGAACTTAATGTCATCCTCTTTAGGTTCATCATCACTACTAGGTCTCTACATATATTCAATGATTTTTAAGCTCTTGTTATAGTTATTGAAATGTGTGATCCCCTGCATGAATATGATGTCTCAAAATTCTTACTCTGACCTAGGATTTGAGATTGAAGTGGTCATTATTGAATTTTGATATTTTTCATGTCCAAGACTTAGTAGGGTGTAATCTAAGATATTAAAGGAAATCAAGGTAGAGTGATTTAAATAATTTGATTTGCATGAGGACAAATAATGATAAACTAAAATTTCATGGGACCTTATAAGGCCATGTGAGTATCTCTTATAGTAATTGATTCAAAGTCTCACATCACATGAATTGAACTATAATTTGATGGCTTAATTTTGAATTAACCATTTCTATAATTATATTCAATTTTATGTTTAAAAAGAGCCCAAATTTAGTTTGGCTAGTCACAATGGGAATTTTATAGGTTTTAGATCATAATTTAGTCCCATCCAAGATAATAACTATATATTATGAGTTCAAAGAGGACATAAATGTTGATTAGTTCCTTGTTAGTATAAATGATAAAAAATCAAGCATAAAAATACACTAGAACTAAACATTCTTTCTTAAGAACTAGGGGGAACATAACATAATGAACAAGATCAAAAAAATAGAGCTAAAAACAACATAAGTAATCTATCTCCTTTATTGAATTTGCTGTCCACTTATTTTCATAAGGATGTTCATGTTTTGTATATGGCAATCAGAGACTCTTTTCAATGCTTCTCCATGGTGGTATCACTTCTCCAATGGTTACTTATGGCTTGGTGTGAAGCTTGGAATAAAATGGGCATTACAACACTACTATAAATGTCTTCTTGAAGTTATTCCATCAGAATAACCATACACACAAAATTTTGTTGGCACATGGTGTGGGCACTTGTATTTATATCTCTAATAACTAACTCTAACCCTATGGAGGTTAAGTTAAATTCGAACTTTAGTTGAGTTTTAAATAACTTAGGTTGATTTAGGCTAACCTTGGGTTAGGTCAAAGCACTCATACAATCTTGAGACCTCAATTTTAGATATTTATGAGCCATGATAGTCTAATTAGATATTTTTTAGTTTGTGACTCACCTTTTTGGACTATTAAAAATTAATAAATTACTTTATTAGCTCTTTTGACATTTGACTTCATATTTGGATAAAAATTCATTTTTTAATAAATGAAATTCACTAATTTGATTTGAATTTTTTGTTTAGGCAAGCTAATTAAGAATTACAATGTAATTAATCTTGATTAGTGATTTTTGTCTTTGAAAATTATTTAAAATGTTTTGAATGAATAGCTTGACCGACCAAAAGTGTCAAATTACTAGGTTTTAATTTGACTAGGGTTGAAACTAAACTAGGTTATTAGTGCATACAAGGTAATACCCCAAATAAACAAGCCCCGTCATGTTTCAGAGTAATTAAATTACTTATGTGTATGAATTTAGGTGATTTTTAGGCTTAGATTTTATCATTTAGTGGAAATTGAATTGAATCCTAGTTTAGGCATGAAAGTGACCAAAACTAAATGCCTAAAGTTTTCCTTTATTTGAGAAGGCATTGTGAGACATAGACATAATAATATGTTTTCAAAGAATGAAAAAATCATTAAGCTAAACGGTTCATGCCCCAAAGGACATTTGATAAGCCCTTGATGCCCCTTGAGGGAGTGGGTGATAAAATAGAGTTATCGAATGGTCCCTGAAATGAATAAAACAACATGATCTAATTGGAAATGGGGGTGAAATTACTAAATTTACAAAAAATAGTTATAAATAGTAATGGTGATAGAGTCATTGATTTTCCCAAAGTTATTTATAATTAGTAACAAAGGGTGTGACACTGGTTTTTCCAAATGTGGTTATAAATAGTGTCATAGGTATTTGCCCCTATAGGGTGGTGGGATGAGTAATGATTTTCCTAAAGGAAATTATAATTAGTAATGGAATGTGAAACATAAATTTATTTAAAGGTAGTTATAATCAGTGATGTAGGCATTTGCCCTAGTAGGGTAGGTGGAGTAGGAAAAGTAATGATTTTCCCAAAGATGATTATAATCATTAGCAAGGGATGCAAAAATAATTATTTGCCTACAAATGGTTATAATCATTAAAAAGGTTAAAAATAATGATTTTCTCAAAGGTGGTTATAATCATTTGCACACTTAAATTATGTGATTTAAAACCAGTTTGACCTAAAAAGGCAAAATACATCATTTATCGATTAAATAAGAATTTGCCACACTGGGACAAATTGGCAAGGGTAGTTTATGTGAAAAAAGCCATAAAATGGATTTATTATGAAATAGAAAAGAGTAAAAACATGTTTCTAGCCTAAATGTGAGTTTGAAGATGCATGTTTGAACAAATATAGGGTATAGGTAGAAAAATAATGTTAAAAAATGGGTCTCAGGGGAGGCCCAAAAAGATGGTTTGGTTATAAGACAACCAAAAAATAAGGCATGTAGGATCAAATGATGTGAAAAATAGACCAAAAATGTGAAAAATACACTTCTTGAAGTATGTATAATGAACTATATGCCTTGGGGGGTAAAAATTCAAAATTTTGGCTATATATTCACCCCTAGGGTGAAAAATAATTCATTTTCACCCTAGCTTATTAGAATTTTTGAGTTGGTTTTCTATGTAGTGAGCTGAGAAAAATGGTTTGCGGAGGAGCTAGATGCAATGTTTTAAAGTGGGTGGGAGAGCACATGCAACCACCCCATGATGGACCACTAATGATTAACTCTAACTTAATCATTAATGTCATTTTTCATTCATTTAATGCTAGTTTTAGGTCAAAAATGGCAAAGTCACTATTTGTATTTTAGGGAAAATGATAGCTTTACCAAGAAAATTGATGACTTTGTATGAAGTCATCATTCTTAGAAATGATGAAAATGACAAAATTGGGTGGAAATTATCAAAATGATGATTACACCCATTTTTATGTGAAGTCATCATTTTCATGAAAATTAAAATGATGACATCACCTAAAAAGGTGCAATATCATCAAAATGATGGCTTCACCACTTTGGAAAATGGTAGCTTCATCTTAGAATCCAAAAATAGCTATTTGGGGGACCCAACAAGAGTTAAAACTCTTGGAGAGGGTCAATTAGGATTAGCAGGCTAGGCTAAGGCTCAAGTAGATGCATATAGTTATGCTGACACTAACTTTTTTTATGATTACTAGATCAACTAGTTATCATGACATGTTAGGTGTAACATTTACATAGTTTGTAAACCCCTCAAGTTTGGATAGAGGATATGGTTTTCTTATTACAGATGCTATATCTTAATGACATGACATAGATAATAATCATTTAACCAAATTGGGCATATTTGAGCACACTAGCTAAGCACTAGCACAATGAGACTTCCATGTTTCACTTTCCTACTAGAGAGGTAATCATGACACTTGAGGATACCTAGTGTATCCTTAAGTTTCTGATGTACAGATGGAGATTATTTTGGATACATCAGTACAATAGATGGCATTTTTTGATGATCTAGTTAGTTACCAAGATATCCCCATATTTTAGGGGAAGGTTGATATAGACCTTATTGAGACATATACAGACATGTAACTTGATGATTTACCTATTGGAAATACATTAACACTAGATCTTGTTTATAGGAAGGTAGTTATTCTCATGGCCATTTTTAGAAACATCCTACTACCTAATAAGAGTAGCCAATACTTTCATATAGGCCTTGGAGGTATAGTATAGAGTATGCTTGATGATTATACACATTTTACTTAGAGGCCAGCTATTTTGACACAACTTTACATGGATATACATATAAGAGAGTATCATGGTGGATGGAACATCAGGGTTTCCACTTTTTTGATGGTCTAGGGTTAAGAACACATTTTGGTTGAGTGACTAGTAGGGTTACACTGATTACAGGACACAAAGGAGCCATTAGCTTATGGTTGGGCCTAGATAGGAGAAGGTAGGTGTAAGAACATGGGGGAAATTCTTTTCTATCATTAGATGTTTGAAAATTTGACACCATAGTTTTTCATTTAGAGACCTTACCTCACATACTAGATATATTGGTTCTAGAATGAGTGGTATATGGATTTCACGATGACCAAATGATTTTTGACTAGGATACAATCCCACATTATTTAGGAGTACCTCCCTAATCAGGTACTCCAATAATTTAGGTTCACATAGGGTGTTCATAAGGGACCAATATGGTTTGCTCATGTGACACAATAGATCAGTTAGTATACTCTTGTTATCTATAGGGGCAAGGCTACTATGAGCTATATTAGTGTTCATAGAGTTACCTAGGCTTATGCAGGAGGAGCAATAGATGCAAGGGTCACTCCAACCTATATACATTGGTGGGTATAGGTATTCCCTATGAGGATGATAGTTCTAGTATAGGTAGAGGGATAGGTGCCCATGGATATTGAGGAGATGGAGGTTGAGATATTGAGTGACAATGACAACACCCAATATGATAACAATGGTGAGGTAAGTGATGATGATGTTAATGTATTTGATGGAGAAGATGATAGATATGGAAATAGAGATGATGTGGGTGATTTGATGGTGATATATTTGAGCATGACAATGGTTACAATGGTTCAGGTTGATCTAAGCCAAGCAGGGCCTTTTGGCACTACTATAATGGGTAGGGATACATGCATGCTAGAGGTTGAGATCACTACTCGAATAGGTGATATTTATGTATTAAAATGGTAGGTGGCCAATTTATAAATCACCCTATATATGTGGGATGATGATATGACTTAGCTTCAATGAGAGATCACTCAACTAAAGGTTAAGATAGACATGATGGTATATGTGTAGGGCCAACTTACCATAGAGAGAGATTAAGCCATTAGTAATAGAGTTCAGGAATTAGATGCTATTGATAGGCTTAGGTGAGAGTGAGATGTAGCTCAGGGAAATATGACACATGCTCTATTCTCATAGATGATTAGGGAGTGCCTTCAGGTGAAGGATGAGGCTTCTTATTACCAGTAAGCCTATGAGATGATCATGCTCAGGGACTAGTAAGTTTCTTCTTTTGAGGTCTAGGATGTATAGAGGGGAGTTGGTAGATCTAGTTGGTCTTGTACTAGGACTCATGTTATAGGTGGCTTAGGTCACTCCATCCATCAAACATGACCGCCACTACTAGGACCTTCAGGGCCACCTACAACCACAAGTCCCTGGATACATAGAATAGAGATAAAGTTGATCATAGGCATTTTGGCATTTTGGCACAGATTTATCATATGTCATTATATGTATTATCTTAACATATTGATGTATTTTGAGACACCATTATGATTGACCCAAAAATGAATGTCAAGGTATCTCAAATGTCAATACATAGAGGATATATATATATATATATATATATATATATATATCCTCTATGTATTGACATTTGAGATACCTTGACATTCATTTTTGGGTCCTTCAAGGCTGATGTACATGTATATAATATTTTTTTGATACACACACACACATGATGTCATTTGTTATCTTGTTTATTTCATGTTTAACATTGATTAACATTATGGATGTTTAACATTGTTGATATTTATGCTCATGTATGTTTTTTGTCCATTCATTGTTTATGCCATGTTTATGAGATGTTATGTTGGTTATCATTTGATTATGTTGTATGAATAAATGTATGCCTATTCAGATATGCACTTTTATATAAGAACTGAATAAATCATTTTAAATCTTGTTTATTACTAATAGATGCATGCATGTGTTTGGGTATTTGGTTGGTTTTGATATATCAGAAAAATACTACCATGATTTTGATATGATAGTCTTTGTATGCCTAGTTTTTATTATAGCTTGTGGTATTACGTATTATAGTTATGAATAACTAAAATGGAAATATATACCCTAAGCATGGAAAATTGAGTTTAAATGTAAATATAAACAACCTTAGAATAATATATGAATAATCAAATCCCATATATAAGTATAAAAAATAAACCAAGTGTAAGACTAAGTACAAAAATTCACAACCTAGATACATGATATGGATAATCAAGACTTAAGTGTAAACAAAATGTAATAATCCCATAGAAACCAAGGAAAAAACAAAAATACAAAAAGCCAAAATAAAAATAAAACAAAAAAATAAAAACTATATAAACAAATAAAACAAATAGTTAAAAATAAATAAACAAATAAACACAAAACTCAAATAAATAAAGTTATACAAATAAAAAGAATAAACAAATAAAACCAATAAAATAAATAAACTAGACAAACAAAACAATCATTTCCAACATCTTATCCCCCTAAGTCTATCTTTTTATATCTTGCATTATTTAGAATCCTCAATAGATGAATTCAATATGGGTAAGAAAAAACATCCTCTCCACCAAGCTGTGATTTTCCTAATTCACAAGTTTTTCTATGCTTCCAATCCCATCTTCCCTATCATTTCCAAAATGGATAATCATAAACCTAAAATAAAAATCCCTCCCAAAATCCTCAAAAGTTTATCCAAACCCTCAACCTCCTCTTAGAATTCCAAAAACCCCATCTTAATTGATAGTGACCAAAATGAGCAAGAAATTCGCCCTCAATCAAGAAGAAAAAAGTTGAAAAAATGTTGTTGACCCCTTGCAAGACCTTCCCCCCTAGTCAAGAAAGAAAAAGCTATAAATTTTTTTACTAACCCCTCCCATTCTCTCTCTATCTCCACCCCCACCCTTGTTCCCATGTCCCCTACTCCCACTTCTCACTCCACCTCCCATGATCCTGATGAAAGTAAAAAACTAGAGGATGTTTCCAAAAGCCTAAAAATGCTAAAAAAAATCCCTATCTATGTATTATTCAAGATCCAATTTTTGAGGAGGCTAGTTTACCCCCAACCCCATGAAAACCAATCCCCCCTATAATTTAAGGAACTCATGGAGGAACATAAATACTGAACTGAACTCAAAAAAACTAAAGATGAGGTGGTTCTGCACAAATATTTCCTATTTTGGTTCGTAAAAGACTAGAAAAGGTTCAAAGAGGAAATCAACAAACTCAGTCTAAATGATGGTATCTATCGTACAAAATATGACCTCTTGGAAATCAATTTGTAATTCCAAAATATCAAGGAAATACTGTTCACTTTAGAATAATCAAGTCAATCTCTCAATGAAAATCTCAGCACACTTGTAGATTATAACAGGGTCACTATCATGAAAATTATTCAAAGTATGGAGATTCTTAACTCCCTCACTAAAATAAAAAATTAAAATGTTGATAATCTTAGAATGGATAAAAAGATGAAGGGCATTGTAGAGGTGAAAGTTGAACTTCAAACTATCAAAAAAAAAATCTCACTAAAATAACTCACTCATAATTAGATTGAGTATGAAGAATGGATGGGAATGAGAACTTAATTTTTTTCTTTTCTACTACTCTTCTACTATTTTTTGGTTGACTATTCTATTTTTTCCCTCTTAGCATGCTTATTATAATATCTAGTCTCAAGAACACAAATGCTTATTTATTGTAAGGGGTAGTGTCCCTCATTAAAACCCTCTTTTACCAATACTAAAAACAACAAGTAAGGCTATAAACAAAAAATAGACAAAGCATAGACAAAAAACCAAATGAACAAAAAAAAAACAAAAACAAAAACAAAATACAAATAACAAAACATAATAAATCAATGAAACCCAATAAACAAAACACTGATAAATAAATAAATGAACAACTAAACTAACATAATTAGTCAATAACAACAAAACACTAATAAACATACAAAACAATAAAATAAACAAACAAAACATCAATAAATAAATAAATAAACATGACACAAATAAACACAATATCTTAACAAAACAAACAACTATAAACAAGATAAAATAAACAAAACAAATAAATACATAAAATAAACAAACAAACAAATAAAATAAAGAAAAAAAATTATAAGAAAATAAAATAAAATAATCAAAACAAAATAAATAATCCTAATCAATGAAAATTATAATAAAAAAACTAATCTAAACACACAAAAGCAATATACAAACAATGGTTAGTCACAATGTTATAAATATATAGAAAACAAATTGTTCATGTGTGTGTAATAGATGTGCTACTCTTGGTGATAGGGTGAACCCTAAGCTAGGTGGAAACAATACAAGTAAAACAACAAAAGAACAACTAGCACAAGGTTTCCTTTGGACTATATGGAAACAATGACACAATAATAAAGGTATAAACACTACCCTAGGCTATAGGAGACAATGAAACAAACAAACAAAATGGGGGGAATAGAAGAAAATGAAGGGATAGTTGAGTTGACTCTAGATGCACTAGGCAAGTGGATGCTACCTACATAGTTCCATAGACCCTAGGTCCAAAGTTAACATTAGGATAAATGTAGTTCTCTTAGGATATGGGATAGAATAAAATGATGATGAGAAAACATGATTGACTTGTAGAATAAAATGGTAATGATCTCACAAAATGGTGAGTGTGTAATAAAAGAAGGGGATGACATTTTATAATCATGAAAATGTCAACACAAATAAATCATGGAAGCATGAGAGTATAGTTTAGGCTAAAATCCACACTAAAAGACAAGAGACAAACATCCACTAATGAACTAAATTGGTAATTCATAGTGTTTACTACATCTATGGCTTTGAATGAAAATGAGATTGTAAAATGGTGAGAGCTTAAGAAATGGTTTCTTGTAAAACAATGAGAGCATTAAAACTTAAAATGCTCAAAAAATGATGAGAGTGTAAGATAAGCCAAGTGGTAATTAGTGCATCAAGTTCAAACATATAATGTTCACAATATGAACTCATAAAATGGTGAGAGCATATGGATAAAGAAAATAAGGATGGGGAAACTAAAGGACAACTATTTACTTGTGAAATAGCCAAGAGTCCCAAAATCCTTAAGGTAAAGAAGTGGTTGAAAAAGAAAGGAAGGTGGTCGAGCTAACTTGAGATACCTCATGTATCTAAGTGTTACCTACATAGTCTATATGAACCTCAGGATAATGTAGCTCTCTCAAAAATGGGAGGGAAAAGGCCAATATGGCCTAGAAATGAATCTAGATATGATAAGATGGCCTATCCCAAAAAAAATTGATGGCTTTATATTTCTCATGGAAATTTTAAGACATTTTTCATGATTTTGTGATTTTTAGGATTTTTGAAATTTTCCAAATGTTTTTGGAATTTTCTAAGCATATCAAGTCAATTGAGAATTATGAGATATAGAACGGTCCAAATTACAAAATGGTGAGGGCATGGCTTAAACATGTTCAAACAATAGTATAGCATATAAACATAAATTTATCTCAAAATAATGAAAGCAATCAAACTTAAATTGCTCATATAATTATAAGACCATACAAAATTAAATTTCTCACAAAATATGAAGAGCATGGAAAATGGGTGACTAACCTGACCTCAATGTGAATTGAGCATTGCCTACATAGTCTTATAGGACCTCAAGTCACTATAGTTTCACCTACACAAAAGGCATATGACTAAGTAACAACAAGTTTAGGTATAGGAAAATGGCAAGGTAAATGGCAAGGTGAAACAATAATGAAAGGTAAAGGTGTTCCTAATTTTACCACACATGGTTATAGTAAGGAAACAATGGCAAAGGTCAGTGGTACAAGTTTAACCATAGATAGTTATAAATAGTAGCTTGAGTGATAGAATGTAACAACAAATGAAGGATGCAATTGATAGGACCATTATCATACTATTTTCATATACTACCACTCAAACATTTAATTATAAAACAACTGCTAGCACAAAATTTGTCATCAACCACTAAATGCGCCTAAAGTAAAAATGAATTAGAACTAAGGCCAAACATGATAGGTGGGGTTAGGTAAAATGAACTAGCAGGAAAGGGGTTAAGGTATGGCAGAATGATATAGGGTATAGTACAAAGAATGGGTA
Source organism: Torreya grandis (assembly GCA_037957365.1). Lineage (NCBI taxonomy): Eukaryota > Viridiplantae > Streptophyta > Pinopsida > Cupressales > Taxaceae > Torreya > Torreya grandis. The sequence continues at coordinate 154,361 of JARHVA010007576.1, forward strand.
TTATGTGGCATAATTTAAACAATCTTTGTAGATAATAATTTGAGTCCCTCAAACATAAAAACATTTGATGTACATTATTTTTATCAGTCCATCAAGTTCATCTCCTTATAACATGGTGAGTCTATATGATCCAGAATCATAGTTAGTAATAACTACATAGGGCCCTAACTAGTTTGGTTGGAACTTTCTTTTTTTCTTTGTCTCAACATTAACATTCTTCTGATTCTATTTTAACTCAAAGTCACCAAGATTGAAATAATAATGCTTAACATACCTATTACATTAGCCTCTTAATCTATTATGATATGCCTAAAGGTTATTTAAGGTAGCCATGTATTTTTCATCAAGTAAGTCTAGTTCCTAAAAGTAAGCTACTTTGTTGTCTTCATCATCAATGATTTGTTATAGTGAAATTTGAAGAGAAGGAAACTCGAGGCCTTAGTGTTGTCAATAAGTGAATAGGGTGTAGCTCATGTTGAAGTATAAAATGTGTTATAGTATACTTAGAGGGTGATAAATAGATGTAAGTTCTAATTATGAACATCATCATTGACAATCTTCATTAGAATATTGACAATAGTTTTATTAGAAGCCTTAGCTTAGATGTTTCCTTATGGGTATTAGACAGTATAAAAATGGTGTTTTATGTGGTATTTGGTACAAAGTACTTTCACATATTTATTTTTAAATGATCCACCATTATCAAATATAATTTTAAAGGGGATCATACCATAATGATAGATGAAATGGTTAAATATGAATTTAGATATCTGATTACTAATGACATAAGTAAGAGGAATAACTTCCACCACTTAGTGAAGTATTCAATAGTAGTTAGGATGTGTTTATGGACATCAGGAGATGTGGGATTTATCTTGTCTATGAGGTTGATTCCTCACATTGATAATGGCCATGGTGATATCAATGGTTTAATTATCTTGGTTGAAGCATAAATCAGATTGGCATGCTTCCAACACTTGACACACATCTTCACATATGCAACTACATCTACTTCCATAGTTGGCTAGTAATAACCAATACACACTAAAATTTTAGATAAGATTTCCCCATTGGTGTGGGATCCACACACTCCTTCATAAACTTCCCTCAACACTGATTTAGATTTTTTTAAAGGTAAAAAATGAATTAAAGTTCCATCATAGCTTCTTGTTTAACTAAATTTTGTTTATTTAAGTCTAAAGGAAAATAGAATGAAGGATGGGGATAAGTGATTAGAATGAACCTAGATTTGGTTTGCACATCATATCCAGATGTTGTGAGTACTCCTCTTTGGCTAGGGAGGACTACCTATAGATAGGAAAACACTACCAAAAGATGTTTTTTAGCAAATAAATGAGTGGGTTGCCAAGCTACATGCTTGTTCTAGGAAGTGTGAAACTTCCCTAGAGATGACAGTCCACTTTTAAGAGGTAAAAGAATAATAAATAACTAAAAGAGAGGTAATTAGAGAGTGAAAAAGAGATAAAATTATCATTATTAACAACTTGTATGGAGCAAAGAGTGATAGGGTGCAAGTGAGGCACTTTGTTGGTGTTTTAGAAGTTGTCTTGGTAGGTTTTGAAGAGGCTAGGAAATTGATAGTCATCAACGTCATTGGGAGTGTGACTGATATTAGTTATACTACTAAGATCGATAGTGAGGTGACTAATGTCAGTTAGGTTTTTGAAGTAGATAGGGGAAATAATTGTCTATGACCTTGCAGAAGGCTTTCATGGGTTCGGAAAATGGTTTAGATCAGGTCAGGAAGGTTGAGAGAGTTATGAGAGGGAGATTATGGCTTGGTTAAGTTTGGTCAAAGGTTTGATATTTTAGGTAAAGGGGAAATAAGCAAGGAAGCTTTGTAACTTCCTCATGGGGGTACGGTCAAAGGTGCATAAAGTAGTGCAAGGTAGATATAATGAAATAGTAGAATAAATGTTTAAATGACCTATAGTATTAGTGATATACTTAGTTGTGATGATTGTTGAATGATAAGTGCCAAGTTGATGGTCCCTATCAAGGAGTCTGAACTTGAGTGGTCTAAATAGAGAGAACAAGTGGGTGTTATTGGCCTTCAAGATCTCAATTGCTAATTGTGATTGACTTATGTAGGGTGATTGTAAGCTTAGATGTCAAAAAATAGAATATTGAGAGCTTGAATAGGAGTAAGAATTGATTTTCTTAATTTCTACTAACTTGAACTATAGGTTAGAGTTTGGCTTATATTACCGACATCGGTGATCCTACCGATGTTAGCTTGGATCCCACTAACATCAGATATAGGTTGACCAATGTCAGCAGCCCTAGAATAGGTAAACCTTTCTATTTATGGCCTATTTTCTATTGTTGTGCATGCCAAGCGTGACACCCATTATAAAATGGTAAAAATAAGAGGTTATAAAAGTAGTTATTTAAAAATTTAGTTTGGAAATGGGAATAAATCTTGGGTAGTTAGGATGAAGGGACCAGGTCTTGAGGTGACTCATCAGAAGAGAATTAGTCATACGGTGAGGTGACCAAGTAATGTGGAAATAAGAGTTTTTAATTAATTTAATTAAGTATTTTAAATTAATTAAATGTGTGAGGGGTAAAATTATGGGTTAGAGATATTAACTGTTATTATTAAAATGGACTTTGGGGGAATTTGACATAGGGAGTTACGTATGTGTGTGTGATGTAATTTTGGTGTCTACATTTTACCCCTTTTGTCTTGTAATTTGTATTGACATGTTGTAAGATAAAAATAGTTATAGACACCGAAATCGTGTCTACTCCCTGGTCGACTCCCCCTTGGTCCCCTTGGTCCACTTCTACACATTCCTAACCCACTCACTTATTAATTTAAAATAATTATCTATTTTAAATTAATAAACCCCCACCCCCTTTGACACATCACCCATGACACCTCACCCCACCTTGGATACCTCTCCTTGGATCCCTTCATCACCCCATGCCAAGTCTTAAATGCCTAGACCCCATTTCCTTTATCCCACTCATCCCCCACACCTATTAAACCCACCTTCGACCATTTTAAACCATGACCCGCTGACCTCGATAGATGGGAAAATAGACAAAAGGCTATTTTTAGCCTTTTTACCTGTCTTTTAGCTGCCGATGTCGGTCAACTATCAATCGACATCGGTGGTATTTTTGATGTCGGTTGCCTTCAAAACATCATTTTGCTTATGGAATGCTGATCTTTTTCCAATCTTTCGATCAGCCAACCTTCCAATCTTCTGACCTCTCTCGCTCCCTCTCTCCCAAACACACAACAAGCATCACAGGGTACAGGTACTTTGCATCAGTCACTCCACTCTGTAGGTAGTCTTCTACATTAGTAGCATCAGCAACAGGTCTCCTACACTTCTTCTTCAGCAGGCAAGAGGTAAGTATTCTTCTTTTGTTTCATCTCAGTATTTTAGAATGCTTTGATATTCAGTCCCCATTTGCTACTTCTAAGTGCTATGAACTAGACTTGGCTATCAACCAAACCAGACTTGACTTCTTCTTGGAAAGGCTGAGAGGCCATCCCCATATCGTTATCCCTTTTTTAGCCACACTCTCTACCCTACAAAACCTAGCACAAACCTTGCACAGACTCTCAGGCTACCACAAACCATTCTGTAGACCATTCTATCGACCAAGAACCCATCTAAACCCTGTCCAAGACCATTACCCTGACTGACATCGGCCACTACCCCTACCAACATCGAAAGACTAACTGACATCGGTGACCTTGACCAACCGATGCTAGCAGACTAACCGACGTCGGTGACTGTGGAAGATCGATAACAGAATATAGGTAAGCTTTATCTTTATTTCTTTTGTTTAGTCTTTTACCATTCTGCTCTTTATCAGACATTTTTTTTATCAACCAGTGGACTGTCACCCCTCCAGGAAGTCTTTGCACTTTTGGGATCAAGCTTTGCTTGGCAATCTACTATCTATCTATCTAACAATCTCTCTATTTAAGTCTTTCTCTCGACAGGTGTCATCCTCCACAGCCAAAGAGGAGTCCCTACAATGTCTAGATAATGGTGCACAAACTTCATCTAGGTATTATCTAACCCTAGACCATTTCCTTTAGTTTCTTATTCCTTTTGAATGTGAAAGTGAAAATGGTTAGAAACATTCAGACAAGCTCGATGGGACCCTAGGAGCTTTCTTTGGGTTCATACTTTTTCTCCTAAAAGCAAAATTTTCATATAGGTGCATTGGGTCTCTTCTTGCATCTCTCTTCTTCTATCTCTTCCGAAAGACACCATCAGCAAAGTTAAAAAGGATCCTTATTTTTTCTTTCTTTCTTACATCTTAGAGTAGTGAAATTCATACTCTTTAACCTCTCCTCAACTTGTTTGCATCCGAACACACATTTCTATTTGGGCTTAAAATCTATTGCATCTCATTTTTTCTTGAATGCATACTTAGCTCTCACATCTAGTAACTTAAAATCGCATTATGAATAAATCGTAGCACACTTATGTTACACATCTAGACCACTATCACAACTCAAACATCTAAACACACCTGAGACAAGGTCTGACTAGGATTTCATCACCTATCGGATACCTTACCCTTCCTAGTAATCCCACTTGGACTTCACTACCAAGGGGAGAGCCCACTCTATTCTCTGGCAGAGTATAAATTCTAGGGGAGGTATATACTGGCTAAGTGACCTAGCTTATCTCTAGGCTCGTCAAGTGAGGGGAGCTTGCTCCTTAGCACCAGGCCATGTACGGAACCTAATACAGACTCTTGAGCACCGAAACTAACCCGAAACCAACCTTAGACTACTTCTAGAACCTATTTTAAAAGCCAAACTTCCCAAACACACTCTAAGGCATAAGCCAACATGATTCTAAAAGTTGATTCTTAGGATTTAATGCTTAGGGTCTGTTTGTCTTCATCTTCTTTTCTATCTTTATCTGGTTTTTTGAGCTAGTGAGGACGTTTTCTTCTTTCTTCCAAAAACTCTCAAATTTTTTGAGTTTTTGGAAAACACAGTAACTGACATCAGTTTTACCACCGACGTCGACAACTTTCTTCACCGGCATCAATTATCTGACTGACATCGGCAATTTATTTCACCAACATCAATTTTTCAATTGACATCGATCACTGTCCAAAATCCTTCTTCCAAAATAGCAGGCTTAAAACCTGACTTTCTTTCTGTTAGACACCCATTCTAGTTTTTTAAAACTAAAAAACACAATTTCTAGAACTTGACCCTTTTTGCCTTGAATGGTTTTGACACGTAGTCAAACCAAGAATTTTGTTGACCACGCAAGGCAACAACCACTTCCGCCTTCGCCTTCCATAACCAGTCCTCTAATGGAGTATCATTCAGAGATCAAACAAACTCCTACCCAACCGACCCCGACTCAGCCTCTCATTGTCCCTGAAGGGGACCAAGACTTTGAAAGGTTCCTTGACCTCAATGTCAAGGCCCTTCAACATTATCTCATGAGAAGCCAAATGTGAGACTTTTTAGGGAACCCAGTCTATGGGATGCCAACCTCCTTAACTGAAGCGGCAACGATATCGACAGCATCCACTACCCAACCCATGACCACTCCGGCCTTTGCTTTGACCATCAACCCAACCATAACTAATCTTCAAAGTGTGGTTTCTCCTTCTATCTCTGGGCCCACTTCCATCAGGGTTTTGGCCCCCCATCAACCACAGACTATTCAACAAAATTCTACCCCTTTCCAAAATCTAGTTGTCTCCATCCCACCTACTCTTGCCCCCATCAACACAAGAGTAACTACCTACCCTTCAACCAGTGCTACCACCCCTCAACCACCTTTGGCGGCCCCTATTCAATTTTTTCCCTCTAACTCCATGGCACAACTACCCTTGGCTTCCACTTCTATCCCTATGGCTAGTTATCAGTATGTTGTGCCTATACAAGTGCAATCGACTATGTCATATGCCCCTTCTATCACCTTCCAAGCACCTTAGAATCTAAGGGTGCCCCACCTATAAATCCATCAATTGATCTAATCAAGATGTTGATGGATAAAATGTCTAATATTGAGACATCCATTTCCAGTTCAAGCAATGCTCTCTCATATGAGCAAATTTGCAATGAACCCATTCATCCCTCAGTCCCAATCCGGCCATATCCAAGTCAGTGGGAACTTCCCAAGTTTACTTATTTCCAGAGTAAATAAGACCCATAACAACATCTATGAGCATTTAGACATGCTTGTTATCTCATAGCCCATGATGATGCATTATTGCTACGCACGTTCCCCATGTTGCTTTCTGGCCCTGCCCTTGATTGGTACAGCTCTCTTACCAGTCACTCTCTCTTTTCATTCACTCAACTCGCCCAATTATTTCTCGACCACTTTTTGATCAATATCACCAAAAAATTCTCCATTACAGACCTCTACTCTATCAGGCAATTTGATGATGAATCAATAGCTAATTTTGTCACCCGTTGGAGAGGCTTAATCAACCAACTCTCCTTCCCTCTACCTCAACTCGAGCTCATTGAGCTCTTCTCTCGAGCATGTGCCACACACATCTCATCCACCTTGCGGGTTCAAACATTCCACACTTTTGATGAAGCTTTCACCATGGCTCGAAAGCTTGAACCTTGTGCTATTGAAGAAAATAGGGTCAAATTGCATAATACCAATGCAAAAACCAATGACCCTTCTTCTTCCAGACCTTCTTCTCCCCACTCCAAGTCCAAAGGAGTGACAAACACTGTGTTCATTAGATCACCATCCTCGATAATGACCGACCAACCTCAACCTTCAACATCACAAAGCATCACAAAACAATTCCAACAACGCTACATACAGCATCAATACACTCTAATTGGACCCTTCAAAAGCCATCTCTACATGGTCTAGGGAGGACCACTTCTATCATTATCACCGTGTCAAGGCCATGACATAAACAAATGTAAGACCTTCAAAAATATCATTCAAGACATGCTAGATAAAGGTGACCTCATCTTGGACAACCCAAACACTCCACCCAATCAAAACATTGACATCTTTAAACAACCTTTTCCTAACCATCCCCTAGCCAAAACAATGTGCAGACCATGACCGATGACTCCCAAAAGTGTAATATACGCATAGTCAACATAGTCTTGCCTCTTATGCCTAACCAACCTCTCTCACAGACTGAAGAGGTTAGCCCACCCATTGGTCCATCCTAGGAAGAAGAGCCTTCTTCTCCCACTTCTCTTCCACAGGTGGACAAACCATCTTCTCCTGTTAGTTTTCCATCAACCTCTCTTATATTAGAGGATGCCTTGACCATACCAATGCCATTAGCCCCACCTTCATCCTTCCTCCTACCAATGGAGGACCATACCCTTCTTACTCCTCAACTACAAGTAGAAGGCACCATCATCCCTGCCCTCTATCCTCTTGAGGAGTCACATTCTCCAATTTCTTCTCCACCAAGAGAAGAACCTGTCTCTTCACCCACTTCAACCGAGGAAGACCCAGTGACGGCTTTTTCTTGCCTCTTGCCTGAGATCACTACATCTCACTCACCCCCATCCATATCTGAACCCAAACCCACGTAGGCATCCATCATGCCCAAAGAGATTAAATCTCTCGACATTTGGCCTATATCAAACCTCACTCACCCACAAGTGAGGGTAGACTCTAACCTTGCCTCGCACAATAGTAGTCCTCAAACCAAACCAAAGAAGGCTACTAAACCCCGTCAAAGAACTCCTCCCCCACCTTCATCATTGCCCTCTATTTTGGGCCCACATCCATCCACCTTAATAGGAGTGCTTCCTACTCCAACACCTCATAGAGGCAAATTGCCTCCATTATCCCCTTTACCCATTAAACATATATTTCTTCCAAAATGACCAATGCCTCTTACACCTCCAAAATAAAAGTCATCAACCCCTACTACAAAAAAACATGCAGACCCATTGGTAGGTTCTTATGCCTTACTGTTACAACAATTATTGCAGTATTCTCACATCAGTCTTCCACCTCTTAAACCATACCAATCTCTTAGACCAAAACTGCCCTAGTTCGATGACACTAAAGTTTGTGCATATCATCGCACGCCGAGACATGACACTGAGCATTGTTGTGCCCTCAAGGTTGTCATTCGCCAATGCTTAGAGAAAGACACCCTTCTTCTTGACCATATTATCAACAAACCTTCAACATCATCCCATACTTCCCATACCTCCTCACCTTCACACTCATCAACTCTCAAATCAAGACCATCTTGGTTCGACAACACTAAATTTTGTCACTATCATCGCACATTGGGACATGACACTGAGCATTATTGCACTCTTAAAGTTGTCATTCATCAACACCAGAAAAAAGACACCCTTCTTGCTAAGGATCCTTTTGACCACCCTTTAACCAAACCATCGACACCATCCCATGCCTCTCAAACCTCATCACCTAAATTGGGATCTCAACACAAGACTATGGTTCCTCTATCACCCTCAACCCCATTATTTGAAATCAACATGATCAATGTGGCCAACAAGTCACAAATCATGTGAGATAAAGGGAAAGAGAAGGTTTCTCTCCCCCAAACATATCCATTCGTCAAACCCTCACTGCAACCAAAACCCAAGACTCTAGTCTTGGGCGCATCTCGACCATCTTATTTAAGCCCAATTCATGACTCCATGGTGGAAAAACTTCACCAAACTTGTGTGAAGACATCTTTGTATGACCTCATACAAAACTCTCTACAACATCATCAAGCCTTAATCAAAGCCTTACAGGTAGTGGAGGTCCAACCTAAAGACCCCCAACCACTAGCTGCCTTAGTCCAACCATTTCTCAAGCATTCTCCTCATCACCAAAATAATTGGGGGAATTTGACACTATATTGACTATCATAGCCCCGACCAAGCCTCGACCAAACATCAATCAACCAAGCCCCGACCAAGCCTCGACCAAGCCTCAACCAAGCCTCGACCAAGCTTTAACCAATCCTCAACCAAGCATTGACCAAACATCATCCAACCAAACATCGACCAAACATCAACCAACCAAACATCAATCCAACATCATATCAATCGACTTCATGTCCAACATCAACCAACATGTGACCAATTTGGAAAAAAATAAATGAGGCAGGTTTGCTCCTAATTGGCTCAGACCTTACATCATCACATACAAGTATGGTTCAGGGACTTATCATTTGTCTTCTCTTGAAGGCCGACCAGAACTGAGCCCCTTAATGCCTTGCATCTGCAACCATTTTAGTGTTAGTCAAGTACTCATTCACTTAACATTTAACTTGACCTCGTCCCTTGAGCAACCCCTATCATCTTAATCCTCATTCCTTTCAACCCTATTCCCCTAAACAATCCCTCTGTAACCCTTTCATAACGTATGCATGCTTTGTCCTAATAAAATGGAGTCCTTAAACTTCTATAGTCTTGTCCATGACTCAAAATTTTGTCAAAAATAAATTGATGTCAAAATATCCAAGGTCATAAATTCTAAAGGCAGACTGCTCCCTCGAAGGACAGCTATACAATCATTATTGTAGCTAATAGATTGCTCCCTCGAAGGACAGCTATTCAAAGCCCTTATACATATAAAACGCAAAAATATATACCACTCCCTTGAAGGATGGCTATGCTTAAACTATTGCTACACACAGCTCTCTCAGAAGCTTCTCGCATCGATCAGCTTCACAAATGACCACAAAACAACACGACATCTCTATGTAGACTTCCCACATTGATCAGTCTACCAGAAAAAGAAAAAGGTCATGGACTTGACTTATAGTCATTCTCAGGGTCTCCTATAAAAAGGGGCAAAGTTATCCCTACTAAAAGGGTTACCCTATCCTACCATATCACATCACCTACTCTAGGGATTTCAAGCTCATTTTAATGTCAAAGTGATTCGATTACTTCTCTAACACAACCAATGGTCAATGACGTAATGCATGAACGAGGCTTTTGTTTCTAAAACCCCCTACCTATGCTATCATTATGGTCCTTGTCAATGAAAGAGAAACGCGCCTTTCACTTCCTTCATACCTTTGGTCACATGCAACCACATCATTTGCTACCCAACCAAACCCTTCTTTAGACCACTAACATCCTCATAGCCTATTCACACTAGTTTTTATGGACACCAATACACATGGAAACTATCGACCATATAATTTATGCCAAGCATAAACCATTACTTGCTGAAGCATAAGCATACTCAATTCATTTTTAGCATACATCCATCACTAATATGGAAACTCGCTAGGGATGAAAGACCACAACCAATGTTACAAAATACACCATCACATAATATGGAAAAGGCTGTAACATTATCTTACCCTCATAATTTATAACATGACCAAAACCAATCATCAACTATTTTGACTCCTCATTTGAACTACATTGGTCTGAGGCCTTAACAACAGGGGCTATGTAGGTAGCACTCAGATGACATGACGTCTTCTGGGGTTAGCTCAGCCACATTCATTTGTTCATCTATCTGATGGATAAACCATAATCACTCGTAACCATGACTTTAACCATAACCAAACCAACTATCGACCACTTTGACTCTTCATCTAAACTACATTAGTCTGAGGCCCTAACGATAGGGGCTATGTAGGCAGCACTCAGATGACATGAGGTCTTCTGGGGTTAGCTCGGCCACATCCATTTGTTCGTCTACTTGCTGGACAAACCATATTACCCTCATCATTTATAACCTGACCCAAACCAATCATCAACCACTTTGACTCTTCATCTGAACTACATTGGTCTAAGGTCCTTCCAACAAGGGTTATGTAGGCAGCACTCAGATGACATGACATCTTTTAGGGTTAGCTCGGCCACATCCATTTGTTCATTTACCTGATGGACAAACCATCTTCCTTCGACCATGACTTCACCATGATCTAGACCCAATCCATAACCAACCCTTTTCCTCCCTTTTAGGGAGAACTACATCAGCCTGAGGCCCTAACGATAGGGGCTATGTAGGCAGCACTCAATTGACATGGGGACTTCTGAGGTTAGCTCGGCCATTCCTTCATCTATCCATCTAATGGACCAATTATCTCAACCTGACTCGACCAACCAACCATGGAGATCATGCCTATCTCCTACGACCACTTCCAAGATAACTTTGCCTTGGTTGTTTTTGCATGTATGCTACCTCACAAATGGTTAGAAAAATTGTCTGTAACCCATATTTTGACCCTCACAGGTATTAGATCATGAGCAAGTTGATCCCCACTACTTGTGACTTTTTGGTGTTTTCCAAGAGCACTTCTTGAGCCCATGGTACTTGGAACACGATGACCATTGGAGCTACAGCTTGGATTGAATAACCCAATCAGCTACGACTAAATTTTGGGGCCCATTTATTTCAATTTTGGCACTCCTTGACCTTTGACCTATGATAATTTGACCTGACCATCTCGTGAATTAGTATGCACGCAATCTCAACTATTATAGCATTCACACTCAAACTTCATCATATTCATCCATATCCTCTCTGTCAAATTGGAACCCGATATCAGGGTACCTTCCCTTGACTCCCGCTTTAAGGGGGAATACCTCATCCCTCATATGGGGTAGCCAACATTCATTTTTGTCTTACAATTCATTAGAACAACCAACAGGATGAAAAGACCTTATCCCATACCTGGGGCAATCAACTCCTATTTTTGTCTTGCAGTTCATCAAGAACAACCAACAAGACAAAAAGGGGAAAATGTAGACACCAAAATCATGTCTACTCCCTGGTCGACTCCCCCTTGGTCCCCTTGGTCCACTTCTACACATTCCTAACCCACTCACTTATTAATTTAAAATAATTATCTATTTTAAATTAATAAACCCCCCCTTTGACACATCACCCATGACACCTCACCCCACCTTGGATACCTCTCCTTAGATCCCTTCATCACCCCATGCCAAGTCTTAAATGCCTAGACCCCATTTCCTTTATCCCACTCATCCCCCACGCCTATTAAACCCACCTTTGACCATTTTAAACCACGACCCATTGACCTCGGTAGATGGGAAAATAGACAAAAGGCTATTTTTAGCCTTTTTACCTGTCTTCTAGCCACCGACATTGATCAACTATCGACTGATGTCAGTGGTATTTCTAACATTGGTTGCCTTTAAAACAACATTCTGCATCTAAAATGTTGATCTTTTTCCAATCTTTCGATCAGCCAACCTTCCAATCTTCTAACCTCTCTCACTCCCTCTCTCCTAAATATACATCAAGCATAATAGGGTATAGGTACTCTGCATCAGTCACTCCACTCTATAGGTAGTCTTATACATGAGCAGCATTAGCAACTCCTACACTTCTTCTTCAGTAGGTAAGAGGTAAGTATTCTTCTTTTATTTCATCTCAGTATTTCAAAATGATTTGATATTCAATCCCCATTTGCTACTTCTAAGTGCTATGAACCAGACTCAGCTATCAACCAGACTAGACTTGACTTCTTCCCAAAAAGGCTGAGAGGCCATCCCCATGTCCTTATCCATTTTTTAGCCACACTCTCTGCCCTGTAAAACCCAGCACAAACTCTCAGGCTACCACAGACCATTCTGCAGACCATTCTATTGACCAAGAACCCATCCAGACCCTATCCAAGACCATTGCCCTAACCGACATTGGCCACTACCCCTACTGACATCGGTAGACTAACCGACGTCAGTGACCTTGACCAACCAACGCTGGCAGACTAACTGATGTCGGCGACTGTGGAAGACTGACAACAGAATATAGGTAAGCTTTATCTTTATTTCTTTTGTTTAGTCTTTTACCATTTTGCTCTTTATCAGACATTCTTTTTATCAACCAGTGGACTGTCACCCCTCCAAGAAGTCTTTGTACTTCTAGGATCAAGCTTTGCTTGGCAGTCTACTGTCTATCTATCTAACAATCTCTCTGTTTAAGTCTTTCTCTCTATAGGTGTCATCCTCCACAGCCAAAGAGGAGTCCCTACAACATCTGGATAATGGTGCACAAACTTCATCCGAGTATCATCTAACCCTAGACCATTTCCTTTAGTTTCTTATTCCTTTTGAATGTGAAAGTGAAAATGGTTAGAAATAATAGTAGTTAAATGCTCCAAGTATTGGATGAGTTATCCCCCTAAAAAATGAGAATCGATGGAGGAGAAACTAGATTTAGGTACCAATTTGATAAAAAGGTAATTGGGTGACTGATAGACAATTGAGCATCACTTCATATGTGTAGGCCATAATGAGCTATTATTGACAATGTCAAGAGCAAGTAAGGTTAAGGAGGACTCAGATAAAAGTAACCAAAGCATAGCTTGTAAGTGATAGCTGACAGGTCAAATGAATCAATGTTATAACTTCAATGGTCAATGTGTCCTAGGTATCTGAGGTAGGAAGTGCCCTTAGGAAACATAAAAGGGTTGAAGGTGACAGGATGGGCTTGGTTGCCATCCAAAACACGTAAAATACATGCATGTGCATAATAGCCAACTATAGTGGAGTAGCCTAAGTAGTCAAGACAAGTAATGCAATGGTGGTGTAAAAGGGTCAATGAGTGAGGAAATTTTCATGATCTCCAAGAAAATTAGTCGAGGGCAAATATTTAAGTGATCTTCAATGTTGTTTTGTTATGGTTGGGGGAGATATATGTGATCTCTAGTTGCCTTAGTGTATGGGTTAGGTTTGAAAAGTGGGGAGTGGTTGGTTGGTAAAATAGTGCTAGAATGGTGCTGATGTTAGTAAGATATGCCAATATTAATAATATAAAGTATTGACATTGGTATAACTAAGGCAATGTTGCTAATGTTGGTAGGCATAAGTACTAATGTTGATAGGTTAGGTCAATAATGCTAACTTTGGTGGCTGACTAAACTTGACAAAAAGGGGGTTTGGTGGCTTACCAAACTCATTTTTAACCTTGTGATTGGAGAGAAAAAATAGACCTTGGGAGTGATTTAAGATGGTAGTGCAAGGAGGGGACCCAATGAGAGGTGCATGACCACAGGAGCCAATAGTACAAACTAGGAGGAGATGAAGAGATGAGGTAAGAGCCTACACTACTTTGATCTAGTTATTTGTAATTTATAGGTTAAATGAGAGGTGGGTTTGTATAAAATGGGATTGGGGGGGTATAAAATAGGTTAGGGTATGTGTAGGATAAGTTAGGGGGATTTGGGGGTAGTTGTTTAGGGGAAATGGGTAGGTTGGGTTTGGGTTGTTCGGCTCTAGGGCTAAACCAGTCACTAACATCAATGAGATTGACCAACATCAGCTGACACAACACGAAGGTTGACCAATGTCATTTGATATGACACTAAGGATAGTAGTTTTCTACTGACATCAACCATTGCATAGGTTGATAAAGCACTGATGTTAGCTACTATTGAGAAGTAACAAATAAGAGAAAGGGTGAGTTTTTGATCTCCAATGGAAGTAGTCAACTAGCCTAATGGTTGAGCTAGCCTTAAAAGACATTTTGTCATCTGAGTACTACCTACATAGCCAGGTTTAGGGCCTCAAGCCAATGTAGTTCTCCTAGAACCTAAGAAAAAGATCTAAAAAGGTGTGTTTTAAGGAAAAGGGTAAGATAAGATAGCTAAGAGGTCTAGGTCTTAAAAGATAGGTCATAGTGTCAAGAGTCAAGAATATAGGTAGTGAGGCCTAGATTTGGAATAGATGGGTAGGCCTAGGATAGAGAGAGAGGTAGTGAATCCTATGATAGTTAGTAAGGTGGGTATATGGCCGAGCTAACCTTAGAAGACCCCATATTGACTAAGTGCTACCTACATAACCCAGTGTAGGGCCTTAGACTAATGTAGTTCTCCTAGTGATAATGGAAAAAGATGGTGATAGAGTAGATTAAAAGGGATGTGACCTAATTCTTTTTATATATGAATGATGGTGAAGATGGATCTTACACTAAAAGATAATTTATCAAGGTTATTAACATGAATGAGGAGATATGTTACTCTAGATGAGTGGGAGCATATGGTGGCTATGGGTTTAGGAGGAGTTTGATGATACTATCATGTTATGTGGGATGTGTCACTGATGATAGCTTTGATTGAAAGGTGGGATCATACCACCAACACCTTCCATCTACTGACTAGGGAGTTGATAGTGACACAAGAGGATTTCTATAGGATTATATAGCTACCACTATAGGGTGAGGAGATTTTTGTATGCTTGAGAGAAGATAATGATATACACATGGTCAATTTAGATGGGAAACATGTCAGTGAGGTGACCTACTACTCTATGAGTTTTGCATATGAGCCACTCTACATGGCTGATGAGGAGAAACATCATCTGCACATCCTAATAATGATCAAGATCATGGTTTATGCATTACCTAATATAGATGAAGGGAGATTTATGATTTCTTTGATAGGTTTTCTTATGTAGATGATTGAGTAGTAGACTATTTTTGCCTAGATTCTAGTATTTTTGGCATAGTTATACAGAGAGTTATAGGGTTTGAGGCTACATTAATGATAAAGTTTATGTTTCATCCATCTATTGCACTATTGGGCATATGAACACATCATGGTGACATGACCATTGGGGCTACCTACTACTATCCTAGCTAGCTTTAGGGTTGGATTTAGATGGTGGAGAGATGGGTTGGCACATAATCAAGTAGATGGTGTCATGTGAGACATTGCCTACTATAGGCACATGATCAAGGGCTTGATATTTATAGATATCATGTGGAGAATATATCTAACATATCCAATTTTTAGAGGTTAGGTATAACAACTTTTTGGGTTTTAGAGATCATTATGGGTTAGGGGGAGATGTGCCAATGAGTTAGTGATGGTACCAGTGGCACGGGTAAAGAGGCAGTTTGGTCTACTATAGGATATTTTACCTACCTTCCCTTAATACATGAGGGATGACATAGAGGCACCTTTACCATTACCCCAAGAGACCGATGGGCCAAATTTTGAGGAACTACCAACAGGGCCAAGTGTTAGGGACCTAGGGTGTATAACAGCCTATATAGCTTAGTGGGTAGGGTTACATCTAGCAGTGGAGGTCAAGAGGCCATTAAGAGACTTACAAGGGTTAGTCAGGGAGAGATGTAGTGCTAAAAGCTCAAGATACAATAGTAGAGGCCCAAGATGTAGTGATGTAGGCTTGAGAGACATCCCAAGCATAGGTGTTATCCTTATAGGGGTAGGTGGTGACATTATAGGGTTAGATTAGGGCTCTATAGGGTTAGGTTTTAGCACTACAAGGCCAGGTGGTCATTTTATATGGTCAGGTGACTATAGTGATAGTAGAGAGAGTCTGAGAGTAATAAACTAGGCTACTCTTCCTCCTCTACACGATAGGGACCAATACAGGTTAGGTCATCATCAAGTGCTATAAGTCTTCCATAGATTGTATCAATGGTGAGGTATTTAACTACCCTAGATGAGATTTCTTACAATGAGAGGGTGATTAGAGAGTCCTTACAGATACAAAGATATTTAGAGTTTAGAGAGAAGGAAAGGTCAATGTCATGTGTGATAGCTTCTAGCTCATGTTGATGTAGACAAATAGAGAGTGGTGATAATACTAAATCCTCACGACCTTAGGGAGAGCCTCAAGGACCTTGAGCATTAGTGTTTTCCAACTTTTGTTTATATATGTTACATGTATACCGACTTGTGAGCTGAAGATGCGAGATGTACATTTTGAGAGAGATTTATGATGTTTTGATGATGTAGATGATGAACATGTATTTTTATCAAATATTATATATATGAGATGTTCATTCATTGCCATGTGTTTATTTGAGATGTGTTGCTTGTGATTATGATGATGATATGGATGATGTTCATTTTATGCTATATTAATTTGGATGTTAATGTTGATCATGTTATTTGAGTTAGACTAGCCTTTCCCATGTATGTGATGGTATATGCATAGCTAATTGGTTAGTTTCATCTTAGCATTTTTCCATATTTGTGATGGTGTATGCATAAAATGAATAGATTGAGTATGTTAGTTTATTTTAGCATTTTTTGATATTTGTGATGGTGTATGCATAAAATAAATAGATTGGTCATGTTAGTGTTGGTATGACATTGTTTATGCACCTCAAATATAGATATCAACATGTGATGTGGATGGAAAAATAAAAAGGTAGAAAGCTCGTGCATTGGCAAAGATCATAATTTAGAACATAAATAAGCTCAAGAAAATGAGCCTCTTTCATACCTTATATATTTTAACCATTGTGTTTGTTAGAGAAGTGTTATGTTTATCTCATGTTAAGTGAGCTTCACAGTCCCTTGAAAGAGTATGAGGGGAAAAAAGGGTAGAATGAGGGAAAATGTTTAGATAACATAACCTACCAAGTAGAAATGATATATCTTTTTTATGGGTGACTTAAGAGATAATATAGGCAAGTCCATGACTTAAAGCTCTTTTTTTGTGTGTGTAAGATGATCAATGTGGGAAGCCTATAATGGGATTTTGTATAGGGTAAGGTCATGCAAAGAGCTGAGGATCCCTTTACATTTTTTTTAAGAACAAATCTTGGCTTAGCCATCCTTCAAGGGAATGGTATAAGCATTTTTTTTTTTAATTTTAAATAGCTGTCATACAAGGGAGCAATCTATTGATAGTAGAAAAAGGAAGTTACATAGTTGTCCTTCAAGGGAGCAATCTACATTGAAAAACATGACTCGATATTTTACAACTTTTTCAAATATCCCATTTTTTTTCTTTTAGTCATGGACAAGACTATAGAGGCTTAGGAATTTTACACTATGAGGATAAAACCATACCATTATGTAAGTTATCTAAGTGTATAGGAGTAAGGGTGAAGAGGAAGGGAAATGAATGTAATAGGGATGCTCAAGGGATGAGCTCAAGTTAAACACAAAATAAATAAAAAACTAGTTTAACAAAAGAATGGTTGTAGGTGTAAAGAATTTGAAGGCTCAGGTTCTGGCCTTCCTTCAAGAGAAGACAAGTGATAAGTTCCTGAACCATACTTGTGAGTTATAATATAAGGTCCAAGCCAATTAGGAGAAAATTTACCCCATTTGCTTTTCTCTATGTTCATCACATGTTGATTTTATTTTTAAGATGAGATCTCATATATTTAAATCTTGATCTTTGAGGTTTTTGTTATAAGAGCATTTGATACGCTCCTGATAGATTTGGAGGTGGTTGAGGGATATGAGATAATGATCATCAAGAAATTCAAGTTAGGCCAAATGTTCTTGGTGAAATTCATCATTAGTAAGTATGTCATGTAGAGAAATGTGAAGAGAAGGACTTTAGACCTCAAGAGGTAAAATGTCCTCCATCCCATATACCAATGAAAAAGGTGTAGCACCTGTAGGGGTTTGAATGCTAGTGTGATAAGCCCATGAAGCAAAAAAAATGTGTGTGTACCAATCCTTGCCATATTATTAACTACCTTCATGATAATCTTGGTCAAATTTTTGTTAGAAGCTTCTACCTATCCATTAGCTTGGGGATAGTATGGTGCTGAGAAGCTTAATTTGATTCCAAATGCATCACAAAGACCTTGAATAGTCTTGTTTTCAAAAGACTTACCATTATCAGTTATAATCTTGTGAGGTACACCAAAATGAAAGATGATGTGGTGGTTAATGAAGTCAATAATTTTGTTAGCTTTAGTGGAGATGAGAGGGATGGCCTCAACCCACTTGGTGAAGTATTTGGTGGTAGTAATGATATAATGATGATAGAGAAATGAATGAGGGTTACTCTCTTCAATTAGATCTAAGCCCCATTTGGAGAAGGGCCAAAAGTCTTTGGCAACTTACAATACATGACTAGGAATGTGATGGAGGTTAGCATGTTGTTGACACTTGACATAATGCCAAACATAATGAACATAGTCTTGATGAAGTGTGGGCCAATAATAACCAAGTCAAAGGATACGTTTAACAAATGTGTGACCATTGAAATACTCACCACAAATCCCATTATGGACTTCCTTAATAGTAAAGGGAGTCTCAATACTAGTTAGACATATAAGGAGAAGACCATCAAAACATCACTTATAGAGAAGTACCCCTAATATAGTGTAATGAGTGGCACATTTTATGAATGCCTAATTCCCATTATTAGAAAGATCAAGAGGGGTAATAAAGAAAGGAAGATAATCTATGAGTTGTTTGTACCATAAGTCTTGTGGGTTGGTTGTTACATTTTTGACAAAGAGAATGTTAGCTGAGACATAGGAGGGTAATGTTAAGTGATGTATGGTGACATAGATTCTTGAAGAGGAGGATGAAGAGGGTATGTGTGAAGCAAGTGAAGCCATCATGTCAGTGAACTTATTTATAGATCAAGGAATAGTTTGCAAGAGATAAGAGTCAAATGATCCCAAGAGTGTATTTACATGATGTTTATACCACTACAAAATTTTGTTTTTGCATAGGTAGGAACCATAAACTTGGTTAACCACTAGTTGAAAATCATTAAAAATGGTTATGGATTTAATACCCAAGAAGAGAGTTGTTTGAAGTCCTAGAATCAAAGCCTCATATTCGACCATATTGTTAGTGCATTCAAAATCTAGTTTAAATGATAGAGGTATAGGTTCATCGTCTAGAGGAATAAGAATGACCCACACACCCCCACCATGTTGGCATTTAGATCTATTAAAGAACATCATAATTTGATAGGAGATGTCATCAATGGAGAGTGTTGTAATAGATTCATTATGGAATTCAAGGTTTGAAGGTTGATTATTAGGTAAAGGGGTAGCAGCTAACTAGTCAGTGATTGTTTGCCCTTTAATATATTTTTGTTGAATAAAATCTAAGTTGAATTCAATAAGAAGCATGAGCCACTAAGCTACACGTTGGTTGTGATATGGTTTGGAATGCATGTATTTGATAGGATCAGTATGGGTGACCATATAGGTTTTGTGATTTAGGAGATAATGGTGAAGCTTAGAGGCAAAAAAGACCAATGCAAGGAAAAGTTGTTTAGTATGGGTATATCAAGTCTCATAATAAATAAGTGTGCCTCTTATGTAATAAACCACCTACTCTCAATGTTGGTCATCTTGATGTGCAATCATAACACTTAGAGAATGGTCTGTTGTGAATATGTATAGGTAAAAAGGCTAATTTTCCTTAGGTGGAATAAGAAATAATGGGGAAAGGAGGTATTTTTTAAGTGCATCAAAGGCTTCTTGACAATCTGTATTCCATTGGAAGGAGACATCCTTTTTGAGGAGATGGTAAAAGGGTTAGTAATGATTTGACAATTGGGAAATGAAGCATCAAATTAACTAAAGTTTGCCTTGTAGGCTATTGGGTTGTTTGATATTAGTAGGTGGAGGTATCTTTAGGATTTCTCTAACCTTAGCAGGATCAACCTTAATACCACAAAGAAAAATGATAAAACCTAAGAGTTTACCAAAAAGAATACCAAAAACACATTTTTTTGGGTTTAGTTGAATGTTATATTGGAGGAGATGAGTGAATATGGTTTTGAGAATTGTTAAGTGTTCTTGACAAAGTTTAGACTTGTCGATTAAGTCATCCATGTAATCATCCATAATTTTGTGTAGGAGATCATGAAAAATGTAGGTCACGGTGCATTGGTAAGTTACACCAGCATTCTTTAGGCCAAAAGGCATGACTTGATAATAGAAAGTCCCCCATGGGGTAATAAAGGTGGTCTTGTGTTGATCCTCAGGAGAAACTGGGATTTGATTATATCCGAAAAATCCATCCATAAATGATAACATCTCATGACTAGTTGTTAGATCAACAAGTTGGTTGATACTAGGTAATGGGAAATCATCTTTTAGATAGGTGAGATTTAAATAATGATAGGTGGTGTAAATATAGATTCCCCAATCATTTATGTGATAGGAATAATATTATAAATCCATTGTGGGTAGTCAATGGGTTGGATGAAGTTAACAAAAATGAGGCATTAGATTTCTTTTTTGACAAGGAGAGTGATACAAAGATGCATCTTGTGAAGCTTCTACTTAACAGGTTTAACATCTTGATTGGTGATAATATTATGGGTGATGATAGAGGATTTAATGCTAGGCATGTCATTATAAGACCAAGTGAAGGCTTTTCTATGGTCATTAAGAAATGTGGCATAATTATCTTGTTTAGAGGAATCTAACTATTGGCCAATCTTGAAGATTTGAGGGTTATCGTGGGAGGGTAGGTTGATGTCAATGGTTGATTCATTTAACATAACTTGCATTTTGGATGGGAGAAATCATTAGATATAAGAATCATCCACACCCATGTAGGTGAGAATTACATCATCATCTTGATATTGGATAGTGTTAATAGTGGGAGAATCTTTATCAATTATTTCAAGATGAATGAGAGGAAGGGACCACATTTCCTTACCCTGATGACAAGTGAGAGGCCCCAAATGGATGGTATTTATTACATTTTTTTTAGGAGATATAGATACCTTTGATTCTATAGGTGATGGTGGAGAAGGAGAGACTAGTTCTTCGACAATCGATTCATGGGAGGTTTTAATAAGTTTATTTGGTTCATCATATCCCACCCCATGCCTCTTTTTGGCATTTTCAATGGTGTTACTAGTAAGATATTTAATAGGCGTATAGACACTTGTTCATAATGACCCAAACCAAATCCTTTCCAAGCACACCTATAGAGATAGGTATGAGAAAATATATAGTTACTCAAGAAAGAGAAGTCATAGGTAAATGGTTGTGGTGAAGAAGATGGATTATTGATAGTAGGAGCTTGATTAATTCCCCCATATGTGAAATTGGTTCAAAGGTTAGGGGTCCCATAAGGGATGACCATCCCAATACAGGGATTATAATTTGGGTGCATGTGAATCCTTCCATATTATTATGGAGTATAAAACATGTTGAGCATAAAAAAATGATATTTCCTGAGTGATAAACATTAAAAGGTCTCCTCCATGGGATCTTTGTCAAGAATTTGTGTTGTCGATATCTATGTAACCACGAGAGTGGAGCTTATGGAAGCTTCAAAATAATCATGCAAGGAGGATGATGTTTTTAGTGGGATGAGAACATCATTGGGACTATAAGTCATATTATATATTTTAAATGGAGGTGGGTCAGTAGATATAACATGTACTTGTCCATCATGTTCAAACTTGACACATTGATGCAAAGTTGAGGGTACATATGCCATATCACGTATCCAAGGTTTTCCATGTAGTATGTTATATTAGAACTCTCCTTCCACAACATAGAAGAGCTCAATAATTATGTGGGACGTACATGAGTATGTAAGATTAATAGTGCCCACCATAGTCATTGTAGTATCATTAAAGGAAAAGAGTATTGCATCAGTTTGAGACATGAAATTGTTAGAAAGGGCTAGTTGTTTATAGGTATGGGTAGAAATAATATAAATACTAGCTCCCCCATCGATCATAACTCTCTTGATATGAGTTTGATCATTATATGCAGTAATGAAAAGGGCATAATCTTGATCTTTAGGGTGTTGAAGTGGAATTTCTAAATTACTAAAAAAAATCAATGCGATAGAATTAAGGGAGCCAATCAAAGCTGTAAGAGGTTGAGGATCATCAGATTATACCTTAATTGCTTGCAAATCACTAGTCAAATCTTGATAGTGCTGGGATGAGATTTGGATTAATTCATACAAAGACATTTTCATAGGAGTTTGGTGAAGCTATTTCACCATTAAGGTTTAAATAATGTCTGAAGATGTTTTAGGAACACACAAGATGGAAATATTAGAGTTAGTAAGGGGAGTGTCTTTGGTGAAGGGATGGGTCCAAGGTGTAGTGACCTTTTCCTTAGCTTTATATTTTTGGTTTTGTGACCGTATGGCCACATTAACTATGTTGATTTTAAAAGTTGGTGACAGAGGTGGTAAAGAGGTTACAATGACATATTTGGGTTTAAGTTTAGGTGGAATAGTAGGAGGCACTATAGATGCCAAAGGTGGAATAATAGGAAGGTTAATGGTAGTGTCATTAAAAAGAGTGTCCACATCTAAGTGTTATTGATCAACCACTGTGAGGGCTTTATAGTTCTTAGTATCATGTCCAGGTGAATGATGATATAAACACAATTGTGTATCATCAAACCAAGATGGCTTCATTCCAAGAAGACTATAGGGATTAATGGGAGGAAGAGTTATTACTAACTATTTCAATAACTGACATAAGAAAAAGCTCTGAGAGCCTACAAGTGGGCTTGTGCTTGTTGTTCTAATAGGAGTGGACACCATTTTTTGTTTTGGTGTTGGAAAGGTAATTTTACATGGTGTCTTGTTTAGAGATGGTGGAGTTACATGTTTTGCTATCACTTTCTTAGTGTCAGATTTGAGAGGCCTACCAGATGGCAAAGGTAGTATTGGAGGCAGCTTAACCTTTTGTTTGGCTTGGTTAGATAGTATTCTAACTAAAGGTCAACATTCATTGTGTTAGATACAGAGTCTTAAGCTAGTCCTAGAATCCTACGTGGTCAAGTTTCATGGAGTCAATAAATTCTAGAATTTTCACCAAACATAAGAAGGGTTTTGATGAAGTTGATGTAGGCCTTACAGTTGTGTCTTTAGAAATATGTGGTGTTTGGGAAAGAGGGAAATTGTTGGTTTCTGCTAATTCAGGCCAAAGATGAGAAAGAACCACAATGAGGTCTTCTTCATCAGAGATGGGAGAAGAGACTTGATCTACCATGGGTGGAGGAGAGGTAGGAAAAGTAGGTTCCTCAAGAGGGGAAAGCATAGGTATTATGGCTCCCTCAACATGTGGGTGAGGTATGGGTGAAGTATGATCCTCCATAGGTAAAAGAAGGGGTAAGAGTGGTGCAATTGGAGTAGGCACAATAGGTCTCATCTATTATGGGAGTAGATGATATGGAATCTTCTTGGTACAAAAGTGAAGTGGGTGGGATACCATTCTCTATAGGTGGAGGAGAAGTAGGGGAAGAATGTTGCTTAAGAGGGTATAATGTGGGAATGATGTTCCCTTAAACATGTGGTTGAGGGATAGGTAGGGTGTGGTCTTCAAGTAGTAAGAGGATAGGTAATATTGGTGCAAATAGAATTGGGATTATAGGATCCTCAGGTGGAAAAAGGAGTGGTAAAGGATGATCTTCCTCTCAAGGGAGTGGAATGAGTGAAATAGGATCTTCTACTTGAGGAAGAAGAATGGGAAAAATAGATGTCATTGAATGTGGGGGAGGAGTCAATGAAATAGGTGTCTCCTATTGAGGGGTAGGTTAAATTGAAGGTAAAGGAAAGACATATTAATCATATGGATATTATGATCACCTGAGTTAGTTATGGACTAAACAATATTTTGATTTGGTGAATGGTTAGGAAAATGGTGTTTGAACACATCCATATGTTGATTAGGAGGTGCATTAGGATTATCCAAAACAAGCTCACCTCTATCAAGAATATCTTGAACAATGTTCTTGAGTGTCTTGAAATTATTAGAGTTATGGCCTTTAACTTGATGGTAATCGCAAAACTCATCTTCCTTGTACCAGGTTGGGATAGGATGGGAAGGGTCAAACTATATAGGAGGTTTAATCTAAGGAAGGGTTATGACACCTTGTTTCAATAATTTCTGTAAGATAGATGTATATGATTCCCTAATGGGAGTGTATTGTCTTTATTCATACCGTAGTTGGAATTGCTTAGTCAGGTTTTGAGAAGTCAAAGTATTTGATTAGTTTGTGGTTGTAGAAGATGTTGAATTGATGACCATTGTGTTGGTAGAGCCTTTAGCCTTTTGGTTAGAGGGATAAGTTTTAGAGGAGGATTCATTTGACTTGGTATTGGGATTCTTACTACATAACTTGACTTTACCTTCATCAATAGCGTGAACCTCTAGTTTTCATGCCATTATAAAAGCTTCATCAAATGTGTGGAAAGTTTATACCTGGAGTGTGGATGAGATGTGCTTAGCACATGCCCTTGAGAAAATATCAATTAGCTCAAGTTGAGGTAAGGAGAAGGAAATTTGATTGATCAAGCTTCTCTAATGAGTGACAAAATCTGCAATAGACTTGTCATCAAATTGTCTAATAGAATAAAGGTCTGTTATAGAAACCTTATTAGAAATGTTAATAGAGAAATGGTCTAGGAATATTTGTGCAAGTTGGGTAAATAAGAAAATGGAATGTTGAGTTATAGAGCTATACCAATACAAGGAAGCACATGAAAGAGACATAGGGAAAGTGCAAAGTAATAATGCATCATCATATCCTATTAAATAAAAAGCATGTCTAAATGCTCGAAAGTGCTATTATGGGTCCTCCTTACTCTAGAAATGAGTAAATTTAGGGAGTTCCCATTGACTTGGATAAGCGTGAATAGGCAAAAAAAGATGGTTTGGTTCATTGCATATATGATCATAAAATAATACATTCATTGAACCAAAGATAGATGTCTCTAGATTGGACATCTTGTCTATTAGCATCTTAATGAGGTTGAGAGGGGGATTAGTTTGGGGGATTCCTCTTAAGTTATAAGGAAGATGATAGGAAGTAGAGGGAGTGTATGACATAGCTTTTTGAGGTTGTGTTGGGACAACATAAGGATAATGATTTATAGGTTGAGGTACAAAAAGAAAAGGGACTTGTCCCATTGGGTTGGAGACTATTCCTTGGTTGGTTATTGTTACTGTAGGTTGAATGATTGGCATGGTTAGACTGGATGAAGGGTGAGTGGTAATTTAGGTAATTATAGGCACAAGGGTGGATGTAATAGGTACTACTAAATTCTAGAATGGGGTGTTACTTGGTTGTGGTTGTGAAAGTAGGGAAGTTACACCAGTGTTTAGGTGGGATTGGGCGGTTGGAGATGCCACATTTTGAACATTGTTTATAGTTGGATTACTCATCAAAGTGGTGGTTTGGGTAGCCATGGGGAAAATAGTGGAGGTAACAAAAATTGAGGTTGTCTTCATTAAAGAGGTTGGCATACCATAAATTGGGTCACCAATATATTTATGGGTTTGACTCATAACAAGGTAATGTTGAAGGGCTGCCACATTATGATCAAGAAATTTAACAAAATCTTGACCTCCGTTAGGCAAAATGAGAATTTGGTTATGTTTGGGAGTATGATCTATATTTGAAGTATGTTCCATGATAGAATTAGAAGTGAGAAGGGAAGGTGGAAGTGGTTGCTAGCTTGCATAATCAACAAGAAGTTTGGCCAGAGCTTGTGTCAATACCATGTAAGAGGTGGTTTAAATATTTTTACTACCTTGTATTTGAAACAAAATAAAAAAAATAGGTTTGAGTGGAGGAAAATAGGTTATTTTAGCTTATTATTTTGAGTAGATGAAATTACACAGTTGTCAATGTTGATAGGGATGATCGATATCAGTAGGAATAGTTTACCGACATCGGTGGAATAATTGATGTCAGTAGGTAAAGTCTAATGATACCAGTAGTGTTAACCAATGTTGGTCACTATAAAATCCTAAGAAATAGAATATCTAATGTTTTAAGAAATTAGAGGATAAAAATAGGTAAAATAGTGGATGTAAAAGGTCTATATAATAAGGAATAACACTTAGAAAATATGAGATAACAGGTTATACAAATTGAGTTATAAAAATAGTATTGATTTTGTGAATCAATAGAAAATAATCCTTGCTAACTCAAAAATATATAAGGAAATTAAAAGTTAAAAAAACATGCAGCCAACAACTATTAAGTCCTAGAGAATAATTATTAGTCTCGTGTTGGCTTATGTCTTAATCATATAGTGAGAAAAGAATTTGGTTATCAAAGGTACTAAAAAGTAATCTAGAGCTAGTTTCATATTAGTTTTGGTGCTCAAGAGGAAATCTATGTTAGACCAGGTACGTGGCTTGTTATAGGATATTTCTCTTCACACTTCATGAACCTAGAGCTGAGCCAAGCAACTTAGCCAAAATATACCTTCTATCTATATATTATACTCCACCAGAGAATGGAGCAGGTTCTCCCCTTGGTGGTGAAATCCAAGTAGGATAGCCGAGTAGGGTAAGGTGATCCAATAGGTGATGAAATCTTGATGGGCCTTTTTTCAAGTGAGTTTAGATGCTTGTTTATGTAAATGTGATTTGGTTGTGTAACATAAGTGTATTATGATTTAATCAAAATGCTTATAATTAACTAGGTGAGTTAATATACAACAAGTAAACTATGAAATGCAGTAAGTTTTAAACCCAAATCTAAAATGTTTATATTTGAATGAAGACAGAGAGGAAATAGGAATAGAGTATGAATTTGACTATCCTAATGTGCATGCAAGAGGAATTAAAGAAGGGATTCTCTTTTTTTTAAAAATAAAATGACAAATTGCTTTTAGAGGAAAGGAGAAAAGAAATAAAATTTTAGTTTTAATGCCTTTTAAATAAAAAATAAGATATTGAATTTTTCATTTTTAAGAGAAAAGAGAAGGAAAAAGTGTAAGAAATGAAATTTTTACTATAATGTACCTATATGAATGTTTAAAAAAATAAATGAACCCAAGGAAAATTCTAGGGTCCCATCAGGCGTGCCATAAATGTTTCACTAAATTTTGTTTATTTTAAGTCTAAAGGAAAATAGAATGATGGGGATAAGTGATTAGAATAAACCTAGATTTGGTTTGTGCATCATATCTAGACCTTGTGAGTACTCCTCTTTGGCTAGGGAGGACTACTTGTAGATAAGAAAATGCTACCACAAGATGTTTGTTAGCAGATAAATGAGTGGGCTGCCAAGCTACATGCTCATTTTAAGAAGTATGAAAATTCCCTAGAGATGACAATCTACTTTTGAGAGGAAAAATAATAATAAATAATTTAAAGAGAGGTAAAAAGAGAGTAAAATAGATAAAATTACCATTATTAACAACCTGTACATAGCAAAGAGTGATAGGGTGTAGGTGAGGCACTTTGTCAGTGTTTTAGAAGTTGTCCAGGTAGGTTTTGAAGTGGCTAGGAAATTGATAGTCATCAATGTCAGTAGGAGTATGACTGATATCATTTATACTACTAAGATCAGTAGTGAGGTGACTGATGTCGATTAGGATACCGAGGTTGGTAGGGGCAATAATTATTTGGGAGCTTGTAGAAGGCTTTCTCAAGTTTAGAAAATGGTTTAGATCAGGTTAGGGAGGTTGAGAGAGTTATGAGAGGGAGATTATGGCTTGGTTAAGTCTAGTCAAAGATTTGGTATGTCAGGTAAAGGGGAAATAAGCAAGGAAGCTTTATAACTTCCTTATGGGGGTATGGTTAGAGGTGCATAAAGTAGTACAAGGTAGATATAACAAAATAGTAGAATAAATGTTTAAATGACCTACAATATCAATGATATATTTAGCTGTGATGATCGTTGAATGATAAGTGCCAAGTTGATGGTCCTTATTAAGGAGTCCAAACTTGAGTGCATGAACAGAGAGAACATGTGGGTGATGTTGGTCCTCAAGAGCTCAATTGTTGATTGTGATTGACATACACAGGGTGATTTTAAGCCTAGATGTCAAAAAATAGAATGTTGAGAGCCTAATGAGAGTAAGAATTGATTTTCTTAATCTCTACTGACCTAAACTATAGGTTAGATTTTGGCTTATATTTTCGACATTGGTGATCCTACTGATGTCAACCTAGATCTCATCGATGTTAGTCATGGGTTGGCTGATGTTGATGGCCCTAGAATAGGTAACCTTTCTATTTTTGGCTTATTTTTTGTTGTTTTGCATGCCAAGCATGACAACCATTATAAAATGATAAAAATAAGAGGTTAGGAAAGTAGTTGTTTATAAATTTATTTTAGAAGTGGGAATAAGTCTTGGGTAGATAGGATGAGGGGACCATGTCTTGAGGTGACTCATCAAGGGAGAATTAGTCATAGGGTAAGGTGGCTAGGTATGGTGGCAATAGGAGTTTTTAATTAATTTAATTAATTATTTTAAATTAATTAAATGTGTAAGGTGTAAAAGTATGGGTTAGGGATATTAATTTGTATTATTAAAATGGGCTTAGGGGGTTTTGACACAAGGAGTTACGTACATGTGTGTGACATAATTTTGGTGTCTATATTTCTACAATACAAGTTTGGTCTAAGGGTATAACAAGAGGCTTTGTGGGTGAAGGCTTTTTATTTTTTATGTGATAAATTAGGAGGCATAGTTTGGTCTTGAAGATAGGCTTATATGTTTGAATACTACGGAGATGTGAGACCAACAATATCACAAACCATATCGATGGGTGATTATTTGTGTTTCAACACTAAGAGATGTTCAAAAAGAAAATGATAATCCCTTACTTTGTCTCTAATCTACATTATAGATCCAATAGTGGCCATAACATCAACTATTCAATTATTGGCTTAAGGTATTATTTTGAACTAAATGTTGGAAATCTATTGATTGAGAGTGTTGACCATATCCTTATATGGTAAAAAATTCTCATCCTTCATTTGGTACTAGTCTATAACCTAATTGATGATTAATTGAGAATCACTATGAACTAGTAAATGTTGAATGTTTCATTGTACTACTTGATAAAGCTATGTAATGAGTGCTTCATACTCGGCCATGTTATTGGTATAGGTGTTAAGCATGGAATATACTGAGAGGTGGGGCGAATTAGTATATTATATATCGTATAAAACTTTCCCTTTATCAAATTCCACTTAATCAAACATTCAAGATATGTAATAAAACTTAAACAATAAACATCACACAAGACAAAGAGAGACACCAAATATAATGTGGAAACCCAATGTGGGAAAAACCATAGAGAATCAATCTCAAATATATTCGTGAGAATAAACCCATAAGAGCACCATACCCCTTTTCCAAGTACAAACCTTAGTTACAATTCATGAGCACCAATCCACAGGAGCTTTAAACCCCTTTGCCGAGCATCAACCCAGCTACTATTTGTGAGCACCAACCCATAGGAGCACCAACCCCTTTTCCGAGCACCAACCTAGCAACAATTCATGAGCACTAACCCACAAGAGCACCAACCCCTTTGCCAACCACCAACTCAGCAACAATTCATGAGCACCAACCCACAGAAGCACCAACCCCTTTGTGTATACCACACACCTCTCTCTCAATGTTGATATCTCAACAAATGATAAATCAATACAACATCTCTTTCCTCTCTCTCACTTTTGCTCTTCTAAGCTAGATATAACAAATACAAATCATATTCATCTCTCACAATTGCTCTTCTAAGCTAGATATCACAATATCAAATCAACCTCTCACCTCCACACTACAAATGGCTAATCAAGCCTTTATTTATATATTTCCAAATGACCTTTGGCCTTCCCCCTTTGTGACCTTTCAATCCTCATGGAAAATGGCAGCAATCTTGGATGACCCTTCATATCCAATTATTTGAAAAGTCATGTGGTGACCCTTCATGACCAAAAATGTTCTTCCCACTTTTGTCCTTATCTTTGGTGACTCTTCGTATTCCTCAAAGTGTCCCTTCATGAGAAATTGTGCTTTTACTCTTTTGTCTTCACTTAGTGACTCTTGGTATTCCCCAAGATGACTCTTCATGGGAAATTGTGTCCCATCCTTCTTTTGTCTTTATCCCATGGCTCTTCGACTTCTCTATGGGCCCTTCTTTTGTCTCATATGAAACCAAAAATATATTCATTGATATTAAATAAATATTAACTCATATTAGCCAAGATATATTTATTACCAACAACATTAAATGTAATGGGGCCTTTATCACCAATAATGCTAAACCTTTGACATCAATGACAATATTTATAACAATCTCCCCCTTTGTCATTGATGGCAACCTCAATCCTAAAACTACCACATCCTGTCACTTGCACATACCATCATCTAAAAACATACAATAACTCCCCCTTATTGTAGCAACCTATACCTATTCCCTATACCTATTTTCTACACCTGTACCTATACCTATTATTCTCCCTCTTTGACATCAATGGCAAAGGGCCTACCTAGAACTAACACTTAGCTCCACCTCACTTGATGTTGAACATCAATGGCATGAAGTAATAGAAATTACTCCCAACTCCTCTTGCCAATCTTTGAATGTATCCTTTGATCGTGCCTTTGAGAAGATATTTGACAATACATACACATTGTTCCTTGTCCTTTGAGCATCTGCAATCAACTCATTTGAATCTTTTCTTCTAATCTCACAACCTTCAACATGAAACCTTAATGTGTATCCTTGATCATAAATTTGACTAACACTCAACAGATTATGCTTAAGACCTTTTACATACAAAACATTTTGTCTTAGTTGTACCATAATCCAAACTCAAAGTACCTTTTTCAGCTATCTTGGTAGTGGTTTTATCTCCAAATCTTACTATACCACCATTGATCTTCTTTGGAGATATGAATTTACTTTTATCACCTATCATATGCCTTGAACATCTATTATTAATTAACCATGGCTGATTTTTACCTCTCACATGCAGAGCTATCTTCACCATCATAGAATCTTCAAGTTGTTTCTTCTACCATGAACATGTCTAAACCTTCTTTCTGATGAGTAGATCTTTGACACTCTTATTCTTCTTCTTGATGAATGGAGCTTTGAAACTCTGATCCTTCTTGACTGACTCGAACACCCTTTTGCAATACCGAGCTATGTGTCTAAAGTTATTGCACTTATAACATACTATGGTCTCTTCATCAAAGCTTGATAGAGGAGCAAAAGAGTTGTGGCTTCTGCTTGACTCTACTTGACTTTCTTTCTCCTTATTTCTGAAATTGTAGCTCTTTTTCTACATTCTAATTTCTTGTGACCATATCCATTACAATAAAAATAATAGCCATAAAAATAAGACTTGTCTGTATATCTCTGACCTGATTGCCTTTTGTAGCTTTGTTCTTTCCAGCCTTCTCTATTTGGAATGTCCTCTGTATTTTTCTCTTCTCCCCTTTTTGTTTCCTCTTGTGTAAGAGCTTCAGCATAGCTCTTTTCTTTTCAAAACTGATCCCTATCTTATCTGAATATGCTTTTTGACTTTCTAATATTTTATTCAGCATGTTAGTGCTATCTTCAAATTTTGAATCACTAACTACTTTATCACTGACAGCTTTCTTAATATCTTCTTTTAAAGAGGCAATTTCAATAACATACCTTTCACAAATTTTTCTTGTTATTTCCAACTGTGCTGTGAGATCTTCTTCATTCTTCTTGGCTTCTTCAAAGTGTGCTTGTCGATCTTCAATCATTTCCTTTGAATCTTGTTCATTTTTCTCAATCTGATGCTTTAATCTTTGATTCTTCTTTTGAACAGCTTTTAACTCTTATAGGGCACAATTGAGTTCTCCTTCCATATCTACTTCAGCTTCTTCATTTTCTTCTTCTTGATTATCATGTATGGCAATGAATAAAATCTCTTCTTCTTTTGAATCGCTGACTCCACTATCTTCAACTGAGCTAGGATCCTTAGAATATAGGCTCTTCTTCTTGAATCCCTTCTTGGATTTGCCTTTGAAATTCTTCTTGTATGTAGGCTTTTCTTCTTCATCATCATTAACCTTATCTAGGCATCTAGCTAAAAAATGTCCAATCTTTCCACAATTAAAACATTTAAAAGGTAATTTTTCTTGATATTTACCTATTCCTCTTTTCAGCCTGTGAATGAAAAGTGCTTCATTGTCATCTTCATCATCACTAGAACTATCACTTGATTATTGAATCTTAGCTTTCTCCTTCTTTGATGTCCTGAAAGGTGCTTCTCTCTTTGAGGGTTTATCTTGTTCTATCCACATCTCATATGCCATGAGAATACCATGAAGCTCATCCATCTTTAGCTTGGATAAATTCTTCATCTCCTCGATTGCCAAAACCTTTGCATCATATCTCATTGGTAGATATCTCAAAACCTTTTACACCACTGTTGACTCTTCCAATGTTTCTCCAAGACCTTGAATCTGATTTATGACTTGATCAACTCACAAAAGATAACTTGCTATATCTTCTTCTTCCATCTTCAAACTTTCAAACCACCTTCTAAAAGTTTGCAACTTAGCTTGCTGAACCTTTCCATCACCTTTGTAAATATTCTCAAGTTTTACCCAAGTTTTATGAGCAGATTTACATTACATAACTTTAACAAATTCAGATTCACATAAACCACATAAATAACATTACATTCACTTGACTTCTTTTCTACTAGAGTAATTGTAGATGTCTGTGGCTCTTCATATTCCTCCACCACTGATTTCCATATGTTGAATCTAAGGGCCATCAAATAAACCTTCATTCTCATGCTCCAAAAAGCATAATTCATCCCATCAAACAAAGGTGCCTTATTTGTAGAAAATCCTTCTTGTGACCCAGCCATCGTGCTTTCCCAATCTACCTTCAAGCTATAAAACTTTTCAAAAATGATTTTGCTCTGATACCAATTGTTAAGTATGTAATATACTGAGAAGGGGGGGGGGTGAATCAGTATATTATATATCTTATAAAACTTTCCCTTTATCAAATTCCACTTAATCAAACATTCAAGATATGCAATAAAACTCAAACAATAAACATCACACAAGATAGAGAGAGACACCAAATATAATGTGGAAACCCAATGTGGGGAAAAACCATGGAGAATCAATCTCAAATATATTTGTGAGAGCAAACCCATAGGAGCACCATACCCCTTTACCAAGTACAAACCTCAACTACAATTCATGAGCACCAACCCACAGGAGCTTCAAACCCCTTTGTCGAGCACCAACCTAGCTACTATTTGTGAGCACCAACCCACAAGAGCACTAACCCCTTTGCCGAGCACCAAACCAACAACAATTCATGAGCACTAACCCACAGGAGCACCAACCCCTTTGCCAAGCACCAACTCAACAACAATTCATGAGCACCAACCCACATGAGCACCAACCCCTTTGTGTATACCACACACCTATCTCTCAATGTTGCTATCTCAAAAAATGATAGATCAATACAACATCTCTTTCCTCTCTCTCACTTTTTCTCTTCTAAGCTAGATATAACAAATACAAATCATATTCATCTCTCACAATTGCTCTTCTAAGCTAGATATCACAATATCAAATCAACCTCTCACCTCCACACTACAAATGGCTAATCAAGCCTTTATTTATAGATTTCCAAATGACCTTTGGCCTTCCCCCTTTATGACCTTTCCAATCCTCATGGAAAATGGCAGCAATCTTGGATGACCCTTCATATCCAAGCATTTGAAAAGTCATGTGGTGACGCTTCATGACCAAAAATGTTCTTCCCACTTTTGTCCTTATCTTTGGTGACTCTTCGTATTTCTCAAAGTGTCCCTTCATGAGAAATTACACTTTTACTCTTTTGTCTTCACTTGGTGACTCTTGTAATTTCCAAAGATAACTCTTCATGGGAAAATACGTCCCATCCTTCTTTTGTCTTTATCTCATGGCTCTTCGACTTCTCCATGGGCCCTTCTTTTGTCTCATATGCAACCAAAAATATATTCATTAATATTAAATAAATATTAACTCATATTAGCCAAGATATATTTATTACCAACAACATTAAATGTAATGGGGCCTTTATCACCAATAATGCTAAACCTTTGACATCAATGACAATATTTCCAGCAATAGGAAAATACAATGCAAAAGGACATGGGAATAATATCCCCTTATGGCATAATAAACAATATTATGGCACTTGATCTATGAGTTGTGAATGAACCATCAAAGTAAATATTCTACTATTCAGACTTAGGAGGTGCTTCTACTTTTATGGTAGTCAAAATGGCCTCATCTAGAAATCAAAATTTAAGGGGTTGAGTATCTTGAAGAGGATCTTCTACAAGCTGATCTATGAGAACTTGTCCCTTAATGGCCTTTTTATTTACATATTCAATTTCAAACTCACTAAAAAGTATGATTTATTTTACCATGTGACCTTTTAGAGATATTTTGAAATGTAGATACTTGAGAGGATCTAATTTAGCAATAATAATGGTCTTGTTGTTCAACATATAATGATGCACTTTTGGACTATAAAAACCTTTACTAACAAGAATTTTTAAATAAGTGTATAATTATGCTCATACATGAATAATGTTTATCTCAGATAATACACAACATGCTCTTTTATCTTGTTCATCATGTTATGCCAAAAGTTCCCTCAGGGCATTTTTATTGCTAACAGGTAAAGTTGCAATGACTTGTTCGATGTGAGTGATAAAAAAATAGGTGGATTGACAAGATATTCCTTAAGATGATTGAATGTTTTTTGGCACCCTTAATTCCATGAAAATTGAATATAATTCTTTAGTAAGTGTGTAAATGGATAGTATTTATTGGCCAACTATGATATGAAGCGTCAGATTGACTGTATCTTACCTTGCAAACTATGGATCTAATTTAAGGTAGATGGTGGTGACATTTCTATCATGGATCAAACTTTAGTTGGATTGAATTTAATTCCCCTATGAGAGAATGAATCATCATAGTTTGATATATGTGATTCTAGATACATACTTATTCAAATGAATCCTAACATTATAGCCATGAAGTCTCTCAAAGATTCTTTATAGCATGGTTGGATGGTCAACATGGGTCTTTGATTTACCAAAGATGCTATCAACATATTCCTTAATGATGTCGTGCATCATATCATGGAAAATCACTATCATGGATCTTTGGTATGTGTCCCCTATATTCTTAAGTCTAAATGGCATCACCTGATAACAAAACATTCCCCATAGAGTGGTGAATGTTATCTTGTGTTGATATTCTAGTGTAATTCTAATCTGATTATACCCTAAAAAGACATCCATAAGAGAAAATATTTCATACTCAGTCATTGAGTCAACTATCATGTCAAATTAGGCAAAGGAAAGTCATATTTTAGGTATGTTTTATTGATATATTTAAAATCAATGTAGATTATGATACCTTTTGATTTTTTACTCACTGGCACAATATTTAAAATCTACTTTGATTAGTCGATCAATCTGATGTATTTCATGTCTAAGGGTTTATCTAACCATTTATTAACTAGTATAATAATATGATGATGTATCTTACATAGGTTTTTTTAGTGTATTTGTCATCAGGATGTAAGATGGTGTACAACTAAGGTGGGTACAAACTTGACATGTCCAAATAAGTCCATGCAAATATGTCAACAAACTCCCTCAAAAGGGATGTAAAAACTTAACATTCCTCCTCAGTGAGGGACATGCCTAATTTGATCCACTTTGGGTCCTATGGAGTCCCAATGTTAACTTTTTAAGTGTCCTCCATAATAAGTGTAGAACCATCATTTAAAATAATTGGCAAGTATTTAAACTAGTTGGCAATGACAAAGTCCTCTAGCCAAATTGACTCATTTAATTCTCCCAAGTAGGTTGAATCAGAATATCCTAATACTAGCAAATGCCATGAGATAAATACCTTAGGGCATTCTTAAACAATCTGTACAAAATCTTGATGCTCCTCAGTATTAATCTCTAATCCATAAGAAGGATTTGGATTATATCTCTAATGTGAATCATAGGAAGATGAATGAATATCTCTATCTTATGGAACTAGAAACTGGTTTTCACCAAGATACTGGCCTTTCTCTTTACTATTACCCTAGGTAGAAAGTGTATCAAAGAGGTTTTCACTTTTATATCTCAATGTTTGATTTTATTTTTATTTTTGGCCAAGGACATTCACCTACTCTCTGAAATAGTCAGCAAGATCTAGTTTAATAGAAAATCCTTACTTGTGATCTCCAAGAGGAATGTGACTCCTCAATCTTATAAATTCACATATGTCTGCATCATTTTCAAACTCATGAAATGGCATTGTTGAATCTTCTTGGTCCTAGTCTATCAATTGTGGGTGATAAAGGGTTAATATCAAAGGTTAATAAATAAGGTAAACTATGAAAATGGCATGTGGGTTAAATAAATTTATAGTGGTAAGGTCATCGTAGATGTTATAATTAGATCCTATGTCATTGTTGGCATCATATTTTCTAGTTGATGGTATTGGAATGTGAATAATGTATGTGGGGTCACCCACATGTAGTTTAAATCCAATACCATGGGTTCCATTATACTTAGTCATTGAGACTGGTTTGATCATGCCTTGTTGATGTAGCCCCAGGCCTATGCCTTCATAAGCTAGGTGATCCATAATCTAGTTAGGAATAGGATACTTTATGCTTTGGTAATAGTCAACTAACTCATCAGTGTAAATCCATGAATCATCTTTGCCTAAGGGGTCTTGTTCTAGGACAAAGGTTGGTTTACAAACAATGGGTTTGTTCAACTAAGATTTAACCTTGGTTTGCCATTCCATGTGAGTAGTTTTGGCCTTAGGTCTTCCATAGGTTTTTGGATTTTGTGGCCATATGGCAATATGGAATGCATTATGGGTACTGTATTCTCTGAGACCTTTGTCAATTATGTATAAATGATTATAAATGTCTAGTGGAGGCATGGCTGAGGTAGAATCTAGGTTGTCTAGGTCAATGCAATTAGATTTTAGTCTTAATTAAATAAAATTTCCTTTTTCATCTCTTTCTCCATCAGATTTGGGCATAGAATTCATGCCAAATTGATAGCTATAACTCTTATATTTATCCTCAAGGTGTTTATAATATTGATAAGCCTGAATATTAACTGGTATATTCATTTCCATTCTTAAATGTGGAAATTTTATACAATGATGCAATGTGAAAGGTGTGGCCCTAATTTCATGGATCTAGGGTCAGTCCAATAATAAAATTTAAGATATTTATAGGTCCAAAACATGGCATAAAGTGTCATGGGTCACAAGTCCAATGACCACTGGAAAGCTAATAATACCTTGATATTCATGTTTTTTGTTATCATATGCCTTAATAATGATGATATCTAGATGCAAGTAAGCTATTATGTATCCAAGATGTTTGACCAAATTTAGAAACATAATGTGAAGTCTCGAACCATTGTCTACAAGGATATGTTTAACTTTATGGTTTGTTATATTGATCTTGATGTATAATGAGTTATTATGCAGAGGGCCCAGGGATGATATGTTACTTTGGTCAAAGGTAAGATGTTGGCTAGGGGCCAAGTGCCCCTACCATGGTTTGGAATTTTTTTGGAGTGATGTCATTTGACATGAGGGATTTGGTTCAATTACTCATTAAGGATGTATTTATGGATGCTTGATGTACACAACAAATCTATGATGGATATATGCATAGGTTATTTATTTAGTTACTCTATAATATCATAGGTCTTCCACTTAGTTTTATCAGTTGGTTTATTTTTGATAGGCATGGAAGGCTGAATGGGCTTATTTATATTATTTAGTTGTGGTCCCTTGATAGTGACCTTAGCTCATGAAGTCATGTTTATGCAATCTTGATCTGATACTTAGATTTGGTAGTTACATGGGTAAGAAATGGGGCATGTAGTGGTAATTCTATGGTAGTGTTAATCCTAGATGTGAACATGATCTAAATAAGAATTATCAAAAAAAGGAGGTTCATAGGAATTATTTGGTTGATAAGCATTATTTCATGTAGGTCTATCTGTTGGTAGTTGGCCAAGGTTTAATGGTGATAATGACAACATGATTACTTGAAATATATCCTACAACATTGTTATAGGTATACATAATGGCATGATGGACTCCTTGGTTTGTTTGGTCAGTCTACCATTGGTTCTAATCATTCTACTATTGTTGTTGTGGTTGGAATTATTGCTATTGATTTTTTAGTGGAGTTATCTACCAATATTATTGTTTTTATTAGTACTTATACTAGTTTTTATTATTTTTATGTTATGGAAATGGATTATAGTAGATACCCATGTTACGATTAGTCATGGGAGCATAGGTGTCTCTTTCTATCTCTCCATTTTATAACATATTCTCAATTAAATGCCTCAGTTGGATACATCGATGTATGGACTATCCTTTGACTCAATGGTACTCATGAAATTCATGTTATTTATACCAAATCAAGAAAAGGAACCTCTTCAAAAAAAACTTTGGTATTTTCCAATTGATCATATTTTCTTGAACCAATCTTCACAACAAAAATTCAATAGGCTCACCAAGGTCACTAAATTATCTAGCAATGGGTAGTCTTCTACTTGGAGGAAGGGCTTATAATTAGTTTTGATTTTGTGGTTGTTAGTTTTGTGGAGATCTTGGTTGAATTTATGGAGGTGGTGGTTTATTAATGTGTGGAGGTAAATGGACAACTCATGTTTCGTCCATCTAAACATGGCATAATTTAATGACCCCATTGCCAACAACATTATTATTACAGTTGCAGGGTTTTTATTTCTCATTTTTATTGGCCTAAAGTGGTGTTACATCTAGTATTTAAATTGGGTTTTGATTATGGTTCTAGACTTGTTTATGTTTTTGGTTATGTTGGCCTTGATATTGATTCTAGATCTAGTTAGAATAAGATAGCTCAATTATCCCTTTGTTGACAAGGGATTTATCAATATGTATTCCTTTCTCTATAACCTCTTTTAATTTATGAGCACATTATAAAATAAGATCCTAGTAAATATCATGGACAACTATTTATTTGGTAGATTATGAGTAAATTGGATCTCTAGTGATCTCCAACATTTCAAGTATGCAACAAATCTTTCACTACTCTTTTGTTTAGCTTGACACAAGTCTTCAACTATAATCTCATGTTTATGATTATAAGATAAATGTTGTATAAACTTATTTGAAAGATCATTAAAATTAGGTAGTGAATTCTTTGGCAATTTCAAAATCCATTCCAAGGCTTATCTAACTAGACTCCTTGAAAAGAGTAGAAGCAAGTATATGTCACTATATGCCACTAGCTGACATGAAACAAAGAAATATTTCGAATGCTCATTAGAGTTACATAT
Organism: Torreya grandis; assembly: GCA_037957365.1. Classification (NCBI taxonomy): domain Eukaryota; kingdom Viridiplantae; phylum Streptophyta; class Pinopsida; order Cupressales; family Taxaceae; genus Torreya; species Torreya grandis. The sequence continues at coordinate 194,173 of JARHVA010007576.1, forward strand.
TTAATAGTATTTGTCTAATTTGGGAAGCTCATAACCTAGTAGAAATGGTATTTATAGCTACTTGATGTTGAATGGATAAGAACATATTTCATCTAGTTTAAATTTATTTTTTCACTTTCTAATATGTATAGCTTGAATTGCATCCTTCATTTGTTATAACTTTTTGGAAAAGAAGACAGATGGGGTGGCCTATTTTTTTGAGGTTTCACGGTCAAAGGTAGATTACCTTGACTAAGGTAGGCATATTATGAAATATTGGTCCAATTAATCAGATGACTAGGTATATATATTCATGCATTGGGATTGTATTATGGATACAAAATATGTTGTTATTGAAACACATTCTAGTTTAGACTAGCTACATAGCCTTGGATAAAAAATTGTGGATATGGTAATGACAATTTTCTCTATAGGATGTGTTGGTATTGTTGGGTTTGGGAAGGAACTTACTACCTACTTATCAAACCTTGTTATATACAGGGAACATGTTATTAACTATAACTGTGCTATTGGAGGTGTTGAAAGTTAGATCCTTATTGTACATGCAATACCCCTTAGGTGAAAGACAACTATTGCCTAGTGCCTAGTACCTATTGTACATAGGAACCTTATGGTTGGTTGAACACCTATTGTTGGATAGGTACTTTTTGGGAGTTTGGTATTTTTTGGGGGTTTAGCATTTGTTATTGTTGACCAATTGGCACTTTATAACTAATAGACACATGTTGTGGGTTAAGCAACATTTATGATTATTGAGGTATATTAATTTGTGCTTATTATGGTATAACATTCATTTCCATTTATGAATGTGGCATAATTTCATGTACTTGTTGTGGTGGTAAGTTAGTTTATTATTGTCTCATCACCTCTTGTTGTGCACTTGAGGAAATAACTAGTTGAGGATTGGAGGTTGTTTGTTGATTTTGAGAAATAGGTGTACCCATCCCCTATTATTGAAATCCACTCGTAACATTATTTGGATTAATCTAATGTGTTTTTTGTGATGGTAAATTAGATTCAATTTTATTTAAATTGGAGTGCTCTTGTGTGTTATCCATAACATTTTGAGTGAAGTCTTCCATTTTAGTAGTAGTCTCTTCTATCAAAATGGGGACGTTAAACATGTCACCAACCAACATAATTTAGCTAAATGGGTCTATTTTTTCATTTACATAGCCAAAAACATCTATGTGTTTCCCAACTAATGGAGCTAGCTCAATAAGCATCATGTTATAAATATCCACTGTGTTAAGATTGTGAGCTAGGTTGAGATAGTTTTGGTATTCTTGATGTACCCATTCTATTTAATCATCCATAGGGCCTTTTCCTTTTGTAAGCATATTTTAGCTCTTTTGTAGCATTTAAAATAAAAATTGGCTATAAATGGTTTATGCATGTTTGAACTATTAGTTTCAAGGCACATTACTAGGAGTTCTGATCAAACTACTCAGACTTTTATGTGTGAATTCTAGTGGAAACATGGATCCTACTTTGATGGATCTAATGATAATTTCATATTTTTTCTCTAATAAATTACAATAAAAAAATTACATATCATAGCTTATCTACGTTGGTATCATAACATAGTAGGGCTCTTATTGTTGTATTTGTTCAACTCTAGGCATCATTTGAGTAAGGTATTATGTTGTTTTCTTTTGTTCTTAAAATGGATAAGGTGGATACACCAAATACTAAACTAATGGGTTTGACCTTTACAAAATGTTATGAAATATTATAAGATGGATAAGGATCTACATCATAAGATAAATCATCATATGACTCTTGAACAAAAGGGTCATTAGTCATAAAGATCTCATAGTCTAGATTATACATAGTCCTACTATGTGTGTAATGAGGCATGTTCAGATCTATGACTAGGTATTATGAAAAATAAAGGGTCTAAAGGTAGAAAACAACTAAGGTCTAAAAACAAAAAATATTTTGGATTTATAAAATATTCCCAAAGGGTAAAACAATTAAACTAGGTAGGGGTAAAACAAAAATCAAAATCAAAATTAGTCTAATAAATGATACTGATTTGCCCAAACATGATTATAATTAGTGGAAAAGGTAACAAAAAAGATCAAAAATTATCTATGGATTAGGTAAATTTTTTCCCAGATTCAGTTATAATCAGTGATAAAAGTATCTAGACAAAGTAGAAATTTTTTGAACTATGACAAAATGATAACAATGATTTTCCTAAAAATAGTTATAATCATTAAACATGTAAAGCATGGCTAGACTTGGAAACAAATAACTCAAACAATAACTTGAAAAAAAACTAAAATAAGGAAATTGAAACAAATAACTCAAACAAGAACTCAAAAACAAACTAAAATAAGGAAATTGGCTTGGATGACACTCAGGAATTGGCTCATTAAGATGCCTAACTTGGTTCACAAGATACTATTTAAGGAATGAAACTAGGAAATTTTCAAACTTCAATGAAACAAACTTTAAACAGGGCACGTGGTAATAAATTAGCTCAAAGGACTCTAAAATAAGGCACAAGACAAAAAAAGAACCACTAGGTCTAAGCAAGGGGTCTTTAGATCAAATAGGAAATCAACCCAAGTAACACAATCCAAACATAAAAGATAAACAACATAAGCCCAAATTAGATAAGGCTTTGGCATAAACCTGATTAGTTTAAGATCTACATTTCAAAATATTAAGTTTCAAATTTAATATAAAAAGACAAAATTTTTAAGGCAAATGGGCTAGAACAAAATGGGTATCATAAACACATGTTTGAAATCAGAGGTATAATAATGGTTTTGGAACTTAGTTTCAAAATTGATGTGTTTTTGAATAATTTATGTAGCGTAACAATACTCCTTCAAATAAATGGCATGATAATGGTTTTTGACTCAAAAATCCAATGCAAATGTTTGAGATGAAATGAGTAGTGTAATGACCCCCAATTTAAACAAATGAAACATAAACAGTTTTAGAATAACACACTAAGGCAAAAAATATGACACAAAATAGATAGAGTAACACCTCTTAGGCTAAAGTGGTCTAAAAATAATGTGATGGTTTTATACTTATTTTGACTTGATAATACAAGCAAATAAAGAAAATAGAAATAAAACTAATGGCTCATCTTATCCTTAAAAATGGCATGGGTGTGTGTATCTTTTACTAAAGCTTCAACTGATATACCAATGCTTGTGAGGAATTAAGTCCTAATCCAAAAATTAAAGAATATGCAGAGGTAGAGTTTTTACACCCCTATCTCTCAAACATTAGTATATAGCATTAAATTAGAGTGAAGAGAACTCAAAATTTGGAAGGATATTCTATGGTAAGTGGAGTTAACTAAAATCCATAATTTTTAATTACACTAAATGGTCCCAAGTGTGGATAACACATGGTCACAATCACATGAATTGGGTTCATACCTATTAAATTACTATGCAAAGGTCTATTCCTTTGCACAGTGACTTCATCTATGTACTGCTTAGTGAAGTATGATGTTTAACAAGACCTAACCCTAGTTTTTATTAAGATTAGAGAAGCTAACTGCTCAACCCCTAAAAATTCTAGTATCATGTACCCAATTTATATATCTCACCATGGAGTGGGGTTGGTATAATACTGGTACATGCAACACTAGGTCAATGCACCCCTAAATAACTTGTGAGGGAGAAACGAGCTCCCTCTCACAAGCCAAATATAATAAAATAAAATGGAAATACATTAGGGGTCATTTCTAGGTCACCTAAGTCACTCAAATATTAGGGAGTGAACTTCAAAACTAGCTAATAACAAGGAACAAATAAAAAAGTGAAAAAACTCTTAAGATCTCTAATTAAAGTGTATGTTCTTTTTAATGTTGGAAATATTATCATTGATGTCAAAGGTCTAATATTTTTGGTGACAAAGAAACCATATCATTTGATGTCTTAAGGTGTTTTTAATGTTCATAGTTTGTCTAAAGTGTGTTGATATTTATTTAATATTAAAAAATATATTTTTGGTTGCATAAAGTCAAAAGATGGCCCATGAAGAAGTCAAAGAGTCATGATATAAAGACAAAAGAGGGAAAGGATGAATTTTATCATGAAGGGTCACCTTGAGGAATTCAAAGAGTCACCAAGTGAAGATAAAAGAGGGAAGGGCACATTTTTATATGAGGAGTCACCTTGAAGAATTCAAAAAGTCACCAAGATAAAAATAAAATGGGAAAGGATGAATTTGGTCATGAAGGGTCACCATGTGACTTTATAAATGAAAGGATTCAAAGGGTCATGCAATTTTGGTGACATTTTCCATGTGGATTAAAGGGTCACAAAGGGTGAATCCCAAAGGTCATTTGGAAATATATAAAAGGAGGCTTGGGAAGCCATTTTAAATATGTAATAGAGTCCATGGTTTGTAATTATTTTAAATAATAAAAGAAGAGAGAAGATAAAGAGATATAGTAAAGTTATATCATTTGTTGAGAAAGCAAAATTGAGAGATAGTTGTGTTTTACATAAGAAGGTATGGTGTTCCTATGGGTTGGTGTTCAAAAATAGTTGCTATGTTGGTGCTTAGTAAAGGGGTTGGTGTTCCTACAAGTTGGTACTTGAGAACTTTGTAATTTTAGTTGGTGCTCATTCATATACTTGAGATTGTTCTTCATGTTTTTTTTCACTTTGGGTTTCCAAGTAAAAATTTGGTCTCTCTCTCTCTCTCTCTCTCTCTCTCTCTCTCTCTCTCTCTCTCTCTCTCTCTCTCTCTCTCTCTCGTGTGGTGCATGTTATTATTTTAGTTTTATTGCATATCTTGAATGTATGATTAAGTGGTTAAAGAAAATAAATCAGATTAAGTAAAATATTTAAAAGATATATCATATACTAATTCACTACCTCTCTTAGTACATCTCGTGCTTAATAATTAGTATCAGAGCAAGTTCTTTTAGAAAGAGTTTAATAGCTTGAAGGTAGATCAAGGAAAGCACGATGGCTAGATCACATGAAGGTTTTTATAAAAATAATGCACTTTTATTTGATGGAACAAATTATGACTTTTGAAGCATAATGATGAAGAATTAATTGATGGCCCTTGGATTCAACATTTGGCAAGAAGTGATGGAGGAATACAAAGAGCCACAAACATTTGTAACTACTCCTATGGAAAAGAAGGCAAGTGAAAATAATGCTAAAGATTTAAATGTTATTATATGTGGTTTATGTGAATTATAATTTGTTAAAGTTATGCAATGAAAATATGCCCATGAGACTTGGGAAAATCTTGAGAATATTTACAAAGGTGATGGAAAGGCCCAGCAAGCTAATCTCTAGAATTTTAGAAGACAGTTTGAAAGTTTGAAGATGGAAGAGGAAGAAAATATAGAAAGTTATCTTTTATGGGTTGATCAAATAGTTAATCAAATTTAAGGTCTTGGAGAAAAGTTAGAAGAGTCAGTATTGATAAAAAAAGGTTTTGAGATATGATGCAAAGGTTTCTATGATTGATGAGATGAAGGATCTAGCCAAGCTAAAGATGGATGAATTATATGGTATTGTTATGACATATGAGATGTGAACTGAACAAGAGAAACCCTCAAAGAGGGAAGTTGTTTTCAAGACATCAAAGAAAGACAAAGCTAAGATTTAAGAATCAAGTGATAGCTTTAGCAATGAGGAAGATGATAATGGAGCTCTATTCATCTACAAGCCTAAAAAGGGTACATATAAATATCAAGGAAAGTTACCATTTAAAATTTTTAAATGTGGTAAGATTATACATTTTGTAGCTAAGTGACCATATAAGAATAATGGTGACAATGAAGAAGGAAAGCCTACATACAAGAATAAATTTAAAGGTAAATTCAAGAAGGGATTTAATAAGAAGAGTTTATATTCTAAAGATCTTAGCTCAGCCGAAGATAGCGGAGTCAGTGACTCAGATGAAGAAGAGATTATATTCATGACCATACATGAAAATGCATTTAAAATCAAAAGTATAGATGATAAAGAAGAGGAACATGATGAATATAAGGTGAATCTATAAGTATAACTCATTTATTCCTTAGAATAATTAAAATCTTTTGAGAATAAGAATCGAAGATTGAAGCTCCAGATTGGAAAAAATGAAAAGGAGTCAAAGGAAATAATTGAATATCTACAAGCATACATTGAAGAAGCTAAAAATATTGAAGAAGATATAACAACTCAATTACAAAAAATAAGTGAAGAATGTGAAAAGTATGTTGTTTAAATTGCCTCTTTAAAAGAAGATATTAAGAAAATAAATAAAGCAGTTAATGATTCAAAATTTGAGAATAACACTAACATATTGAATAAGATATTAGAAAGTCAAAAATCAATATTAGATAAGACATGTATTAGATTTGAAAAGAAAAAGAGATATTTTGAATCCCTTACAAAAGAAGAAATAAAAGGGGAAGAAGTTAAGAATGTAGAGGACAACTCAAATAAAGAAGGATGGAAGGAAAAAAGATACAAAAGATAACTAGGTCAAAGATACACAAATCATAATAGGTTCTATTTTCATAGTAATTGTTTTTATTGTTATGGTTATGGTCATAAGAAAATAAACTATTGGAAAAGAGATAGTAATTTCAGAAAGGAGAAAGAAACTCATACAGAGTCATGTAGAAGCCACAACTCTTTTGCTCCTCTATCAGGCTTGGATAAAGAGGGCATATTATGTTACAAGTGAAATAATTTTGGACACATAACCTGACATTGCAAAAGCATGTTCGAGTCAATCAAGAAGGACCAAAATTTTAAGGCTCCATTCATCAAGAAGAAAGTTCAAATAAGTTTATGGTAGAAGAAATAACTTAAACAGTCTATGTTAGTCTAGATAGCTTTGCATGCAAAAAATTAAGAAAATCCATGGTTCATTGATAGTGGATGTTTAAGGCACATGATAAGAGACAACAAAAAGTTCATAACTCTAAATAAGATCAATGGTGGCATAATGAAATTTGGAGACAATACCACTACCATAATAGCTAGAAAAGGTACATTAAGTTTGGATAATGTAGAACTAAGACTAAAAATGATCTATATGTAGGTCTTAATAAAAATCTATTGAGTGTAAGTCAAATGTGTGATTAGAGATACACATTAAAGTTCTATGCAAAAAGTTGTGAAATTATGAGAAAATATTTAGATGTATTGATTTTAGATGCTTAAAGGATAGGCAATAATTTATATATGTTATCAGATATCAAAGGTCAAATATGTTGTTTGAGTTAGGTTGAATAAAGTTGGCTATGGCATAGGAGAATGGAGCACATAAATTTTGACAATATTGTCAACATTAGTAAGAAAAAATCAATTAGAGATATTCCAAATATTATAAAGACCCCAAACATGCTTTGTGAACCATGTCAACATGGGAAGTAGGTTAGAAGATGGTTCAAGACAAAAAAATACTCAACCACCCAGATGTTAGAGCTTGTTCACACTGATCTATGTAGACCTACCAGAACTCAAAGTACTCAAGGTGAGAAATACTTCATGTTGCTTATTGATGATTTTACACGTATGACTTGGGTGATGTTTTTGAAGAGAAAATCAAAAATATTTCAACAACTTCAAAGCATTCAAGGCTTTAGTTGAGAATTAAACTAGTTTGAAGATTAAGTGCCTGAGATCATATTAAGGAGGAAAATTCATGTCAGATAAGTTTATTGAGTATTGTGAAGACCATGGGATAAAGAGACATTATTCAACAACCAAAACTCTATAAAAAAATGGAGTATTTGAGTGGAAAAATAGAATATTTTAGGAGATGGCGAGGATAATGCTAAATGAATCCACGATACTAGATAAATATTGGAGAGAGGCAGTAGGCACAATAGTGCATATCTAGAATAGAGAGTTGTTGAGAGTCAATAGTGACAAGACTCCCTATAAGCTATAAAAAACTAACTACTATTGATTATTTTAGAGTTTTTGGCAGTAAATGCTTCATAAAAAGAATCAATGAAAAATTGGTTAAGTTTGAATCTAGAATAGGTGAAAGTATATTTCTTAGATATTCTTTCAAAATTAAAGCTTATAAATGTTATAGCAAAATGACCAAGAAGATAGTTGAAAGTACAAGTGTCAGGATAGATGAAGATGTAGCACAAAGAGCCAATGATTTGATAGAAACTCCTAAAATCATTGAAGAAGAAGATTTTGAAAAATTATATGAAGATGAGAAGAAGGAGAAAAAGGACACCAAGACCCCATTCAAATATGTTTAGAGAAATCATAATGAGACTAACATCCTCAAGAACATAAATGAAGGAGTTTAAATTATAAGGATGATGGTAAGTGAATATGAGTAAGTTAATTTTTATTTGTTATCCAAAATTTAGCCTAAAACCTTTTTAGAAGATAGACATGATGAGCATTGGGTTAAAGAAATGGATGAAGAATGAAATCAGATAGAAAAGAATGATCCTTGGGAATTAGTGCCTAGACCAAAAGATTAAAATGTGATAGGAACAAAATGGGTATACAGAAACAAGCTGAATGAAGATGGTGAATTTACCAAGAATAAAGTAAGGTTAGTATGTAAAGGATATGCTTAGATTGAGGGTATAAATTTTGAAGAAACCTTTGCACCAGTGGCAAGGATAGAGGCTATTAAAATGTTTCTTGCATATGTCGTGTTTAAAACTTTCAAAGTGTTTCAGATGGATGTCAAGTCTGATTTTCTGAATAGGAATCTAGAAGAGGAGGTATACATTAAGCATCCTAAGGAATTTTTTCTCTCAAATAATAGTAGCCATGCATGTAGATTGAATAAAGCAATGTATAGATTGAAATAATCTCCTAGAGCTTGGTATACAAGACTTGATAAGTACCTACATGATCAAGGTTTCAAGAGAGGTTTTAATAATAGTAATCTCTACATCAAAGTAAAAGGTAAGAATTAATTGATTGTCATGGTATATGTTGATGACATAATATTTGGAGGAAACATTGAAAATATGATAATTTTTTTATAATATGCAAAAAGAATTTGATATGTCTATGCTTGGAGAATTTTCATTTTTATTAGGTTTGAAAATTATTTAATCAGATAAAGTAATTTTCATATCTAAAAATAAATATGCCAAAGAAATGTTGAAATTTTTTGGTTTTGAGGATTGTGCACCAGTTGGCACACCCATGGGTACATGGAATAAGGTGAGTAAAGATGAAGATTCACCTATTGTAGATCAAGATTTGTATAGATATATGATTGGTAGTATTTTGTATTTGATATTATCAAGGCTAAACATCATGCATGCAGTAGGCATGGTTTTGAGATATCAGGCAATCCTGAAGGAGAGTCTTGTTTAGTTGGTGAAAAGAATATTTAGATATGTCAAGGGGACATTGGATTATGGATTATGGTAGGTAGTGATTTCACTTTGGTTGATTATTTAGGTTTAGATTAAGAAATTTTTTTAGATGACATAAAAAGTATAAGTGGAGGAGCTTTCTTCCTTGATGATAGCTTATAATCTTGGCTAAGAAAAAAGTAAAACTCAATATCACTTTCTATAATTGAAGAAGAATATATTGTAGCAGTGTTGTGTTATACTCAAGTGCTTTGGATGAAGAAAAATTTAGAAGACATCAAGGTAAAATATGATGAACCTATTTCTATTTTTTGTGACAACACAAGTGTTATTAATATTTATAAGAATCTAGTGATGAGTTCAAGAACAAAACATATTCCTATCAGATATCACTTTTTGAGAGACCAGGTTGTAGATCAACAAGTTAAGATGGAATATATCAGTAGTATAGAATAGATTGTAGATATATTCATAAAGGCACTACCAAAGTACAATTTCAAGTATCTATGAGATAAGTTGGGAGTAATTTCTTTTACTTCCTACCATTCAGGATTAGCATCAGTTGAGGGGGAGCTAAGTGTTAGCTCTAGGATAAACCCTTTGCCATTGATGTCAAAGGCAGAGAAGTATAGAAATAGTTATAGGAATAGGTATATGATGCTATAGTAAGGGGGAGTTACTGTATGTTTTTTTAGTTGGTAGTATGTCCAGGTTGGTATATGCAGTATAGGTTTCAAGATGTGGTAGATTTAGTTTGAGGTTACCATCAATGACAAAGGGGGAGAGTATTGGAAATATTTTATTTAATGTCAAAGGTCTAAGGTTATTGGTAACAAAGGCCCAATAGCATTTAATGTATTAAGGTGTTTTTAATGTTCATAGTTTGGCTAAAGTGTGTTAATATTAACAAATATATTTCTGGTTGCATAAAGTCAAAAGAAGGTCCATGAAGAAGTCAAGGAGTCATGAGATAGAGACAAAAAATGGAAAGGATGAATTTTATCATGAAGGGTCACCTTGAGGAATTCAAAGATTCATCAAGTGAAGACAAAAGAGGGAAGGGTGCATTTTTCTATGAAGAGTCACCTAGAGGAATTTTAAAAGTCACCAAGATAAAGACAAAAGGGGAAAAGATGCATTTGCTCATGAAGGGTCACCATGTGACTTTTTAAATGAAAGGATTTGAAGGGATATGAAAGTTTGGTGCCATTTACCATCTGGATTGAAGGGTCACAAAGGGTGAATGCCAAAGTTCATTTGGAAAGCTTTAAAAGGAGGCTTGGGAAGCCATTTTCAATATGCAAGAAAGTGCATGGTTTGTAATTATTTTAAATAAGAAAAGAGGAGAGAAAAGAAAGAGATATAGTAAATTTCTATCATTTGTTGAGAAAGTAACATTGAGAGATAGTTGTGTTTTACATAAAAAGGATTGGTGATCCTATGGGTTGGTACTCACAAATAGTTGTTGTGTTGGTGTTCAGCAAAGGGGTTGGTGCTCCTACAAGTTGGTTCTTCCAAACTTTGTAATTTGAGTTGGTGCTCATTCATATACTTGAGATTGTTCTATGTGTTTTTTCTTGCTTTGGATTTCCATGTAAACATTTGGTGTCTTCCTCTCTTGTGTGGTGCATGTTATTATTTCAATTTTATTGCATATCTTAAATGCATGATTAAGTAGTTAAAGAAAAGAAATCAGATTAAGTAAAATATTTAAAAGATATATGATACACTAATTCACCCCTTCTTAGTATATCCCATGATTAAAATTTAATAGCACCAAATCAAATATGATTGAAATTTTGGCCCCTTGGCCTTATTTTCACTTGTAAAAACTTTGAAAATACTAAAATACAAGTGTGATTAGGTTGATTTTAAGCATTAAACAAAAGTGTGTGTGAAAATTTTAAATTCCTAGGCCTCTCTCTCTCCATATTAGATCCTCCCTAAATGTTAGGGGTTTATTTGTCTTTAATACAAAATCAAATGAATAAACAACATTCCATTTTGAGCTCTTGGGTTTTTGAAAACATAGAGTGAAGCCACCATTTATGCAATAGAGTGAAGCCATCATTTTTAGTAAAGTTTTTATTTTCCTAAGAACACAAACATAGATAGAGACCACTTTTTGGTGAAGTCACCATTAAATAGGGTGAAGGCACTAATTATATGTGTAGACACCTAAAAAGTGTCTAACCCTTGGTCCTTTCTCCCTCCTAGTCCTCCTTGGTCCCTAACCTACCTAAGTCTTATTAATTGGAAATAAACATCTATTTTTAATTAAATAAGGCCCCCTTTCCCCTCTCCTTGCCACCTTGCCACCCTAGGATACCCTCCTTAGATCCCCTTTATTCCCCACATGGCCATTTAATGCCTTAGACTCCCATTCCAAACTCTTCTCTCGCCCATTTAACCCTCCGTCGACCGTTTCACCCTGGCATTCATTTGACCCGGCCGTTGGGAAACGGATGAAAGGCTATTTTTAGCCTTTCTCCGGCCTTTCAGCCGCCGACGTCGGTCATCCTTCGGTTGACGTCGGCGATATTGCCGGCGTCGGCAGCCTTCTTAACGTTTTTCTTCACCATTCTTTCGCTCTCTGGTTCCGTTTTGGCTTTTCTTCACTTCTCTGAGTCTCTAGCTCTCGGATCTCGACTCTTTAATCTTTCGTATCAGACCCTTGTATCAGTCCTTCACTTGACCTCTCTCCCTCAGGTACACAGCAATCTTCTGCAGGTGAACAATAGGGAATCTTCATCAGCAACAGGTCTTCTCATTCGGCATCACAGGCAACAAGACCAACACTTTCTTTAGCAAGCACAGGTATGTTGTATTCTGTTTTGTTTCTCTATGCTTTCTAGTTATTTCTAAACTAGATTCAGCTCTCCTTCTCCCCCAACCCAGACTGTTAACCAAACCAGGCAGACCCGTATTCCCATCTCCTTGATTGTCCTCCTCTGTCCCTCTCTGTCCATTTGACTCCCCTGTATCTCTGCATAGACCCCCTGACTACCTCAAACCAGACTCAAAACCCGTCCACAGATCATCTTTAAACAGACCACAGACCAAGCCCAGACTATCTACAGACCAGAACCTGACCAGACCCGTCTAGAGGCCATTGCCCCGACCGACGCCGGTCATTACCCCCACCGACGTCGGCAGACTAACCGACGCCGGCAGACCCGACAATCGACGCCGGTAGGACCACCGACGCCGGTGACTGTGACCAGTTTGACAGCTTCTTCCAAGTAAGCTTTTGCTTCCTCTTCTCTTTCAATTTATTATTTATTTCAGTCCTTTTTAGCATTCTATCTTTTTATCAGACTTATCTTTATCAAAACAGTGGGTTGACCTCCCTTAAGGAAGTTCTCATACTTCTGGGAACGGGATCTCGCCTGGCAACCCACCATCTATCTGTCTAACTCCTTTTTGTCCCAGTTTTATTCTTTGCAGGTGTCATTCCTCCACAGCCAAAGAGGAGTACTCACAGCGTCTGGATTTACGGTGCGCAATCTTTAGTCCAGGTACTTCCCAAGCCTTGTCCATTACTTTCTTTTAGTTTCTTTTTCTTAAGTCTGAAAAGCAAATTTGAGGTAGAAACATCTCTGGCACGCCCGGTGGGACCCTAGGTTCCTCCTGGGTTCCTTTTCTTTTTCATTCATTTAGGTGCATTTAGGCTCCTTCCTTCTTTTCTCTTTCTTCTATTCCAAATGACACTATAAGCAGGACTAAAACAAATCTTTCTTCCTTGCATTCTAGACTAGTCTAAATATCATACTCTCAACCCTTTATCAATCTTGTCTTCATAACAATATCACATTTCGACTTGGGCATTAAAACATATTGCACTTTCATTTCTGCTTGTGCTTGCATTAGTCCACATCTAGTAACTTAGGCGCATATTGAATAAACCGTAGACACTTGATGTTACACTACCTGATCACATGCACTAAAACACACATAAAACTTACCTGAGACAAGGCCCGACTGGGAATTCATCCCCCAGCGGATACCTTAACCGTCCCGATGACCCCACTTGGATTTCATCACCAAGGGGGAAGCCCACTCCGTTCTCTGGCGGAGTCTAAACTCTAGGCGAGGTATATCTTGGCTAAGCGAGACCAGCTAACCACTGGAATCGTGAAGTGAGGGGAGCTTGCTCCTTAGCACCAGGCCACGTACCAGACCCTAACACAGATTTTTGAGCACCTAAAACAACACCTAAAACCATCTTTAGACCGCCTTCTTCTAGGACCCATTTTTCAGCCAAACTCCCTAAACATTCATCTAAGGCATAAGCCACAACTTCTAAGGTTAATTCCTAGGATTTATCGCTTAGGATTGTGTCTCTCTCTCTATTTTTCCTCTTCTCATCTGTTTGTTTGAGTGTGTGAGGACGCTTTCTTCTTTGTTTTCCAAGAACCTTTTGGTTCTCTGGAAAACACAGTCGCCGACATCGGTTCTGCCACCGACGTCGGCTTCCCCTGTCACCAGCATCGGTCCTTCTACCGACGTCGGCTTCATCTGTTACCGGAATCGGTTATCTGACCGACGTCGGCCATATTTCTTACCGACATTAGTTTTTCAACCGACATCGGTCCCTGTCACTGTCCTTTCCTTCCAAAACCAGCAGCCTAAAATCTATCCATTCTCTGTCAAAAACCACATTCTGATTTTCTGAGACTGCAAAAACATAGTTTCTGGAACCAGGACTCTCTCCTTAACCACTTTAGCCAACAACCGCTTCCGTCTATCTGGTCCCTAACCAAGTCCTATCATGGAGTTCCACTCGGAGACTGAAAGAACTCCTACAGGACTGACCCCGACCTCGACTCCGACTCAAATTCCCATCATCACTGAAGGGGACCAGGATTTCGAGAGATTCTTGGACCTCAACACCGCAGCCCTTCAAAACTATCTCACGAGAAACCCAACGCGAGACCTTTCGAGTGATGTGGCGATGACATCCATGCCATTCGCCACCCAACCCTTTTTGACTCAGTGTTTTGCCTCAACTATCAACCCAACCATGGCCAATACAAAAAGTTTGGCCTCCCCGTCTATTTTTAGACCAACCTCCATCGGGGTTCCATTACCCCCTCAACCACCTACAATTCAACCAAGTTCTACATCATATCAGAACTTGATTATCTCGACCCCTCATACTCTTGCGCCCAAAAATGTAGGCTTGCCGACCTATCTTTCTACTAGTGCCGCCATTCAACCACCTTTGGCGGTGCCCAGTCAACCCATACCTTCGACCTTCGTAACACAACCACCTTTAGCCTCTACCTCTGTCCCTGCGACTAGTCATCCGTACATTGTACAACCGACTATGTCGCACGCCTCCTCTAGCCTCTTCCAAGCGCCTTACCACCTAGGGGGCGCTCAACCCGCCAATCCGTCAGCAGATCTTATCAAGATGTTGATGGATAAAATGTCCAGTCTCGAAGCCTCCATTTTCGGTTCAAGCAATACTTTGTCATATGACCAAATTTGCAACGAGCCCATCCATCCTTCCGTCCCTATTCGACCATACCCTAACCATTGGGAGCTTCCTAAATTCACTCACTTTCAGAGTAAGGAAGGCCCTCAACAACATCTACGGACATTTAGACATGCCTGTTATCTTATTTCCCATGACGATGCGTTGCTTTTACGCACGTTCCCTATGTCCCTTTCTGGCCCAGCCCTTGACTGGTATAGTTCTCTTGCCAGACACTCTATCTTTTCATTCATCCAACTCGCCCAACTATTTCTTGACCATTTCTCAATCAACATCACCAAACAAGTCTCAATCACAGACCTTTACTCCATCAGGCAATTTGATGACGAATCTATTGTCGACTTTGTCACTCGTTGGAGAGGTCTGATCAACCAGCTCTCCTTCTCTTTACCTCAACCCGAGCTCATCGAGCTTTTCTCTCGAGCATGTGCCAGACACATCTCTTCTACCTTGCGGATTCAGACATTCCACACTTTTGACGAAGCTTTCATCATGGCTCGAAAGCTTGAACTCCGCGCCCTTGAAGAAGATAAGGTTAAATTGCGTCATACCAACGCAAAAACCAATGGCCATTCTTCTTCCAGACCTTTTTCTTCTGCCAATTCCGAATCCAAAGGAGTGGCCAACACTGTGGTCGTTAGATCACCATCCTCGACGTCAACAAATCACTCTCAACCTTCGACATCTTCCAGCATCACCAAACAATTCCAACAACGGTACATTCAGCGTTCTTACACTCCGCTTGGAGAACCCTACGCTTCCATTTTGGAAAAACTTCTCAAGCAGGGGGTCCTCAATCTCCCTCCAATCCGACCACCTCAGTTTGACCCTTCAAAAGCCCTCCCTACATGGTATAGGGAAGCCGACTTCTGTCCCTTTCATCGCGTCTAAGGCCATGACATCGACAACTGCCAAACCTTCAAAAACATCGTCCAAAACATGATCGACAAGGGAGATCTTATTTTAGATAGCCCGAACGCCCCTCCTAATCAACATATCGACATCTTCAAACAACCATTTCCGAACCATCTGCCTACTCAAAGCAACGTCCAGACTTCGACCAATGACCCTCAAGACCATGACATTCACTCGATTAACACTATCTTGCCTCTTGTCCTTGACCAACCTCTTCCATTAAAGGATGAGGAACTTTCTTCTCCTACTAGTCCTCCATCTACCTCTCTTGCATTGGAAGACGCTTTGACCACATCAGCGCCATCAAGCCCACCTTCATCCGAAGACCCTACCTTGCCTACTCCTCAACTACAAGTAGAAGGCACGATCATCCATGCCCTCTGCCCACTTGAGGAGCCGCCCTCTCTTATTTCTTCTCCACCAAGAGAAGAACCGGTCTCTCCACCCGCTTCAACCGAGGAACACCCAGTCACGGTTTCCTCCTACCCTTTGCGTGAGATTTCTACATCTCGCTCACCTTCGTCCACATCCAAACCCAAACCCGTATCTAATCTCGTCTCGCACAACGGTGGCCCTCGACCCAAACACACAAAGACTACTAGACCACATCGGAGGATTCCTCCCCCACCTTCGTCATTGCCCTCTATCTTGGGCCCGCATCCGTCCACTTTAATAGGAGTGCTTCCCACTCCCATCCTTCACAAAGGCAATTTGCCTCCATTACTCTCTCATCCCATCAGACATAATTCTCATCCAAACCCTCGACCTATGCCTCTTTCACCACCCAAACCAGCGTCACCAACCCTCACTGCAAAAAAACATCCAGACCCGTTAGCAGGTTCATATGCCTTGCTCTTACGGCAATTGTTGCAGTCCTCTCGCCTCAACCTCCTGCCTCTTAGACAATATCACTCTCTCAGACCTAAACCACCTTGGTTCGATGACACTTGCATTTGTGCATATCATCGCACGCCTGGGCACGACACAGAGCATTGTCATGCCCTCAAGGTTGCCATTCGCCAATATTTGGAGAATGACACCTCTCTTCTTGACCACATCATCAGTAAACCTTCAACACCACTCCGCTCATCAACTCTCGGATTAAGACCCTCTTGGTTTGACAACTCTACATTCTGCCACTATCATCACACTCCGGGACATGACACTGAGCGTTGTTGCGCTCTCAAAGCTGTCATTCGTCAGCACCGAAAAAAGGATTCCCTTCTCATCAAGGATCCTCTTGACCGCCTCTTTGACAAAACATCAACCCCGACCCATGCCTCTCCAACCTCATCGCCTAAATCAGGATCCCCACGCCAGACTGTGGTCCCTTTGCCACCTTTGACCCCCTTATTCGACATTAACACCGTCCATCTGACCACTAAACCCCGACCGACCTTAACCAATCTTTCAAACATTCTCCCTACCCGCTGGGGGAATTCATCCTTCATCCAAACCTCGACCAACTCTTCAACCCAGTCTCTACCACATATCAATCACTCATCTCGACCAAGTGTCCATCGACCTAACCCCTGACCAATCATTCGACTAGTCTCAACCAAACTTCGACCAAATATCAATCAACCAGACCTCTCGACCAAACATTCAACCTTTTTCAACCAACCAACGACAATGTCAACCAACTTCACATCCATCAATCGACACTTGACCAATCTGGAAAGAGGCAAATTGGGGCAAGTTTGCTCCTAATTGACTCAGACCTTAACGCACTAGCATGGCCCAGGGTCTTATTAGACCTTAAACCCCTTCTTATGTCTTGCGTCTTCGACCTTTCTTCTGTTAGTCGAGTACTCGTCTACTTGACACGTAACTTGAGCTCGTCCCTTGAGCAATCCTCGTCCTCTTAATCCTCATTCCTTTCAACCCTATTCCCCTTTAACAAGTCCTCTACAACCCTTTTAGGATGCAGTGATGCTTTGTCCTAATAAAAAGGGGCGTCCTTGAACTTCTACAGTCTTGTCCGTGACTCAAATTTCTATCAATATATACAAATCAAGATGTCAAAACATATCCATGGTCACTAAATCAAGTCAAATCAAAAAGACAGACTGATCCCTCGAAGGATAGCTATATTATCATTGCTGTATTACTAGACTGATCCCTTGAAGGACAGCTAGGCCAACTTTTCAAACATTATCAAGCAAAAATATAGACCACTCCCTCGAAGGATGGCTATGACTACTCTGGCAATAAACAGCAACTTTTCTTAGAAGCTTCCCGCATTGATCAGCTTCGCAACATGACCATTACATCAAATGACATCTCTATGCAGGCTTCCTGCATTGATCAGTCTGCGCCAAAAAAAAAAAAAAAAGAAACAAGTCACGGACTTGGCTTGTAGTTGTCTCAGGGTCTCCTATAAAAAGGGGCAAGGATATTCCTGCTCTTAAACTGGGTTACCCTATCTTCCTCCCATCACCTACTCAAGGGACTTCGAGCTCACTTTAATGTCAAAGTGATTCGATTACCGTTCTAACACCATACTGGTCAACGACGGAATGCATGAACGGGGCTTTTGTTCTAATAACCCCTATCTATGCTTCCTTTCTGGTCCTTGTCAATGAAAGAGCAATTTGCCTTTCACCTTTTCTCTACACTTTGGTCACGCTTTGGCCACGTCAATTGTCCACTCATCCTTAAACCTAGCCAACTTCAACATTTTTCAAACCAGCCTCGACATTTTCAACATGACATCAGGCATCATCCTTGTCCTTTTCGCATAGTTTCTATGGACACCAATACACATGGGAACTACCGACCAGACCCAATTTATGTTAAGCATAAACCAATACTTGCTGAAGCATAAATAGACCCTCCATTCATTTTTAACATACATCCATCGCGACTATGAAAACTTGCTAGGGATGAAAGACTCTCGACCACTTCTACAGAATACACCATCTGTAGCATCCTTTTATCCTCATCTTCCCCTCGTCATTTCGATGCTTGACCACATCTCATCATCGACCAATCTTCTCATTTCGTCCGAACTACATTGGTCTGAGGCCCTATGACCAGGGCTATGTAGGCAGCACTCAGATACCACATCTTCTGAGGTTAGCTCGACCACCCCCATTTGTTCGTCTCTATGATGGACAAACCTTCTCTTCTTTGACCTTTATCACACCCAACTTCGTGACCTTTGACCAAGACCAATCATCGACTTTAACCAAGACCAATCAATCCCTCTGACCCTCCCTCCCTTTTAGGGAGAACTACATCGGCCTGAGGCCCTATCGACAGGGCTATGTAGGTAGCACTCAGTTGACATGGGGTCTTCTGGGTTTAGCTCGGCCGCATCCTTTCGTCCATCCATCCTCTTGACCAATGACCATTGGTGATCATGCGTATCTTCTTTGACCTTCTTCCAAGCCAATGTTACCTTGGTTGTTTTTGCGTGTATGCTATTCCACGGCTGGTTAGCAGAATTGTCCGCAGACTATTTTTGACCCTTCGCAAGTATAGGATCGCGAGCCAGTTGATCCCTACTACTTGTGGCTTTTTCGTGTTTCTGGGAGCACTTCCTGAGCCCTGGATACCTGGGACACGACGACCATTTGGAGCTTCAGCTTAGATTGAGTGACCCGATCAGTAGACGACTAAATGCTGGGGCCCGGTTACTTCAATTTTGGCACTCCTTGACCCTTGACCTGTGACACTTTTGACCTGACCATCTTGTGCAGTGGCATGCGCGCAATCATGACTTTTGTAGCGTTTTCACTCACTTTTCCCCTCTTTCTCATCCACCTTTTGTCAAATCAGCACCCGACATCAGGTTCCTTCCCTCGACTCCTGCTTTGAGGGGGAATACCTCATCCACTTCGGGGCAATCCACCTCATCCTTTTCCTGGGGCAACCACTCCCTATTTTTGTCTTGCAGTTCATCTAGAACAACCAACAAGACAAAAAGGGGCAAATGTAGACACCTAAAAAGTGTCTAACCCTTGGTCCTTTCTCCCTCCTAGTCCTCCTTGGTCCCTAACCTACCTAAGTCTTATTAATTGGAAATAAACATCTATTTTTAATTAAATAAGGCCCCCTTTCCCCTCTCCTTGCCACCTTGCCACCCTAGGATACCCTCCTTGGATCCCCTTTATTCCCCACATGGCCATTTAATGCCTTAGACTCCCATTCCAAACTCTTCTCTCACCCATTTAACCCTCCGTCGACCGTTTCACCCTGGCATTCATTTGACCTGGCCGTTGGGAAACGGATGAAAGGCTATTTTTAGCCTTTCTCCGGCCTTTCAGCCACCGACGTCGGTCATCCTTCGGCCGACGTCGGTGATATTGCCGGCGTCGGCAGCCTTCTTAACATTTTTCTTCACCGTTCTTTCGCTCTCTGGTTCCGTTTTGGCTTTTATTCACTTCTCTGAGTCTCTAGCTCTCGGATCCCAACTCTTTAATCTTTCGTATCAGACCCTTGTATCAGTCCTTCACTTGACCTCTCTCCCTCAGGTACACAGCAATCTTCTACAGGTGAACAACAGGGAATCTTCATCAGCAACAGGTCTTCTCATTCGGCATCACAGGCAACAAGACCAACACTTTCTTCAGCAAGCACAGGTATGTTGTATTCTGTTTTGTTTCTTTATGTTTTCTTGTTATTTCTAAACTAGATTCAGCTCTCCTTCTCCCCCAACCCAGACTATTAACCAAACCAGGCAGACCCGTATTCCCATCTCCTTGATTGTCCTCCTCTGTCCCTCTCTGTCCATTTGACTCCCCTGTATCTCTGCATAGACCCCCTGACTACCTCAAACCAGACTCAAAACCCGTCCACAGATCATCTTTAAACAGACCACAGACCAAGCCCAGACTATCTACAGACCAGAACCTGACCAGACCCGTCTAGAGGCCATTGCCCCAACCGACGCCGGTCATTACCCCCACCGACGTCGGCAGACTAACCGACGTCGGCAGACCCGACAATCGACGCCGGTAGGACCACCGACGCCGGCGACTGTGACCAGTTTGACAGCTTCTTCCAAGTAAGCTTTTGCTTCCTCTTCTCTTTCAATTTACTATTTATTTCAGTCCTTTTTAGCATTCTGTCTTTTTATCAGACTTATCTTTATCAAAACAGTGGGTTGACCTCCCTTAAGGAAGTTCTCATACTTCTGGGAACGGGCTCTCGCCTGGCAACCCACCATCTATCTGTCTAACTCCTTTTTGTCCCAGTTTTCTTCTTTGCAGGTGTCATTCCTCCACAGCCAAAGAGGAGTACTCACAGCGTCTGGATTTACGGTGCGCAATCTTTAGTCCAGGTACTTCCCAAGCCTTGTCCATTACTTTCTTTTAGTTTCTTTTTCTTAAGTCTGAAAAGCAAATTTGAGGTAGAAACAATATGCTAAAAATAGGTGAAGTCATTGAAACCAAATATAAATTTATTTGGTGAAGTTGATGTTTATCAGGGTTGAAGTTGTTGATTCTGGATCACAAAATTGTCATTTAGTAGGTGAAAGCCACCATTTCAAAGCTACCATTCTACATAAATAATGATCATAAATAGAGCATGGAAATGGAGAAGGTGATGTTATATAGGGTGAAGCTACCAATCATAGAAAAATAGAATGCCTTATTTTCAAGTCTAAATCTCTAAACTTAAATAATTACGTGCTTTTGTTAGAAAAACTAAAGGTTGCACATCATTATCCTTGGCCATATGGGATGTGTGGTCCCACCAAACATACCATTATGTATCTTAAGATTTATAAGATCACACAAACATTTATTATTTCCATGTTAGTCCAAATGAAAAAAAATTAAGCATAAAAATACACTAGAATTAAACACTCTTGCCTAAGAACGAGGGAGAGCATAACATAATGAACAAGATCACAAAATAGAGATGAAAACAACACAAGTAATTTACCTCCTTTATCTAATTTGATTTCCACTTATTGGCATAAAGATGTTTGTGCTTGGTCTATGACAATTAGAGACTCTTGTCAATGCTTATCCATGGTGGTAGGACTTCTCTAATGGTCACTTGTGGCTTGGTGTAAACCTTGGCATAAAATGGGCATTATAGCACTAATCTTGATGGTATTCTAGTAGAATAACCTTACACATAAAACATTGTTGTCATATGGTGTGGGTACTTATATTTATAGATATAAGACCTAACTCTAACCCTAAAGAGGTTAGGTTAAATTCTAACTTTGGTTGAGTCTAAAATAACCTAGGTTGAGTCACACTAACCTTAGGTTGGGTCAAAGCACTCATGAAATCTTGACACCTTATATTTAGATATTTATGAGCTATGCCAACTCACTTTAGATATTTGTGAGGTTACAACTTACCTTTTTGGACTATTAGGAATTAATAAATCACTAATTAGCTCATTTGACCTTTGACTTCATATTTGGTTGAAATTTCCTTTTTTAATAAATAAAATTCACTAATTTGATTTGGAGTTTTTGTTTAGGATAGTTAATTAAGATTTAAAATGTCATTAATCTTGATTAGTGATTTTTGGATTTTTACAATTGTTTTAAATGTTTTGAATAATAGCTTAACAAGCTAAAAATGTCAAATTACTAGGTCATAATTTTACTAAGGTTAAAACTAAACTAGGTTATTGGTGCATACAAGGTTACATCCTAAATAAGCAAGCCTCATCATGTTTTAGAGAAATCAAATTCCTTACACAAATGAATTTGGGTAATTCAATTAATTTTTAGGCTTAGATTACATCATTCACTAGAAATTGAATTGAATCTTGATTTACGCATGAAAGTGGATGAACTTGGGTGGCTACAATAACTACTAGGATCATGGTAGGCACATGCATAGTTTTATCCCTTATGCCACTATGGATGTTTTCAAGGTTGGACACATGTAATTTAAATAGTGTTAAGATTGATATGTACTAAAATGATTGGGCTTGGTAGGGTCCTCCATATTGACAAATCTAACTATGTGAATTATCCACCTAAGTGGACTAATTATATGAGGTGTTTCATAATTGGATCAGGGGATCCCAATTCATACTATTTTTTTAATAATTTGGGAGTGTTCTAGTACCTTTTTTCAATTGGTGTAAATAAGTACACATTTAACATTATTACTCATTTGACCCTCCTAAGGCTCTAATAGATCTAACATCTCTAGGTGTACTTGGTACACATGGTGTTCTCACTTTGGATCAAGCCTCATAGGGCTCCAATAGATTTGATACCTCTAGGTGTACTTGGTATATATGGTGTTATCCTATTGGACCAAGAGCTCATGGTTTATACTATTTTATAACTCATTTTAGAATGTTAAAGACCTTTTGGAAATTTAGTGTACATAAGTACACTGACACCTTCTTACAGGGTTAGGACTCTAGGGGTTTTGATAGCTTTGACACATCTAGGTGTACTTGGTATACTAGCACTCTGTCATTAGATCATTACTTTAGGGGATCTAATAGTTCTAACACGTTTAGGTGTACTTGTTATATGTGTCACCCTACCATTAGATCAAGCATCCAAGGGATATGACAGATCTAACACCTCTAGGACCTGTAAATGAATAAAATCTTAAGTCAATTTCAAAGTGATTCTTCATCAAAGGGATGATTACTTGTCAACAAAAAGGTCTCTAGGAGTGTGTTAGCTAGGTATTTGGGACTGAGAATCTAAGAATCACATATGTAAGGATTTTATACAAGGAACTATTATCACCCAAAAAAAAGTACAAAAAATAATTAAAAAGTGTAATGGGACTAATCCTTTTTGATATAAATAAATGTGAAATATTTTCAAATATAAAAAAATAGGCTATCATCAGTTTCAAGAAATATTTTTAAAGACCAGGAATCAAATAGGCACCTAAGATTTTTAAATAGATGAGGATCAAATTAAGATTGATATAGGGCCAAAAAATTTCAAAGTTTATGTATTGTGGAGGTCCCTTTTTATTATATGAAAAGGTATGTGTTGATCACAAAAAATGGAGACTATAGAGGGAAAATGCCACCCAATGTTTAGAACCCATACTATAGACCTCCATTATTGAACAAGTGGATAACAAGTTATAAACTTAATTAAATAGAAAAATATGGGAAAGGATCACTTAAAGCTACTTTATAAAATAACATACTAGGATCTAATTCATTCAAGAGGCTATCTTGTGTGAAGAGTGATTCATTACTTTCCTTTGAAATTATTTAATCAAGCTCAAGTCTGACTTAGGTGTTCAGAACTCCTAAAAGGTAATTTATTTTTCACAAATTGGTTGAGGAAGGGTAGGATCATTCATTACTTAACTACCATCTAGGTGTTTATAGGCTTGTAATAGATACATTTAGTTTTACTTTAGGCCTTGCTTCATTTATAGCCAGGCAAGAAAGATTATGATGTAGGTTTCTAAAATCACCCTCTTTCAAGAAGAGGCTTAAATAATTTATTGAGATTTCAAACTTCCTTTAGTTATGATGTCTTTATTTATTTATAATCCATGAGGGTTGGGAACCAATGCAACCAAGGTGATGGTTGATTTAGTTAGTTATTTACATCAAGGGGGATTTTTTCTTGTTTAATGAATTCATGGTGACCTTTTGGTGTTATTTAATTAAAATGATGACCTCTTATCAGAAATAAATTTTTTCTCAATTCACCCATTTATTTTTTAATCAATGTATTTTTTATTACTAGGAACTAAAAAAGAAGTTTTCCTATCTATCATATTGTTCAATACTAAAATACCACTTTCTGCTTCTTATTTCCTAGATCATGTTTTCAATGCTTTTTTAAGCCTTCAATGGGACCAAACCATGAATAATGAGACTAATGATCAGTGCCAATTTCATCTTTATTATCCTATGACTAGGGTCACACTTTAGGGTTTGGGAAACAACTTCTATGGGGAAGACATCGAAGGGAAAACAAATAAAGTAGAAATGCAAAGGACAAGCAAAAATCAAACAAATAATTAAAGCTAACTAATATAAAAATAATCTACTTATAAATCATTTTAATAAAATTAGTTTATTTCTATAGGAGGAATACTCTTAGAAAACTATGGATGGTGTAACTAATAAGTAGTGCTTCAAGAACTATCCATTCATAGGCACAAAGAGATATTTCCCTTAGAGGTCTTTTAACTTAATAGTGTTTTACCCCAACAACTTGGTAATATGACATGGACCAATCTAGAGTGGATCTAAATTAGAATTTTGGCCCTTATTTTCATGAGATTTGTCCCACAATAAGATCAAATCCAATATTCTAAAGGATTTACTTTCACTTTCTTATCAAACCACCTCTTGATAGTGTCCTAATGTTTTCCAAAACTTTATAGGGCTTCTTTTTATTTATCTTCCATATGAACAATATACATTAGTTTTAAATTCACTTTCCCATCATCCTCCATATATTCTTACATGAATTTGTACATGGGAAATTTGAGGGTTTCTAGGAATATTGGCTTCAGGACATATACTAGAAGGAAATGTGAAATTTAAGGGTTTGATTGTAAATGGTATGATCATCACAAAGTAAATACTTGAGAAGTGAGTGAAAATATATAAGTCACTCCTATACATAATTATTAATTTCATCCATTAGATTTTTATTAGTCAACTCAACTAACCCATTTCCATGTGGATAGTAGTTCAACGAGAACTTCAGAGTGACATTATTTTCATAGGCCCATTAAATGAGGTTAACTAATTAGAAGGCATGACCATTATCATAAACTAGTGATATTTTCATTCCAAACCATGTAGTTATGTTTTATTTAAGTAAATTGATAACTTCTTTAGTTGTGTTGTTCTTAGTGACTATCGCCTTTATCCATATTATATATTAATTAGTTGTCATGATTATAAACTTTTGTATAGTTAATGAGTTTAGGTTGATGACTCCTATGAAGTCAAGTACCCATTGAGTGAAAGGATGTTATTCTATTATAGAATAAAGGGAAATCAATCTATGGGTTTTATTATTGGAAAATATCTGACACTCAATGTGAACATGTGATCATGTATCCTTGAATATAGTGGGATAATAATACCTTGGTAACATAATTTTAAAGGCTATCATTGTTCCAAAAGGGAGGCCACTATGAAAATTTTCATGAAAGATTGTCATGACTTATTTTTCCTCTTATTTTGATATATACCTGAGGTATATACCCTCATATTTATTTTTGTATAGTATTCCTCTCTTTAGCATATAATGAGATGATTTAAGCCTTAGATCCTTTTTTTGTGCTTTGTTCAATCTTGGAGTAGGTTTCTAATAGAGAAGATAATTGATAATTGGGTTATCCAGTCTATGCTATCCATTTATGATTGATCCAATTACACCATAATAATTCTCAAGTCAATTTTGATGATCAGTTGAGTGAGGCCTTAACCTTTAACCATACTAATAAGTTTGATCTCTAGATCATATTATTTCAGCTTAGCCATCCACCAACCTCTATGATATTTAATTCATTGTGTCCTAACATGCACTTTATGACTGGGTCCAAGATAATGGCATGCACTTTGTTCCTAAGGATATAATGTTTAAACTTAGCTTCGATAAAAGTGTAATATTTATTTTCTAGGGTGGGGTATTTAAATTCTACATCCTTAAATTTTAGGCTCATAGAATTATGAGATGCTTTTATTCATAAATTATTTGAGTGAGTATAACAACTATGGTATGTTCAAAATCAAAGGAATATAGATGGAAGTCATTTGTATAGTCCATGATAGTCAAGACTAACACCTCTAAGATAGTGTTCTTGATTTTTTGAAAGACTTGTTTATTAGAGCAGTCCACTCCACTTTAGATTCATGTTTTAGCATAGCACCATAGGCTTAAAAATCTCAACCAAAAAAGATATAAAATTGTGTACAAAGTTATTTTTTCCAAAGAATGACTTCAACTCTTTCTTTCTATTAGGAAGATGTATTTTATAAATTACATTAACATGTTAGAGATTAATAGATATACCTTATTTGGTGATGATATAAACAAGGATATTACCTTTCATGATGCCAAATATACTTTTATTTAGGTTAAGGGAGATATCATACCTCATGCACCTTTCAAATATTCTTTACATGTGGTGAATGTGATCAAACTTGTTTTTTGAAAATATAATTATATATTCCATATATATTATTATATACTTACCAATTAATAATTCAAAGGTGAAGTCCATTGCTATCTATAAGGTTGTCCCATCATTGATGAAGTTGAATGGAATCCTGTTGTAAGTGAAGGTATCCCATTTTGTAGTGAAGGTAGTCTTGAATCTATCTTATAGGTTAACCAAGGGTTATAACATAAGCATCCATCAAGGAAGGACATCATCTGAGACCCACTATTTATCTAGATGAGTCCATCTAAAGAGGGAAAAGGATAGTTGTTTTTATTTGATGCTTGATTTAAGTTCTTGAAATAGATACACAGTCTAATTTCTCAACTCTTCTTACATATGGGCACTAATTTGGCCACCCATGTAAAATGGTTGATTGGGAAAATAATCCTATTTGAGAGTAGCTTGTTAACCTATTTTTGAATGAGGGTATCTAAGATTAGGTTCATAGTTTATTGTCTCTACTTGAGTGGCTTTTGAACTTGATTGAGTAGGATGGGATGTGTTATGACACTAAGATAAAAAAACATTAAGGTATTTGTATATCTAGGATATGACATCTCTGTATCATATGAGAAACTTCCTGAGTTATTTTATCTCAGTCGAGGTATAATCAGGACCAATGTGGACATCTCTAGGTTAATTACCAAATTTTAGGTTGATAGTGAGTGATTGATGGTAAACACAAGTTGGTGTTTTTAGTATATATGTTAATTTATCTAGATCAAATACTCTCTTTAATGAGATCATACCCTTTGGGATGTGGTTTTCTCTCAATTTCATAACTTTAGTTTCATTGTAATCTTCGATAAGGGGATTGTCTCTATCATTCTCATTTATAATTTGAGTATTAAAGACACCAAAGTTATTTCAAAATTCCAATATGTGATTATGATCATAAAAAATTGAAAGTTATCAATGTTTTTTGGGAATGAAAGGGCAGTGTATAATCTCTATGGAAAGGTCCTATAACCCTACATCATCTAAAGGAGCTAGATTCATAACTAAAGTTTTTATGGAATCCAAAACCTAGTTCTCTCCTTTGGGAATAGGGATGTCATTGAATGCATTGCATATTTTTATCAAGCACCATGATCTATGATTATATTTCCTCAAGTAAGAAAGATTTCACTAAAACTTAATCCTGACCTGATTGATTACTAATTCAAGATCCCCAAACACTTTTAACTCTTTGAATTTATGCTTTAGGGCTAGTTGTAGGCCTAATATTAAGGATTCATAATCTATAAGGTTATTTGTGCAAAGGAATTATAATTTATAGGTAGCCAAATTTTGTTTCAATTGTAGATCACATAAAAAATTCCTAGCTCTAGAACCTTATTTAGAATGGGACCCATAGAAGTACAAGGACCATAAGCATGATGATTCATAATTATCATCAGTTTTGCCTTTTTCTTGTTTTGTAGATAGGGTATAAATGTTGATGCCATAAGACACTATGTTTATCTTCTCAGTGATAACATTATATTCTATGATCATATGTTTCATCTTAAGCTCTTAATCAACACAAATTTAATTGGTCATGCCTCCATGAAGAAATAATGTATGCAAGAATTCAGTGGCTATATACCCATTAAGGGTCTTGGACCAATCCTTATTGATCAATATCTCAAAGCCTTCCTAGATTTATACCACTTGAATGTCCATGAGATTATATAATTTAGGTTAAGATTCCAACTACATGTACACATTCAAGAACTCACCTAAAACCTTGACCTTAAATATGTCTAGTTGAAATAATAGTTTATTTGATTTAATAGGTGTTATCCCTAACCTATAAAAAATTCAAGTAGGCATAAAATTTGTTGAGGCTCCCAAGTTAGCTAGAAAATTATCAAGTTATTTCTAAATAGTCAGGCTATGAGGAGGAAAAGAGGGACCTCAACCTTATTCTTATATATGATCACATTGGTGTGCATAGTCTTAGGCTTTGGTTAGGGTTTTTTGGTCAAGGAATTTAAAAGGATATATCTTTGCTCAGTGATGTGGGAAATATCATGCAATGTGATGTTTGCCTTGATATTATTCTTGTCATATACTATGTTGTATCTTATCTTACTAGTATATGTTGCACCTCTTCAAGGGGCTTGGGGTTAATAGCTTTTGGAGGTGGAAAATCATTCCTATCTCAATGAGGAGGGGTTGAACCATTATTAAGGGTATTATAAATAGTAATAGGTTACTATTATGTCTAAATATTGAGGGAATAATTGTTTCATTGGTAATGATGGAAAACATGTACCTCATTATTGGCATGTTTTCATTCATTATCCTCTTGGATAGGAAACTCAAGGGTTTTTAGAACCATATAAGTGCTTGGAGAGATTAAAGTGTTAGGAACATCATACTATTTAGTACCATTTAGAGTTTTTGGGACCACATCTTATTATTCCATCTCCCTTTGGAAGACATCAAAGGCACTACAAAATGAAATGTAATCAAGCTCCCCATGCTAGGATGTGTTATGCACATGACACTAGTTTGGTAAGGACAAATCATAGATAATGATATTTAATAACTTATTAAGTGGGGGATCTAGTTGGTTGTTGGAATGGTTATAGGGGTTATTGTACTTATGACATGTGAAGTTATGTTTAGTATTTTCACCACTAGTGTTTCCAACTTGTTTTTGGAGACCTAAGAAGTCATTACTAAGATTTTTCACCATGAAACATATAATATCTAACTCATTTTTAGTAGAATCTTTGGGTATGATTTGAGTTTTAGGTGATACTTCACCATTAACTAGTCTAAGGAAACCTAAGAGTTGATTAAGTGTAACATGTATTAACGGGAGTTGGTTAGTCATTGGCATAGGTTTTGACATCGATATGTTCTAATTAGTGATAAATATAGGGCTCAAGGGGGGAAATGTGGAAGTATATTCAAGATAGCCTACACCATTTGTCCTTGTGGATTCAACAACCTATCTAATTTGATGGCTTCATCATATGCTAGAGGTAACTCCAAAATAAGAGGTATCTATATAATAACATTGAAGTCCAAGTATCTAGGGAATTAGTGTACATTTATAGAGATATTTGGGCATCTATTTTATATAATGAAGTGATCATGATATATATATTTTGTAACCAGGAATTGAATGTCATAATGGGCTCATTGGCTTCTTTCTTAATGCTATAAAAATGATGTTATATGATGTTGGGATAAATGACTTGTTGAAATAACATCACCTAAGATGGAGGGGTGAATAAATTCTGTTAAAATAATAATTGAATTTCAATTATCATTCATGAAGCATTCATTGAAACACATATATCAACCAATGCATAAACAAACATCCACATAAGCATACAATATATGAACACAATAGATATGTGGGAAACTATCATGGGGGATAAAATACACTAAAAACATATTAGAATATATTCCTATAATAAATGAATCAATATTTAGTGAGGCACCAACCCCATAAGGAACACCAACCCCCTAGGTGACTCAACACCAAATCAACCACATATAACCTCTAATCATATTTTGACACCTATTTATTATTCAATTGATGATTATAACCTTATTTTTCTCTTCACACTCTTATATATCTCTCGAATAACCTTTTAAGCTTCCTCTCTTAATATGCCTCTTACTAGGCTTATTAGGTCAACAAACCTTGACATCCACATGTAGAAACTTAGTTTTATGTTCATAATAGTCTCTCTCTCCCATATTTTTATGGTATTAAATACCTAATTATCCTCTAAAATATTCCCTCTTATTTACTCAAAGGTTTCTTCTCAACTCCACACATAATTAGGCCTATTAGGCCTTATATAAATACAAGTCACTTGATCACATACTCTCTTGGTCAGCTATGACATTAATTCATTAGATTAAATAAAAAAACATGTCTTAGGACACATTACACATAATAATTAATCAAAATAATTTCACCATTAGGTTGGTCAACCACATCTAGACCTCATTCTTCTTCTAGGCATAATAGAGACCTAATGCATTATCTCTATCCTCTCCATGAAACAACTTGAACCTCTATGGCCCAGATGGCCCTCACCAAAGAAATAATTTTCTTAAAAAATTTAGATGTAAAAATAAACCAACCTCCTCTATGATCAATATGTAACAAATCCTTCGCTCATACCTTGAAATCACAATTAGGCCTTGAGACCTATTATGCCTAATTACCTCAAAAACATTATCTTCAAAGATGAAGAATATACAATATTTAGAAACACATTATAGGCATAAAACACATATGGATGGAAAATTAATGACCTTAGGGTCATCAAAAAATTTATTATACACTGCAAAACAAATAAATCCTCAAACTCACTTTTGTAATAAGACCACTTAGAATTGCCTAAATGCCCTAAAACACAATCATGAACAATTGACCATAAAAATCTATAAAATAAAAGTTAATGAATATAAATCCACTAATATGAACCTTAGAGACCTTAAAAACATATTAATATGCATTATACTCTTTAAATCTAGGAAAATCAACTCAAACTCTTCTCTTCTAGATGATTACTTAGAATTGCCATTAAATCTAAAAACATGGTCATGAAGTATTAGACTTATATCACTTATAATGGCACTTTAAAACACTCTAGATGTATTTATAGATTCCATGACATCTATATAACATCACCACATTATTTAATCACTTAAAAACTAAGCATAATGACTCGGGAACACCATTTTCACTAGTATATAGAAAACTATCATAATCCTTAAAAACATAGTCCTAATGAATTTTGTTTTCAACTCTTATAAGGACACTTAAAAGACTTGTTATGCACATTAATAGCTCCTATGTGACTTATATAACATCCTAAAATATATATATCACAATTTCTAGTGTCAAATATTGGTCTTACATACCAATTTGTTGACCTTCTCTCTCATAGTCCTTACATAACTAGACAAGTTAACTTTAAGAAAATTTATTGCTATATACAAGGATCTCCAAAAATTATAAATAGTATGAACATTATTTACCAGTATTGAAAAACATTTTCATGTAACTGGATTTAACCCTAGTCCATGAAACACTTCCCTAATTTCATTACCACTTCTGCCTAGTTTTTCTCACTATCTTCCTCATAGGCTTTTTAGAGATAGGTCAAATTACCTGACTAATTTAGCATTTCTAAATTCTATATCCTACTTATAAACTCCCATAAAAATTCAATACAGGTCTCAAAATTCAACCTCTAATTATTTTTATATTTTGACTATGTCAACTCTATCTATTACATCAAATTTATGAGAAACAAACACTTTTATGTAGGGTCTACTCACTCACATAACAAACCAATGCCACCTAGAGATACCTAGGAGAGTCCACTACATGATTCAATCATCAAACTAGGTCATCTAATCAATGCTCTTTTTTTGATGATATCTCATATAAATATAAAATAACACTACTCATAATCTTATCACATCACAACATTGTGCCAAGACCTTATGCAGAACTCAAGGACCTACTAGATCATGCTTAAGCCATCGTGATCACTTACCATGCATCTTCACAAGAGCACCTCTAGGACATCAATGACAATCAATTACCTTTGAAATCAATGATAAAATTAATTTATCAACACAAAAATAGGAACATACCTTAAAAATATTTGCCTTTGTCATTGATGGTAAACACTCTAATAAAGCATATCATTCTCATCTCCCTAAACTGATATTATTCCCAATTTGTTTTTTCTCCCCATTTGACATTAATGACAAAGGGTCATCTATGATAATACTACAATCTAATATTTAAATCTAAAACATTATTTCTCTAAGATAAATCTTCCTCTGATCAACTAAATAGGAGCTCAACTCATAGAAATAGTCAATCATCCTCCCCTTAAACTTATACATACCTCAAACATATAAACATCACTCTCCTTGCTTGATATTTGGAAACAACTGAAGAAGGAACTTCCTCTTTGAAAAAAAATATTTTTAGTAATGACAACCATCTTCAACAACCAAAAAATCAACACACAGGAAAAACTAAACTTAAGAAGCACCTTAAACACATTCTCCCCCTAACACCATGCATACCATTTTTAGATGAACTTAGAACACACTACTTCTCACCTTATTCTTGACATCCACTAAAGAACCTTCCCTTGTCTTCGTAACTTGAGCTCATAGAATGAGTCATTATGGCCCTTTAGACTAATACCATTTTCTTATCATAGAGCTACAGAGCTCAACTACTAACTGCTAGACATCAATAGTCCAAAACAAAGAATAACTTCTTACTTTTCAATAATACTTTTAGTATTGTTAACAAATTTCAAATGGTCTTTATAATCTCATTGGTCTTGTAAACCAATCTATAACTCATATTCCTTATTAGAACTCATTATCACTCTAAATTCCTCCTTTGGGTCTTGTTACCTTAATGAATATATGCTAAAAAATAATAAAAACATAAATAAGGATACATGATCATACCTTTCTACATCATGAAACCATCTCATTTGTTGACATAAGGATGGATAATATCCATCATCACTTTCTTGCTCAAACATTCATCATGTCCTTAGTCTTATCAATAGTATCTAATATGTTTCTATGCCTAAGTGTACCTTCTTAGCACTATACACTTGTTCATGATTAACTCCCCTTATCTCTAAGAGTTATTCAAATAATATCATGAATGTGACTAGTTTGATCAAGTCATCATATAAATACTTTGAAACCCATCTCTTGCAATCACACCTCTAATAGAATATTGTATGAACATTAGACTCAAATATCAAAGAAAAAACACAATGCTCCCCCTAAGCTAATGATTTCTCTCAAGAACACTTGATGACCAACCATCTTCATCAAATTTTCAATTTGCACCATATATATCTTCTGAAGATGAATCTTTTTGACTACAATATCATACATCTATAGATAGAAGATGTTATGGTGTGGAGCTAAAAGCTTCAACTATTTACAGACACAAGAGAAAGGATGTTGAAGAACCAGAGCCACCGGCGTCGGTAGTATGACCGACATCGACAGCACCAGACTAGCAGGGACCGGCGTCGGTCGCCTGTGTATTTTTGGAACTGTTGTTGACGAACAGTCAGTTAAGCAAAGCAAGTGTTTGCATGCCAAGTGACTAATTATAGTCACGAGCTGCGTGTCTAATTATTGTAACTTGAGTTCTATTTTTGTAAGCATGGGATCTTATTTATAGCCCCATAAGGCATGTATTGTAATTGTATCTAAGAAGGCAAGTAATAGCATTGAAGCTAGCAAGGTCAAGGAGATCAGCTGAAGCATTAAGGAGGGATAGCAACTCAGGCTTTAGAGTTGTTGTGTTGAGCAAGAGAGAGAGAGGGAAGAAGGTCTTAAGGTGTGGCAAGCCTTTGAGGTGGAGGAAGAAGTGGCATCTTCCTTATTGTATTTTCTTCTAGTAGTATTTAATACAAGAGTGTGTATTGTCTCTCAAATTCTTTGTTGTCTCAAGTTTCTAGCTACTTTATCATTTTGGTATAATTTCATGTTTAATTGCATATAAGAAAGTAATCAATTGTGCTCTAATTGGTAGAGCTATAGATCCCCTGACAAGTGGTATCAGAGCTATAGTTTGCAGGAAGCAAGGTATTGTTTTTTGATTACAAGTCATTCACAGGGTTTTTTGATTGAGTGGGAGTTCAACAATGGCAGAAGAAAGTAGGCTACGAATGGAGAAGTTTAACGGCAAGAATTATCAACATTGGAGGATGCAGATTGAGGACTATCTGTATCAGAAGGATTTGTACTTACCGTTGGGTGGGGTTGCATGCAATCCCACAGATATGAAGGATGAAGAATGGAACATTCTTGATCGGAAGGCTCTCGGTTCCATAAGGTTGAGCCTTGCATCATCTGTGATTTCCAGCTTATCACAGTGCAAGACAACGAAAGAGTTGATAAAGTCTTTGGCGAATTTATACGAAAAGCCCTCGGCTTCTAATAAGGTATATCTTATGAAGCAGCTATTTACTTTGCAAATGCAGGAAAGTGGATCGGTACATACTCATCTCAGTGATTTCCATGGTTTGGTAAACCAATTAGCTTCAGTCAATATTGTTTTTGATGATGAGGTAAAGGCTCTCTTGATTTTATGTTCTTTGCCTGAAAGTTGGGATGGTATGGTTATGGCAGTAAGTAATTCTGCATCTGCTTCTAAAATCTTAAAAGTTGATGATGTTGTGAGTGTGATCTTGAATGAAGAAATATGCAGGAGAAGCATAGGTGAATCATCAGGGAATGCTCTAAGTGCAAAAAGTAGGGGAAGGCAAGGAGAGAAGGTTGAGCAAGGGAAATCAAGGTCGGGAAGGAGATCCGAGTCCAAAGGTATTACCTGCTAGTTTTGTGGAAAGAAAGGACATACGAAGGAGTGTTGGTTGAGAGATAAAGAGAATCAACATGCAGGTATTGAAGAAGCAAAGGATGCAAATTTTGTGATGCAGGATGCTCTCATACTTTCTTCGGATAGTCAGGTAGGATCATGGATTTTAGATTCTGGTTCACCTTTTCATGCATCCCCAAACAGAGATTTGTTCTATGAGTATGAACAGGGAGATTTTGGAGTACTCTATTTAGGGGATGGTACGCCTTGTCAGATAGTTGGCAAAGGGAAAGTGCAACTGAGATTGCAGATTGACAACACATGGGTGTTGAAAGAGGTCATGCATGTTCCAATTCTAAAGTAGAGTCTGATTTCTGTAGGAAGGTTGGGAGATGAGGGATGCACAATAACCCTCACAGCGGATTCTTGGAAGGTTACCAAGGGAGCACTTGTTCTAGCAAGAGGTAAGAAAGTAGATACTCTTTATCTATCTACTTATATTACTGATTCTACTTCTGGTGTAGATTTGAAGATGTGGCCTAATAGGCTTGGTCACAAGAATAGGAAGGGAATGGAAGTTCTTGATTCAAAAGGTATGTGTTCAAATTTGGAAAGCATAAATATAGTTCATTGCAGAAAGAGGATATTTGATGCTTTTGATAGGAACAAAGAAGCCTTGGTGTTTATGGAGGAGATGAAGGATAGAGATCAGTCACAGAGGCTGAATAAATCTGAGCAGGGTAGCATGGATAGAGGTTTGATCCAAGAAGAGCTCGCGGATGAAAATTTCATCACTTACAGGAACACACAGACACTGATGTCGGTAGCTTGGCACCAACGTCAGTCATTCAGATACCGACATCGAGTCATGTGCAGACCAGCAAGGTCGGTAGGTCAGATAGGAGAATTCTAACATTTGTCATAAGGACCGACGTCGGTAGGAGGGACACCGGTGTTGGCTAGGGAAATGACGTCGGCAGTCAGGGTCAGTGCAGGGAACCGACATCAGTCAGGAGCAGACTGGGAGATGGCTGATATCGGTCACTGGAATGGATGTTGGGTGAATCAATAAAGTCTCAAACACCCATGTGGAGGTTAGGAAAGGTATGTGAACCTCATATTCGTTGTTCACCTTCTTTATATTGCTTACTGATAGTCATGAACTAGGAAGATGGAAGAAGCAATGCAGGTAGAATCCAGAAACAGTGGGAGCTTGGCATGGATGAGGAGTGTGAGCCCTTGGAGAACCAAACAAGTATTTGTTGGTAGTGTTGTCAGCTAGAAGAAAGCACTGGTTAGAGGGATGGATTTCCATTTTAGTGAAGAGAGTGGATGGACACATGAGATAGAAGGCTATGGTATATGGTCTTGTTTAGGCTGCAGAACAATGGAGGTTTGACCATTGTATTTTATCTTTACCAGGTTGGATAATACTAGCTACATTATCCTGTTACTGTATTGTGTTACTTGTTGCAGGGTTTCATATACAGGGAGTTTTATGAGCTAAGGGTAGAGTTGGTTCAGAAGTATGTCATGGAGAATTTAGGAGCAGCAAAATTCTTGTGGCATAAGAGACAGGTATTACATCACAGGTTTACGTGGTGGTTGGTCTTTAAGAGTGACGTTGAAGAGGGATACAGAGCCTAAGGAACAAAATAGATGGTGTACAGGTACAGGTATAGGTTGCAGCTATTTATCTCCAAGTGGGAGATTGTTATGGTGTGGAGCTAAAAGCTTCAACTATTTTCAGACACAAGAGAAAGGATGCTGAAGAACCAGAGCCACCGGCATCGGCAGTATGACCAACGTCGGTCAGATGTAGTGGAGAAAGAGACCAGCGATGGCAGGGAGTCGGTCGACGTCGACAGCACCAGACCAGTAGGGACCGACGTCGGTCGCCTATGTATTTTTAGAACTACTGTTGACGAACAGTCAGTTAAGCGAAGTAAGTGTTTGCATGCCAAGTGACTAATTATAGTCATGAGCTGCATGTCTAATTATTGTAACTTGAGTTCTATTTTTGTAAGCATGGGATCTTATTTATAGACCCATAAGGCATGTATTGTATTAATCTAAGAAGGCAAGTAATAGCATTGAAGAGGAAGAAGTGGCATCTTCCTTATTAATACAAGAGTGTGTATTGTCTCTCAAATTCTTTGCTGTCTCAAGTTTCTAGCTACTTTATCATTTTGGTATAATTTTGTGTTTAATTGCATATAAGAAAGTAATCAATTGTGCTCTAATTGGTAGAGCTATAGATCCCCTAAAATTAATGAATATATGCTAAAAAATAATAAAAACATAAATAAGGATACATGATCATACCTTTCTACATCATGAAACCATCTCATTTGTTGACATAAGGATGGATAATATCCATCATCACTTTCTTGCTCAAACATTCATCATGTCCTTAGTCTTATCAATA
Organism: Torreya grandis; assembly: GCA_037957365.1. Lineage (NCBI taxonomy): Eukaryota > Viridiplantae > Streptophyta > Pinopsida > Cupressales > Taxaceae > Torreya > Torreya grandis. The sequence continues at coordinate 231,781 of JARHVA010007576.1, forward strand.
GTATCTAATATGTTTCTATGCCTAAGTGTACCTTATTAACACTATACACTTGTTCATGATTAACTCCCCTTATCTCTAAGAGTTATTCAAATAATATCATGAATGTGACTAGTTTGATCAAGTCATCATATAAATACTTTGAAACCCATCTCTTGCAATCACACCTCTAATAGAATATTGTATGAACATTAGACTCAAATATCAAAGAAAAAACACAATGCTCCCCCTAAGCTAATGATTTATCTCAAGAACACTTGATGACCAACCATCTTCATCAAATTTTCAATTTGCACCATATATATCTTCTGAAGATGAATCTTTTTGACTACAATATCATACATCTATAGATAGAAGAGTGGCTCCAATGCTTCATATACATTGATAAGAATCCTCAAATATATGTCTTATAATACTTTTGAAAGCTTCTAAACTATACTCTTAAGTCCATACAATGCAACACATCTTCTCATATACCTAGGCTTACTTACTTCACCGAGATACCTACACATACCTTCTTATAAGGCATAAAATAAATTTTTACAAGACACCTTGATACCTTGACCTATTCTATCCATGTTATGACCTATACATAACATTAATCATGAAAATATGAGACACTTAGACCTATACCTTTCTCTCAACATGTCTTCAATGTCCTTTTAGACTTGACTATTAACTTAGGTTTGACCTTTGACTTGGCTTCTACATAATTCTTCTGAGATAGAAAAAAATAATTTTAACATTCTTTCAAATCTAACTTATGTCCTATAGTAACACATAACTCACCTTGGTTTATGAGTTTATCATGACTCATATTTTCATCCTTATTATTCTCAGTCAACTCTTCTAGTACCATTATTCTTTTATAGACCATAACTACAATCATGATAAACATTGTCATCATCATACTTCAAGCTTATACTTCATATGATAACCTTTATGCTATTAGGCCCATTTCAAAGGACCTGATTTGATAAAAATTGTTGGAATCACATCCTTTGAGAGAGGGAGGTGAATTAGTTCCCTTAAAATAATCATTCAATTTCATTTATCATTCATGAGGCATTCATTCAAACACATACATCAAATAATGCATAAATAAGCATCCACATAAGCATACAACATATTAATATAATATATATGTCGGAAACCATCATGGGGAATAAAAAAACATTGAAACACATATTTTACTACATTATTATAAGAAATGAATCAATATTTAGTGAGGCACCAACCCCTCACTAGTCAAGCACCAACCCCCTAGGTGACTCAGTACCAACTCAACCAATTGGAACTTATGATCACCTTTGGAAACTTGTTTCTTACTCAAATAATTATTATAACCTTATTTTTATCTTCACACTCTTCTATATCTCTCAAACAACATTCTAGGATTCCTCACTCAATATGCCTCTTACTAGGCTTATTAGGTCAATTCACATTGACATACACATGCAACAACTTAATTATATGTTCATAATAGTATCTACCCATATTTTTATTGTATTTGAGACCTAATTATCCTTCAAAGTATTCCATTTTATTTTATCAAATGTGTCTTCTCAACTCCACCAATAATTAGGTTTACTAACCCTTGTATAAATACAAGTCACTTGATCATGTAATCTCTTGATCGATTAAGACATTAATCCATTGGATTAAATAACAAAACATGTCTTAGGACATGTTAAACATAGTAATTAATCAAAATAATATCACCATTAGGTCATTCAAACACATTTAGACCACATTTTTCTTTTAGGCATAATAGAGACCTAATGCATTAGGTCTATCCTCTCCATGGAACAACCTGAACCTCTATGGCCTAGATGGCCCTCACCAAAGAACTAAAACCTTTAAAAAAATATATTGAAACCTAAATTTAAATACTCTATTCTCAATAAGTCATATATCCTTATCCCATACCTTTAAATCACAATTAGGCCTTAAAGACATATTAGGCCTAATTATCTCAAAAATAATATCTTCAAAGATGAAGCTTATATAACCTATAGAAACATATCATAGGAAAAAAAACATATGGGAAATTCATGACCTAATGTTCATCAAAAAATTCATTATACACTTCAACATAAATCTTAAATCCTCAAACTCACTTCTGCAATATGACCACTCAGAACTCTCTGAATGCTCTAAAACACAGTCATGAACAATTAACCAAAAAAATATATACAAGAACACTTCATGAATATTAATGAACTCATATGAAACTTAGAGACCTTAAAAACTTCTTCATATGAATTATATTCTTTAAATCTAGGCAAATCACCTCAAACTCATCTCTGTTAGATGACTACTCAAAACTATCAATAAGCCTAAAAACATAGTCATGAAGTATTAGACTTTTATCACTTGTAATGGAACTTTATAACAATCCAGATGAATGCATAGGATCCCATGAAATATATACAACATAAAAACATTATTTAATCAATTCAAAACTAATCATAATGACTTGGGAATAGCATTTTCACTAATATATAGGAAAACTATCAAAATCCTTAAAAACATAGTCCTAATGAATGTTGTTTCCAACTCCTATAAGGACACTTTCATGGAATTTTATTCACATTAATAGTTACTATGTTAATTATAGAACATAATCCAATATATAGATCACAAGTTCCATTGCCAACTATTGGCCTTATAGACTAATTTATTGAGCTTCTCTCTCATAGTCCTTACATAGCTAGATAAGTCAACTTTAAGAACAATTTTTGCTATATACAAGGATATAAAAAACTTATAATCAACATGAACATTATTTACCATTATTTTAATAAAAAATCATACAATTGGATTCAACCCTATTCCATGACAATACTTCCCTAATTTTATTCCCACTTCTACTTGGTTTTTCTCACTATCTACCTCACTAAATTTTTTAGTGATAGGTCAAATTACATGACTATTTGAGAATAATTTATGTCTATATCATACACATAAACTACCATTAACATGAAATATAGGTCTCGAACTTCAACCTCCAATGATTTGCATATTTTGACTAGTTAACTCTATTTTTTACATCAAATTTATGAGAAATAAACACTTTTCTATGGGGTCCACTCACTCACATAAAATACCAATTAAACCTAGAGATACTTGTGAGAGTAAAATACATTATCAAATCATCAAAATAGGTCATCCAATCCACTTCCATCAAGATCTTCCATATCAGGTCATAGTTAAGGTTTTAGGAGGGTTTTAGACCAGTTTCCATTCTTAACATTTGTTCATAAATCTCTATTCCATATTACAAAAAATAATTCATATAAAATACACCTAGGAAATTTACCCAACTACCATGAGATACTTAAGATCCCATGAAAAATATTGACAAGCCAACAAGTATGAGAAAATCCTTCTCATGTCTCCAACACCTCATTCTACCACTCGAGAGACCTCAAATCTACTTTTTATAATTTATTCTTCAAATAAAGACCTAAAAATTCACCAACACACTTTACAAAAAATTTATACATTAAACCATGATCACATGAGCTCATAAGCCTCTAAACCAGATCATGATGCCTCATCATGTCACCTAGGTTCTTAAGATAACGTTCATGAGAGGACCACCAATGAAGAGCTTACCCATTTGGATCATTATGAGAGTCATGTAACTAAATATACACCTTTATCTCATTATATAACAATTTATTTCACAACTTCAAGTCTATAAACATCCATATCATCATTATCATGCCTATATAAGCCATATCCATGCTTAAAAACTAGTCCATAAAATAGACCTACTAGGCACCATACCACTTTGAGACCTTCAAGACTCATATAGCTCATAACTCATATATAAAAATATAAAATATAATCCAAAACATATACCATCATTATCCTTTGACCAACACTTCTCAAAACATATAGGTCATTTGGCAAAACTAAACTAGCCTTCTTGATCACACAAGACATGAAGACAAAAGACATTAGTTGTATTCAAATTATTTCTTTCTAAACTCATGAATACCTAAAGACCTTTCTTCCACTATATATTCACTCTAAAAATCACTCTCATGTCAAGAAACCTCATACCATGCTCAACCAATGCCACACATCTTCTCACATGCCTTAGTCTACTCACCTCACTATGCTACCAAGCCTCTAATTTCTCACTAATTCTCTTCATACAAATGAATAATCCATGAACTAATCTTTAATCCTCCTATAAAATCTTATCCACCTTGTATACATGTTTACATAGTGTAAAAAATCTTCACACTTACCTGAGATCCACTATTCATGTCTTCACTAAGATAAGACTAAGCTTTATAATATGCCTTGTCCACAAAGACTTGCTTCTTATGAACATGATCAACAAGCACAATCAACACTCTCTTTCTGATTATCTCTCATATAACAATAAAAAATAACGCTACTCATAATCTTGTCACATCATAACATTATGCCAAAACATTATGCAAAACTCAAAGACCTACTAGATCATGCTTAATCCATCATGATCACTTACCATGCATCTTAAAAATATCACCTTTGGGATATAAATGACATTTAGTTACCTTTGAAATCAATGAAAACATCAATGGTTCAACACAACAACATGAACATACCTCAACATGACTTATATAAAATAAGATAGAAAGGTATTACTAAACTTTTCCCATCTTATGGTTGTGTTCTTATGTAGGTTTAATAATCAATCAGAGGTAACACCCATAAAATTGAATAGAAAGAGCATAAAAGGCACATATTCATGTTATATGCTAAGGACTAGGAGGGTTCTCTTATAGTAAGTTATGTGTTCCTTGATAATGCATGTTCCATTAGCTGTGAATCATGGGAGGTACCTCTCTATGTTTCTATGTAGGTTATGAATATCTTTGGAAATGTTGATAGTAGACCTAACTAACCATGCCATGGGTGAATCCATAAGTATGGTTATATTTGGAGTGCTCTAGATAGATGAATTATATGGGGTAATCAAGCATCTTGGTCTTCCTCTATTAGACTTAATCCTTTTATGAAATTATAGAGGTGAAATTAACAACTAATTAGTGCTACATCTAGATTTAGTGATCCACCAAGGGAATCCATGTTATTTTTATGTTAGCTTTTATTCTGATTATTTTTTTCAAAGTTGGTGGTTTCCCTCCTTATAATTTCACTTATTTTTTGCTTTCCAATTGGGACCTAAAAATGCACCTATTGAATTAAGTGAATTGAGTGACCTTAGAAGTAAAAAAGAGAATTTAATCCTCTCATTTTATGATTATTTCTAGGAAAATACAAGGAATGAGTTGTAGATATTAGGCTCTATGAGATATTTGACATGGAATATATCTCCAAGAGATGCATTGCTACCACAAAGGATCATTTCTTACTTTCACATGCATGAAACTCTTTACACCACCTGATCTAATTCAATGGGTCCATTACTCCTAAAAAATTAATTTGTAATTTATAATTAATGGAAAAGGCAAAGGATACAAAATAAAAATCAAAAGGATGGGAAGAGTAAGGCATAAAATAAAGGTTTTTGGGTAAGTGAGAGAACATTAATGCTTATGACCAAACATGTTCCCAACCACAATTTTACCACTGTATAAATATTTTCACATGAGTTCAGACTTAAACAACATAGGGAATCAAGTTAAAGGGAGAAAACATATGCTCAATTCCAAAATTTATTTCTACAAGTAAACTCATACAATGTTGCTTTTGATCCCACATAGTCTCATAATGGTTTTAGTAAAATGGAAATAATGAAGAAACTAACTAGAATAACATGTACCCCATCCTAATTATTTCATACATTATATAAATACACGTATTAAATATTATAAATATAATTTAACTTATCACATTAAATTGAAAGACATTCATAAGATAAAACATAATTAGAAAAAATAGAAAATGCATTAATCTTCTTGTGTTTTGATACAAAAAATTCCAACCATCATAATGAGCTATGAAGAACATATATATATATATATATATATATATATATATATGAGATGGATTCCAACTCTAAATATATTTAAATTCCACTCTTGTCCATATTAGATAAAATAGTTACAACTAATGATTACAATTATGTTCCTAAGACATGCAAAGAGAATAGGAAAAGGGACCCAAATTCATGACAACACATCCCCATTGGGATAAAGGAGCATCAACTTGAAAATAGTAGGGGACCAACTTCTATCTAATTCAAGGAACTTTATTGGTATGCCAACACTTGTGCCACCAATTTTTCCTCATGATCAAGATTTTATATACTGATAGGTGGATCCTGAAAAAACACCTATACTTGAATCAACAATCTATCATTTTTAGTATCCTAGTGAGACCTTTACCTCATTGACTTGGATGATGTTTGTGGTTTATTACATGAAAATTTATAGGATGGCCCAAATTTTTTATTTGTTTTCCGTCACCAACTTCTTCTTAATTACTAAATTTAATTTCTCCAAGTGGACCTCAAAATTCATCAAGGTTGAGCAGGGTGCCATTTGGGTGAAAGAGAACCATGATGTTAACTTCCTTTAAGTAAGAAAGGATTTGATCCCTAATTTTATAAATGGGTTTGATGGTGGCTTGTATATCCCTAAGCTAATATTCTAGTGTGGTCCTCATGTTCCTTTCAAATGTTTGATATAGATTTAGGTCCATGAGAAACATTATCTTTAGCTTTGGGAACATCCCCTTATTAATAATCACTTCCATATTCTTATATTTTTTATCTACATTTATGATTTTATCTAATTATTTTTTTACTATTTTTAAAGAGATAAGGTCACCTCTCCAAGGGATATAAATAAATACACAATGGTGAATTCAACTTTACCAACTAAACCAATAGGAAATGATATCTTCATTTGGGACTCCAGGGTCCTAACCTGCTCTATAAAGCCATCCATCAACTTCTTAGTGAAATAATTAGTGACCTAGATTATAGATATTGGGTCATTTACATTATTCTCCTCCCTTATGGTATTCCTTTCCTTTGTAAGAGAGAAGTGGTCCTACTCCATCATCCATATAATAGGTTCCTTATTCTGTGTGAAGATCTGAGTGAGCACACTATTCATCTTACTTGAGTTCTAATCAAATTATAAATAAATATCAAGGTACCATTAGTATATAATTTATGGCCTTTTTACACCTTAAGATTTGATGGGTCCCATCCATCCTTATCTTTCTATATTCCCCAAGGTATTGGAATATGAAACAATAAGGGTGGTAGTGGTTAAAGTGTAAGGTGGAGGTAGAGGCATGGGTGGAAGAGGAAAGAATGAAGGTGATGGATGAAATGGAATAGACTATAGAGGGGAAAACATGGGTAAAAATGGAGGAGACACCAAATGGTAATCCCAAGGAAATAATTGAGACCTTAAGTGGTCCTGGGTCATGAAAACTTGGGGGCTAGTTATGCCCAAGAGATGCGTATTCAATTTAAAAGAGAAAATTATCTAATTAAATCCAAGTTCTAAGGAGCTTGCTTTAAGGGAGAGAGAGGCCCATGATGTAACTATGGGTGAAACTAGAGGATACATGGGTGGTTGAGGTGAAATTAGTGTATGCACCTAAAAATACTCACCCTAACTATTCCACTAATCTTGTTATTTATCCTAATTAATCGCATAGCCATAGTCATAATTAAATAATTAAATCCCATCCCCCTTCATTATTATTCATCATACTAACCTTAACCCTTCCCACTTATTTATTAATTCATCTAAATCACCATCATATACTAACTAATCCCATCTATCTAATATTTAGGAATTTTAAATTCCCATGACCCACCTACCTACCTACTCTTAAGATTTTTTAAAAGCCTAGCCCTTTAATCCTCACATAATCCTCTTCTAATCCCCAATTAGTCCTAACATAGGCTTCTAATATCTATAAGCTTCCCTCATCCTCAACATTTTCTTGAAATATCCATTTCTAGAGAACTCTAAATAATTTTAAATTCCTTAAAATTCCCCCTTTTTCTAGAGTCTTCTTCTCTAGAAACTTCCAATGAATTTTTAATTCATTAGAAAATCCTACCTTTTTGCCTATTTAAATACACCATCTCCCTCCATTAAAAATAACTAGAAACCAACTAATGAATCCATAAGACCTTTATGTCAATGTTATCAATCACCAATATATGAATCCATGCTCTCATTGATCAAGTCTTGAAGCCAAAATCAAGACAAAATTATGAGTCAATCCATAACAATCCATAAGCAAAAATCAAGAATCATTGAAAATTGGTTTGAATTTATTAGAGAGAGGATAATAAGAGCAAGGCAATGGTAAGAATTTGATTATTATTTTTTATTTACTTCCATAATATTTCCCTTTGATCTTATTGTGTTTTGGGTTAAATTTGTTATTTTAGTAGTTTAAATTCATAAGCTCAAAAATATTATTACATTCTGGTGATCACAGTGGGATAGCCCCTTCAGATTAACCATTTTTCCTATTATAATTGTTTTGATATCTTGTAGGCCTAATTAGATGAAATAAAGCTTTTAATTTCATCAAATTCTTCACATATAGGCAAATGGATATTTTGCTTTACAAATCACAATATTACATTAGTGATATTGCATAACAATCTATGATTTTATGCTAACTATACTATTTAACCACTAACAGTTAACTAATTTTATAGGTTTTTGGCCTCTTATAATATCACCACTTGTAAGAGGCAATTTTTCTATAAAGTTATGATTTTAACCCTGATAGTTGCAATTTTGCCTTAATTGTAGTACTTCACTATTAACTATTGTGACTAGCTATGTAGTTTGTACAAAAATACATTTTACTAGTTGTGGCATTTCAAAAACCACATTTTTCTAGTCATGGGATTGTAAAATTGCATTTTTATAGTTGTAATTTTGAATAAAAATACATTTTTGCATTTGTAAAATGTATTTTTGACTTAATCATAAAATTGATAACCTAAGCCTATGATTTTTGCTTTATAACACTTTTATTGTCTATGTTTGACTGTGATCTATTTACAAGGAGAAGGAGACTCTACCTAGACCAAGTCAATACCCCTAAATCCCATTTATATCTAAGATATATAATAATACCTATTTACAAAGGCACTTTATATTATGATAAGTGATTTTGAACACTCACAATTAGTTTTTACTTAAGACATTTAGCAATACATTTGATTAAATTAGTATCTATAAAAATTTAATTTTTAATCTCTTTTCACTTTCTAAAATTATTTCAAGATTCTATACATTTTTTTTGTAAATAATATTTATTTTATCTTATAAATTATTGTCTCTCTGCCCTATAATTTACTATGTTTCCCATAAATCACAAAATTGCATATTTCAACTTATGATATTGCCTTTTGAGTTATGATGTTGCTTAACCATTTGTGGTTTTGTATAAACCATATAGTTATGGTCATGGTTAGTTAACCCAAATAAATTATGGTATTACCAAATAATTGTGATTTTGTCCTCTCTAGAAGTAGTTTTGCACTGAACTGACTGTGTATCTATAGTTTTGCTTTCTACAGTTGTGTTTTTGCACTCATTTTTGCATTAAAATTATCTCTTTTGAGTAAATTTTTAAGATCATTTCAATAAATTTAGTCATTCCAAGGGTTCTACAAGTCCTAAATAATGTTTAGCATTGGGGGTGCTTCCCCTAGACCCTTCAAGGGGTGTCACCCCTTAAAACCGTAAGGGGCACTACCCCTTGACATTATTGGTCACTACCACCCCCAGACCTCCACATCATGGTCCCTAATCCAAAGAAGTTATAGAAACAAATCATGATTTTTTAGTGGTTTTTATTAAGGACTATTGGACTAACATTTTATTTCTTGTAGGGGTGAATCTAGTAGTAATTTTGACTTGATAATATCTTGCAAGTCATATATTTTATCTAACATATTATCTTGGAGGTTGCCCCTTTAAGATTGCCAATTGAAACTACTAATCACTTATCTTGCAGGTTGTTTGTCAAAGATATTTTTACATTTTAATAAATTATCTTATAAATATCTTATATATATTTTTATCTATATCACATTTAAATTAATCAGTTAATAAATATTTTTATCTACTTGTGTGTCAACTGAGGGTTATAATGACATGTGCTCTCCTCCTTGCATCCTTAAGATGATTCTTAGAGGATAAAAAACCAGTAATAAACCATCCCATTTTTATTTTTATGGGTAAAGTGATGTGGAATTAACACCTAGGCACTTGCCATAGTCACTATGGATTGGTGATATAGATTTCATCACCATGTATTCATCTAAACTCTATGTTCTAGTGAAATATAAATATCAGGGATAGTTATTGTTAGTCTAATAAATTATCCCCATATAGGTCATATATGAATGGAAAGATTTAATTCTCTAAATGAGTCATTAGACAACACCCTATATATATTTCGGTCCCATTAATCTTCACATATCTTAGGGATGCCCTTAAACACCTTTGTATATACCTAGCATAAGATTATTATCTATAATAGGTGACTTGATTTTAGAGTCAATATTAGTTCCAAAGTGATATTAATATTCAAATGGGGTTGAGAGGGTTCAATAGATTATATAATGGGTCATAGTCCTATAGCCTCATCCTCAAAGTTTTTAGACACTATAGTCATTGGGTTACACACCCAAATCAATTTACTAATGATAGGCTTGTGGTTTACTTGATTGGATGTGTGTTGTTCTAGACCCATATTATTTTTGGCATGAGAAATCATTTTACGTAATACTATACATACCTATCATTCTTTACATCCTCATCCAAATCCTCTTATACATATTTTCTTCATAAATTTGTGTAAATCTTGTTGACTAAATTTGATTATTTGGTCAAATTGGGCCACCCCTAGTAAAAAAATTAATTTTTAAAGAATATAAGGGGGTTTAATGTATTTTAATGAGGTTAAATATAGGTTATTTGATGTCAATTAATTTTTTAATAGCTTTGGTCATTTGTTTCCTAGGTCTATTTATCATTTTAAGTCACTTTAAGGATAAAAAATGGTGCATTTAATGTTTTATACAAGTTTATAATTTTTCAAGTGTAAATGGGTCATGTCATACCCCATGTGTCCATAAAGGTCATAATTAATTGACAAAACTTAAATTTTTAGGTTTATGAGAAGAAAAGTCAATTTTCCTTAAGAAATGGAAGAAAAGGGCACTTTTGCAACCTCCTTAGGAAGTGTGCCACTTGGAAAACATGTAAATGTGATAATTAACCTTACCCATGATCAAAATAATATTTTTTAAATCTTAAACTAACATTTTTTCTCAAAACCATTCTATCTCTTTTTCATCCTTCTTGGCATAGTGAAGTGACTTGTAGGTTTTTGCTTGGTACAAACAACACAGGGGGTTTCAAGAAAAATAATCATATGGGAATATTATACACTAAAATAAATTTAATAATTTTGATAAATGGTCAAATTTTTTTCATGAACCATCCATTTGAAGTGGACTATTCAAAACTGCTTGCTAATTTATACACCCTTCAAGTTTCACCTTGATTTGGGAAAGTCCATACATTTTAGCAACTAATATTGGTTATAAAGGATTTTTAACCTCCTATATAATGTATTCCATGCTTGGTTTCACTTTTTGAGTTGTTTTGATGGGCCAATAACCTCAAATTTGTAGACTAGTCTCTTCTAGGTGTAATAGGTAGTTTTTCTTCATTTGTAGAGTTTTGTGCTTTGGAAAACAGCTAGAAGTTGTGACATTTTATTTATTATGTTTACAATGTTATTTTTATTTCATGAACTCTCAAGTTCCTTTCTCCAAAGGCATATTTCCATAAGCTTATAGTCATATACCATGCTTACACACCGCGAGTGATTAATGGGCATCCACAGGTATCATCATGAAGATATCCACATTGGAAATAAGCTATATAATGTCATTGAAAATTAAAGGAGTAAATTGGTAGGTTTTTATTAGAATTAAATATCATGAGAGGTCATGAAACATGCTCATTGCCCCAAATTCAGATCTATTTCCTATGTGGAAAATAGCCACCTATAGGTGGCCTGATACAAAGAGTTAAGGAGTCCTTGTGTGATGTTGAAACAAGGAATAAAGTTCCATTTTCAAGTCCTCATATGTTTGAGGAATCCTAACAGACCTTTTTGAAGTCATATATGGCTATTTTAAGTTGAGAATGGTTTCAAAAGGAGGTTGATTGAGTTTGAGATACAGTCTCTAAAAGGTGCAAACAGAGGTCCATGCCATTTTTTGGGTGTTTTCATAAGAGTTTATATTGATTCCCAAGATCTATATATATACTCATCTTCAATATTATAGATATGCCTATCCACTTTCACAAGAATATAGGTTTTGTGAATCAAGGAAAGTGGTTTTCTTAAGCTCTGAAGTTGCTTTCCAAGACACTAAAATTATTCAGTGCTATCTACAACCTACAACACTTGTGAAGCATTGGAAGCATAAGGAAGGCTTTGAGGTGTTATGAGGCATTACATTTCTTTAGGAGAATCATAAATTCCACCATTATTTCATGATACATTAATTATCAAAAATACTTTATAATCCTAAAGTGAGACCAAGGAAAGGCTACCTACAGCCAATACACACAATTGTAGAAACTAGAAAGGTACTTTGAGTAACCAAAGTAAGGTTCAAGGTCTTGTTTATGTCCTTCTTGTTTTGTTCAAGGATAAGGGAGTCTATAATTGTTTTATAATCTTAAAAAGGCTAAGAAATTAAAGTTGAGGCTAAGGTTCATCACAAACCTACCACATGCTATCTCAAAACAAGCCTAAAAAGGGAAGACATAGTCCTAGAGGTCATAAGGAAAGTAAGAAGGCCTAAAATTAGGTTTTTAGGAAGTGTGGGCATGTGAAATGGTTTTATTTGTGAAATAAGTATCTTAAATCTATTTGGATAGTTTCAAGACCTTAATTTATATTAAGGTAAAGAGATAATCCGTATAGTCAGGTAGGTTGACTATCTAAGGCTTGTGACCAAAAGAGACCTTGTTCACCAAAGTTGCAGCTTGACCTTAATAAAATATTGAGATGGTTTAATTTATTTCAAAGAGAAAAAAATAATCAAGAGACCATTTGTATGAGGGTAACTCATCATTTTTTCCTCCTAAACTCACCCTTAATGTGTATATTGAAGAAAAGGGAACTTACAACAAGGTATAGCAAATAGTGACCTAATCATGATGTTTTGATAATGTTTGAGTATATTCAAGATAAATATAAAAAAAAAAGTTATTTTTTCCTTCAAGGATTAAAAAAGGGTATATAAAAACCTTTACCAAGCCTAGTAAGAGCTAAATAACCTATAATCAGTTGACTATGATTGAGACATTGAGTAGACAGTGAGAAAAATATTAGTGTTTTGGTGTATGAGTGGTCTAAACATGATCTCAAATGAACCCTAGAAATTTAAAGTGAACCTAATGGAATTAGAAGAGGTTTTTATCACCCTTTTTAATTAATAACATACAAATCATACCTACAAGTTTAGTTTAAGGTAGGGTACAATTAGGGTCATCTCATACTCAATCTGGGTTATACAAGAGTTCAAGGTGATGGAGAAATAGCTAAACAAGGTGAAAAAATAAATCCAAAAGTATTAGATGGTCATAAAATATCCTAGGGAAGTGTATACACTATCTCCAAGTTCAATTCATAAACTCATATTTATAGGCATGGATCTATAATTTAAGACACATTCAAGAGTTGAAGTACAGTTTAGACTAAGAGAAGAATATGAGGGTATGTTGTAGGATAGAATGATGAATAGGTATAAAACATATAAATTATGATGTTTATAACCTAAATACACTCTCACCAATTAAAATCATTCTAGGAGGTAGCTAAGATAAGCTAAAACTCAATCCACATGTTAAACCCCTACACAGTCAACCCTCTAAGGGTTTGTCTTGTGAGTTTTGATGTTTTGAAGGGGTAAATGAAATCTATATATGTTATAATTTTGTAAAAATAAATATCATGACTTTATTAATAGATTATAATTATTATTTTTACTAAGATAATAGGGGAAGTTCCCCCTATTTTATCTTAGATAGGGGGTACTTCCCTTTGAACACAAAATGGTAGTTTTATTGAATGAGGCATAAAGATGAAATTGGAGATAATGAGAAAATAGTTGTAAGGAATGATAGGTTTTATGACACCTAAAAAATCATGGGAAACCAAACAATAGGGAGTAAAATTTAATGGAGTAATCTAAACTACAAAGTTTGTAGTCATGCAGACTAGGTAAGGAATAGGCCTAAGGGTCCAAATGAGGAGCTTTGTCATTTCCAATTTGAAATTAGATTTATATAATATTGGAACATGTGATAAAAAAATTATTGGCTATCAATAGACAAGTAAAATCCATCTAAGGCTATTTTGGACTTAAGTTGTAGTCAAATCCCTAGGAACATGGCTAGGCCTAGAATCCAAAAAGGGGGTCAATTTCAATTTTAGATTAGTTTGGGAATTAAAATGAATTTTATAATGCATTTTAGGTCAATAAAGAGGTGATAAAGATTTTTTTTGAATATTTAAGCACAAGAATCCATTTTTAGACCTCAAGACAATTCAGGCATGCTGGAAATAAGGGAAACAAGCTTGATAGGTCATATTTTGAAGCCCATATATTTAATGAGGACCTACATGGGAGATATAGGAGTTTGGGAATATTATTATGTTCATTTAAGGAAAAATTATTTAAATTTATTTTTAGGTTCGACATCTAACTTTTATGAATCAATCTTAATACAAAAAATAGGCCTAAAACTCTACTAATCCCTTGTTAAAGACCAGTCTTGGAGAATGGAGTTGGATAGCTACCAAAATGAAATAGTTTGTCTATAATGATGATTTTATGTTGTATATTACTCCCCAAATATACTTAAAACCATGATGAGTTTTATGAAATTATCTGGATGGGGGTAGAAATAGTCTTTTTCTCATTGTTTTGTGCATTGTGTAGGCTACCTGAGGAGTTAGGAGATGAAATAAAGTTTGGATGAAATATTTAAACTTATAATAAATAATAATATTAATTTTATGCCATTAAATTTATTATATGCACCCCAAATATGTGTTTCAATTTAGCTAATCAAATCTGGCATATTGGACAAGCTAGTGAAGAAGATGGAAATCTTCAAGTAGTATGTTTGTAAGGCTTATATGATGCTTAAAAGGAAATTTAGGGTATTTAAAGTTGTAATTAAACCCATCTCATGTATTTTTATGATCAAATAAAGCCAATTTGGTAGCTAAGTGTGTTAGGTGCATGAAAGGAGGATTTGTCGAGTGCAAGGGATGATGGCTCTCTTCCAAGTGATTCTAGAAGATCAATCATGTAACCAATGCATGGAGAGAAATTTATGATATCATAACCTTATATTCCAATAGTTTTAACTACCCTTTATTAGTTACAAGACATTAAAATAGGCCCAATCATGAAGGTAGTTTTTTTGTGCAAAGGGAGAAGTTTTTTGCCACTTTTGTTCAAGTTTGTGACTTAGATTGACACTTAGTGCTCCTATACTTACATGGTTTGACCCATATCCTCTTATCATTCATGGATAAATAATTTTATCATATTTAAAAGTGTCTTTTTGACCCTTATACCTCTCTCTCTCTCTCTCTCTCTCTCTCTCTCTCTCTCTCTCTCTCTCTCTCTGAGTTAACCATTTTGGAATTATATTGGATAATTCACCTAAGTATGGTGAAGCCTTTCTCATTTTTATACCTTTTGATCAATAAAATTACTAAGTTTTACCTCTTCATGACTTTACATAAGTGTGTTCCACTTGAATGATGAATCTTGTTTAGTGAAGACTATAGATTCCTAGCATGTGGTCTCATTCTTTCACCTTGTTTGTAGTTGGAAAAATTCTTCTTGTAGTGAATGTGAAGTGTTTTATGGGATGTGAAGTTTTTATTGAGTTATTATTTTCATTAGTGCCATTCAATTCCTATTCTCTAGTCCTCTTAGCTTTGTACATTTATTCATGACCTCATAATGTACCATTGATGTGAGAAGATGAAGATTGAAGGAGTGTGTTGTTAGTTTATTTCTTGGTCTCAAGTTTAGAATGTAATTGGTTGGAAGTCATAAAATTTATTGTATGTATCACCTCCTTAGTTTATATTTGTTTTCAGTTCTCTCTCTCCCTTTTCACCCCCCAAAGTTAGGCTTAGTTGCAATCCATAGTGGTACATCTAGGGAGTTATCCCTATCTAAAGACTCACCTCATTCCTTAGGCTATCCACAAGCCTAGAGGTGATTAAATTGTGAAAATTTGATGAAGAGAGCCTTATAATATCATAAAAGGGTGAATATCTAAGTGATAATAGTTTTTGGCATGCTTGGTGGGACTCTTGTCCAAGAGTTGGAATATTTTTGGTGTTGTCCTTCAACACATCAACCTTTCGAGGCATCTTTTCAAGAATCAATGGCGACTCTAAAGACATATAAAATTATTAAGAAACCCAAGTTTTCCTTTGAATATTGATGGTAAAATATTTATTTGTATCTTTTCTTTCAATGAAGATTCATGGCTAACATTGGATTTGAGTTTTGTTCTCTACAAGTTGGTGAAACATATCCATCTTGTCCCATTACCTATCAATATGAACAAGTTATTGGTCAATATTTTTATGATCATTACCAGTCCCAATATCATCATATTCAACCCTATCATGAGTTTTATTAGTCCTATAACTAGCCTTCTCAATGTATTGTTCCTATTTGACCTAATCCTTTCTCCAATCAACCCATTTCCATCTTCAAACAAGCACTTTTGGGCTATGAAAGGTATATGTTAGAGCTTGATACTCAAAGGGGATGTGGTAAAAGGATTCCTAATAATTCAATACATCAATTGAGAAATACATTAGAGTTAGTCAAGAAAGAGTGGGCACCTATTGAGAGATCCAATTGGAAAAGGCTCATAAGTGATATGCTTGATGTGAATGGTTTAGTCTCTTCCTTAGAGGATAGGCTATAATTTCATGAAAGGCACCTCACAAAACCTATCAAACTTCATTTCCACTTTTACAAAGCTAATATCAGCCCTACATGGTTCCCAATCATGAACCCAATTAACATTATCAAGGTCATCCTTTTCCCAATCAATTGGAAGGAGAAGTTGAGAAGAAGAACCTTATGTTTGAAGCAAACCTTGATAAGAAAATTGAGTTGGCTAATATGAATTTGCAATAGTCCATGTTGGTAATAAATGAAGTGGATTTCAAGCCTTCATTTCCCTCTCACATTTCATCCCCACCACCTCAAAAAGAGACTCATAATCCCAATGTCTTAAGTTTTAAAAAAATATTGGAATCATTGGGAAATAATGAGGATAAAAGTCTTGACCAAGAGTGTGAAATTGAGAAGACATCTAATCCTAACATCCTAAGTTGGAGCAAGATAGTAGAGTCATGGGGTAAGAAAGAAAATAGAAGAATTTTATAAGAGTGTGAAGTGGAGAATGGAGTTAATCATTTTAAATTACCTCCCACCCTTCCCCAATAATCTTCCTCTATTCCATGGCAGCCTTCATACAACCTTATCCCCATGATGATTCCTATCAACTTCAAAAGAATATTTTTTCAAGAGAACCCAAGTAAGAAAAAAGAGGAATTAGAAGCAAAGACGATATTTTTAAGTCAAGGTGAGATGGAAGGTTTAGACCCAAAATAAGATCCTATGCCTAAAAACACCCCATATCCCCTTCCTTAAGAGCTTCCAAAAGAGTCTCTTACCAAACATTATTTATCTAATTTTGAGCTCTATATTCCACCTCCACCAACTAGTTTATCTTGTCCTTACCTAATCAACCTTTTCCTTGATGGAATTGTGGTGTGGGAACCAAAGGAGGATCAGTTAGTTGATAAAGAAAGAGAAATCTTGCTTGAATAAAAACTACCTCCTTGATAGCCTCATTGGGCTAGATCACATGATTTCAAGATGCCTAGTCTTGGCATCACCATGAAGGAGGTTGAATATCTTATAGCCCTTGACCAAAGAGATTAATTATGAAAGATGAAGTTCATTTTTAAATCCCTCAATATGTATTAAGTAATGAATATAAGGTAAGTCCTTGTGTTGAATCTCTTTTCTTGGTTGATGATGAAAAATGTTTTCTTTGTGTTGAAGAACCTATATTGAGAGAGGCAAATGAAGAGGAACATACTCAATTCATGGTTGATAAATAAGATATTGTGAATGTTTATGAATAATAAATCACCATAGGGACTCCCTTTAGTGAACAAAAAGACAATTCACAAGATTTTTCCTCCATATTTGATGAGGAAGGATGTCTTCCTTTTTCCAATAAGGAAGAAATGATCATTGATTCTTTTCTCACTATGTAAGATACCATGGAGGAACATGGACAAGTTTTTAATCAACATTTGGATGAATTTTTTAAGTCATTGAAATAGGATATACTCCTCTTCAAATAGGTTATGATCTTGTCAAGGATGGATAAGGCAACATTGGTATACAAGTAAGTATGCAAAGGAAAAACATTCTTTCAAATATATCCTTTCAATGAGCATATGAATTTGATGATGACATGTTTGAAGTCATAAAGATGGAATATCATCTTATCAATCAGTTGGCAAAAACATATAAACTATTAAAGTATGGAACAAACTCCTATTGGCCTCAATATTCTAAGGAACAATAAATCAATCCTCTTGGAGACATGCCTTCTAAAGAGATACAAGTTGACCATGAGATGAAGGGTGGGTAAAAGTATGAATTATGTGAACATGTTAAAGAGGAATATATATACATTGGAGACCTATTTGAGGATGATTTACTTGAGATAAAATCAAGTGAAGTGAAAAAGAAGAGATTTGACCTATAAAGCACTCAATCCAAAGAGAAGCATGATTGGCACTATGTTCCATATCATCATGAAGATGATTCAAGAAATTTTCCTTTTGATCCTAGAAAGGAGGTATGTTTAGTTTCTAGTTGTGTATAATAGGTTGTTTCCTAATTCCCTTAAATTCTTATGCACATGTGTGTGTCTTGTGTGTTTACTTTCTTTGTTGTGTGTGTCCTTTTCCTTTATGTGGTTGAGGTATTCTTAGTTGTCTTGTTTTGATCAAAGTTAAGTCAATGGTCAAAGTCTCTTATCTATCTCAGTCCCTAAATGAATCCATAAGCCCAATGTATTGATAAGGATACTGGTTTAGTTAGTATAGCGGGCATAATACCCCTATGAGTCACCAATTTGTTGACCAAATTTAACTTTTTGGTCTAATTGGGGCACCCATAGTAAACAATAATATTTTTAAAGCCTATAAGGGGGTGTAATGTATTTTCATGAGGTGAATTATAGGTTATTTGATGTTAATTAATGTTGTAATAGCTTTGGTACTTTGTTTCCTAGGTCCATTTATCATTTTAAGTCATTTTAAGGGTTAAATATGGTGCATTTAATGATTTGTATAGGTTTCTTAGGAAATGTCAAAAAGTCAATGGGTGATGTGATGCCCCATGTGTCCAAAAAGTTCTTAAGTAAGAAACAAAATTGAAGTTTGTAGGTTCATGAGAAGAAAAGTTAGTTTTCATTAATAAATGAAAGAAAAGGGCACTTGTATGACCTCCTTGGGAAGTGTGACACTTGGAAAACATGTAAATTTGACTCTTCACATTCCCCATTATAAAAAACACATTTGGTTTGATTTGAAACTGACATTTCTTGCTCAAAATCATTCTATCTCTTTTTCATCCTTTTTGGCGTAGAGAAGTGACTTGTAAGTTTTTACTTGGTATGAATGACACAAAGGGTTTCAGGGAAAATGATCCTAGGGCCATATTTTACACTCAAATATCTTAAAATACATATAATAATTTTTATAAATAGTTAACTATGTTTAATGAACCATTCATTTGAAGTGAACTATTCAAAAATACCTATTATATGGGTGAAATAAGTATCTTAATTCTATTTGGATAGTTTCAAGACCTTACTTTACAATAAGGTTAAGAGATAATCCATACAATCAGGTAGGTTGACTATCTCAGGCCTGTGACCAAAAGAGACCTTGTTCACCAAGGTTGTAGGCTTGACCTTGATAACATATTGAGATGGTTTCATTTGTTTAAAATAGAACAAAATAATAAATATACCATTTATAGGAGGGTAAATCATCATTTTTTCCTCCTAAACTCACCCTCAATCCATACACTGAGAAAAAGGGAACTTACAATAGGGTATAGCAAATAGTGACCTAATCATGATGTTTTGACAATGTTTTAGTATATTCAAGATAAATATCAACATAAAAAGTGATGTTTTACCTTCAAGGATAAAAAAAGGTTATCTAAGAACCTTGAAAAATCCTAGTAGGATTTGAATAACCTACAATCAGTTGACTGTGACTGAGACAATGAGTAGACAATGAGCAAAATAGCAGTGTTTTAGTGTGAGTGGTCTAAACATGATCTCAAATGAACCCTATAAATTTCAAGTTAACCTAATGGAATTAGAATAGGTTTTGATCACCCTTTTTAATCTATAATATACAAATCATAACTATAGGTTTAGTCTAAGGCATGGTATAGTCAGGGTCATCTCATGCTCACTCTGGGTTATACATGAGTTCAAGGTGATCGATAAATAGATAAAAAAAGGTGAAAAAAATAATAAAAAAGTATCAAATGGTCCTAAAATATCTTGGTTAAATATATACATTGTCTCCAAGTTCAATTCATGTACCCATATTTATAGGTGTGCATCTATAACTTGAGACACAATCAAGAGTTGAAGTATAGTTTAGTCTAAGAGAAGAATGTGAGGGGTATGTTGTAGGATAGAATGATTAATATGTATAAAAAAATATCCATTATGATGTTTATACCTTTAATACACTCTAAAAAATTGAAATCATGCAAGGAGGTAGCTAAGATAAGCTAAAACTTAGTCCACATGTCAAACCCCTACACAGTCAACCCTCTAAGGGTCTATCTTATGAGTTTTGATGGGGTAAATGAAACCTCAAGAGGTTATAATTTTTTATAGGTAACTATAATTAATTGATTAAGATTTTAATATTATTATTTTGACTGGGAAAATAGGGGGACTACCCCTTATTTTGTTTCAAATAGGGGGTACTTCACTTTGGACACAAAATGGTAGTTTTGTTGATTAAGGCACAAAGATGAACTTGGAGCTAATTAGAACCTAGTTTGAAGGTATGATAGGATGTATGACACATAGATAATAATTGGAAATAAAAAAAGAGGGATGAAAACTTAATGAATTACTCTAAACTAGAAGGTCTACAGTCATGCAAACTAGGCAAGGAATAGGCCTAAGGGTCCAAATGAGGAACTTTGTCATTTCCACTTTTAAGTGAGATTTATATGTTATTGGAAAATTTATATTGGGTAAAAAAATATGTGTATTTTTTATGAAGAGACAAGGAGAATACATCTAAGGCCAATTTGGACTTAAGTTGTAGTCAAACCCCTATGAACATAGCTAGGCCTAGCATCCAAAAAGGGGGTCAACTTAAATTTTAGCTTGGGTTGGGAATTAAAATGAAATTTTTCATGCCTTTGAGGTCAATATATAGGTGATAATTTTTTTTTGAATATTTAATCAAAATAATCCATTTTTAGACCTCAAGACAACTCAACCATGCAGGAAACAAGGGAAACAAGCTCGATAGGTCATCTTTTGAAGCTCATATCTTTCATGAGGACCTATATGGGAGACAAAGGAGTTAGGAAATGATATAAAATGTATTGAAGGAAAAATTAGTGAATTTTTTTTACAATTTGGATGTCCAAATTTTATGAACTAACCTTAAGACCAAAAATAGGCCTAAAACCCTACTAAACCCTTGCTAAAGACTAGTCTTGGAGAATGGAGTTGGATAGCTAAAAAAATGAAATAATTTATCTATAATGATGATTGGAGGTTATAGAGGACTCCTCTAGGATACTTCACACCATGATGAGTTATATGTAATTATATGTATGGGGGTAGAAAAAGGATTTTTCTCACTATTTTGTGTGTTATGTAGGCTATAGGAGGAGTTAGGAGATGAAACCAAGTTTGGGATAAATATTTAAAATTATAATAACTCATAATATTAATTTAATTCCTTTAAATAACTTTTAAGTACCAAAAATAGGTGTTTTAACTTAGCCCATCAAATTTAACATATTGGATAAGCTAGTGAAAAATATGAAAAACTTCAAGTGGTATGCTTTTAAAGCTTGTCTAATGCTTCCAAGGACATGTATGGTATTTAAAATTGTCATTAAACCTATCCCATATATTTTCATGATCAAATGAAGCTAATTTAGAAGCCAAGTGTGCCAGGTGCATGAGAAGGAGGTTTCCTAGAGTGCAGGTGATAATGGATCTCTTTTAGGTGATTCTAGAAGACCAAGCATGCAAAAAATGCATGGAGAGGAATTTATAATATTATTCAATTATATTAAAATCATTTAACTTTCCCTTGATTAGTTAAAATATGTTTAAATAGGCCTATCATGAATGCAATTTTTATATGTAAAGGGAGAAGTTTCTTGCCACTTTTCTTCAAATTTGTGACTTGGATTGACACTTGTTGCTCCTATCCCTACATGTTTTAACCCATATAATCTTATCATGCATGGATAAATGATTATATCAGCTTGAAAAGTGTCTTTTTGACCCATGGATCTCTCTCTCTCTCTCTCTCTCTTTCTCTCTCTCTCTCTCTCTCTCTCTCTCTCTCTCTCTCTCTCTCTCTCTCTCTCTCTAAATCTATAAGAGTTATCCATTTTGGCATTGTATTGGATGCTCCACTTGAGTATGGTAAAGCCCTGATCATTTGTATATATTTTGATCAATAAAATTACTAATTTTTACCTCTTTATGACTATTCATAAGTGTGTTCCACTTGAATTATGAATCTTGTTTAGTGAAGACTATGGATTCTTAGCATGTGGTCTCATTCTTTCACCTTGTTTGCAGTTAGAAAACTTCTTCTTGTAAGGAATGTGAAGTGTTTTAGGGTATGTTAAATTTTTAACGAGTTATTATTTTCATTAGTTTCATTCAATTCCTCTTGTCTAGTCCTCCTAGCTTTGCACATTCATCCATGACCTCACAATGTAGCATTGATGTGAGAAGATGAAGATTGAAGGAGTGTGTTTTTAGTTTGTTTCTTGGTCTCAAGTGTAGAATTAAATTGGTTGGAAGTCATAAAATTTATTTGGTGTATTACCTCTTTAGTTTATATTTGCTTTTAGTTATCTCTCTCCCTTTTCACCCCCTAAATTTAGTCTTAGTTACAATCCATAGTGGTACATCAAGGGAGCTAGCCCTATCTAGAGAATCACCTCATTCCTTAGGCTACCCACAAGCCTATAGGTGATTCCATTGTGCCACTTGGATGAAGATAGCCTTGAAATCTCCTTAAATGATGCATATCCAAGTGATAACACATCCTTTTAAACTTATTTCATACTATGTCTAATATTACCACTCATCTTAGTCACATCTTATCCTAGTCTCTTATATATATATATATCTATATTCATTCCACCACAAGCTACATATCCTAATAAAGTATTATAATCCACATATTATCATAAGTCCACCTTATACATAACCAGTCATGCACCACCTAGACTTAATTAGTCCCTTAGTCCAAATCAATCACTTGTCTTGACCTTTCCTATCTTAATAACTCTATCCACTACCTTATCAACCTATCCTAATTTTATTCCACCTCATCATATCCCTTGTATATACTAGTCTTCTCATAAATTCTATGCTCATATGTACATCCTCATCTGCATTGCCAAAAACATTCATTAGCATATCAGGTTCCTCATCACTAGCTTCCTTGTATCTAATCAAGATTGATTCATAATCATAACCCTATCAATATATCAATACAATGATCTAATCCTATTTTATTCGATCATCTTATTCTTAATCTAGTCTTAATCCAATCAATCCCTAGTCAAAATTGGTCTCTTAGACCAGTCTATCACCCCATCAAATCTTTGAGATTGTCATAGCTTTCCCCAATCAAATCCAATTAAAATCATAAAAGTCTATCCCATGTATTAAATTGGTTACTTAAATATTAACATCTATTCAAACTTGAGATTAGACCTAGTAAGTATTTTTACCAAATTTGTGGCATCCATCAAAGAAGTAGTGGAAAAAAATTTAGTGGTTAAAAATGTAGCAAAAAAACATAGTGAGGATAAAATAGAGCAAGGAAAAAACTTAATGAGGAAAAAACATTTTAGGAATAAAATATAGTAAAGGATGCACTCACATAGAAGACAACACAACTTTCAACCTCATGAAATCACATTTTTCTCTATTAATTTGATTTTAAATTTGGTGCATTACTTTTCCACCATTAAATGTTAACTACTATCACCAAAATTAACTAGACAATAAATAAACAATGTGATAATCACTATAATATCCCAATTATTATCTTTGTGACATTTTTTTGACATTACCAATACTTCTACATTTTTCCTTGTTATGTTTTATCCTCATGAAGTTTTTGTCATACTATGTTTTTACCACTATATTTTTGTCTGCTACATTATCACATAGAGCCAAATTTGTTCCATCCATCTCATCTTCATCCCTTAATTTTTCCATTCAATCCCCTACACTTATTGAGTGGGGCTATAAAACCACACCATCCATACTTCATCACATCCTTATACATGGCATCCAAAATAAATTTGGTCAATATCCCGATTGAGAAATGCCTCATTGCCAATAGGGATATGCTCCTTTCTTTCCTCCTTGAGATAAGTACTTCATGTCTAAAAACCTTTTACCCTATCTATCCAAAATTACATCTAGTCTCCACCCATCCACATCAATCAACTCCTAGTATTCATACCATCCAATCCCATTCAAACTCTCTATCCACTAGTCATAGCTAGTTGTCTACTCCTTCCTACACTAGCAAAGGGAATCCAATCCTAGCCACCTCATCTATTACTATTCCACCAACCCAATCACATCAAAATATTCTAATCCAAAACCCAATGCTTCCACATCTTAGTCACTAAGTGAAGAGAGTCCCTATACTCCTCTTCTTATATCATTATAATCCCTCTTCTACTAGCATGTTGCCAATGACATGATGGTCTATCCACCAATATGACATCTTAATCCAACCAAACCTAAGCCCTCTTGGTATAAATATAACCAATACTATACATATCACTAAACCTATGGGAATATCATTAATTAATTTCATAATTCCAAAACTATGTCAAAAACCTCATTGACCATGGTGACATTAAAATCAAGAATGAATTAGATGAGTCGACATTCAAGGGTGAACAAGAAGAGGAATGCCAATATTTCATTCCCAATCATAATCAAGATATTCCATTTCCAAACCAAGGTTAAGACACCACATCCATCTTCTATGATCCCCCCATCTTTGACAAATCCTCCCTCAAAGATAATCATATTCCCCGTGAACCTAGTGCCCTATTTTCTCATGAGTCTTTCCTCTAAGGGCTTATCTTTGGTAAATCAATTTCCCCTCACTCACCTCAAAAACCCCATATTGAGAGGTCATTTATAGACAACAAATATCTTATTAGTATCATCATGTCATGTACATCAAATTTAGATTTAGAGATAAAACCAATCTTATCAACATCAGGATCATGTTTAACACCAGTATCTATATCACATTCCTCATCAAAAACATCATCTTTCATATATATTGCAATAGATGATGACTATACCTTCCCTTTTGAAGACACGTCTAAATTAGATGATAATCAGTCACCAAGCATATCTTTTGATCCGAATCAAGATGATGAATTCATAACAAAGTTCTTTAAAGTTTTATCTATTGAAAATTGTTAGAGTGAATATGATCCTACCTTAGACACATGTCTTATAGATAGTCATAGTGATCCTTTTACTGATCTTTAGGATATTTTCTTCAATGTCAAAATTGGGTCTCCAAGGAACCCCTATGAAGACCATGTTTCCCTATCACCCCTCATTAACCTCATCATACCATCACTACTACCTTCATCCATCATAGATTATTTTCATCCCATCAATGATCATTTAATCACCTCTCTCCATATGGATGATTAGGAACATCCATCATTTAACCCTTCCTCAAGAAATATAATAAGTGCCACAAATGTATAATTATAAGATCATATTTAAAAGGTCATTTATGATGATCAAATTACCTTTGATCCAATAAGTCATTATCAATAAAATCAAGAACATTGGTCTAATCAAAAAGTGTCTTCCCCTAGTGAAGCCTAATGTCATGTACTAGGGGACCACTAAAGTCAAAATAATGTTCATTTATCATGTCAAATATAAATCTCTTATATTGAAGCCCAATTTTAGGCACTAGGAAGAAGTTAAGATATAATCAAATCTAAAAAATCATAACAATGCTAAAATTCATGAGGTTGATCATCCTTCTAATAATTAGATCAAAGTTGAACCATAAAGGCAAAGTGTCTTGGATATCTTAAATTCTTTTATCTTTAATTTGATCATCCAAGTCCACTTATGTCATAATCCAATCATTCCTCCAATACATTTATCATCATGTCTATATCCTCTAGCCAATCATCTATCATCTCTTTAGTCATCAACATCTCATCTCCCATAATTTATCCTAGTCCTCTATACTCATGTCTAACATATGATTTGAATCATCTATCTAACAAATAACATGTGTAACAATCATCATCACCCTAATATCCTAATCCATCATCATCATCATCCGTTAATCTAGTTTGAACTACATTATCCTAAGGTCTTTTCAAACTATGTAGGTAACACTCAGCCACATGTTGTGGCTGATGTCAGCTTGGCCACTCTCCCCTCTTTCCCCATCATTTTTCATCACATATATCTTGTTCTTCATCACCCTTAGGTCTTACATCAGTCAACTCCTTGAGCTATAATATCAACATTCATCAATTAGTCCAATGATCAATCACCATACCATACTCATCTCCTTAATATTTTTGTCAAACATTTATACCTATTGATTGTGCCTGACAAATCACAACATTAATCTTTTCTTCCATCAGTCATCCATTATCTTTGTTTGGTCAATTCATAATTTACTATTTACAATTTCTTCCCTCGATTGAGGCATCACTAGAACTATAAATTTATTATCATCCCTCACTCCTTTTCATGTGTCCTTATTAGGGGCATCATCACTATTAATCACATTATGGCTCATTGATCTGATGTAATGTGATCCAATTCTTCCCCTTCATATTTTGGTCACTCAATCATATACTTTCATATTCATCACCAATATCACTAAAATTTATCCCTAAGATACACTCATAATTAATCATATCAAATAAATATTATCTTGATTTACATCTCTCCCTTACATGCATCCTTTCTTGGGATATGATCTTGTTGAATTGTATCTTACCATCATCATGTTATAGTTAATTCACCCTTAGAATGTGTTGACAACCATGATACATTAATTTCCACTCCTTGTGCATATGTATTTTCTTAGGGCATGATCACTTTGTAAATCACTATTTAGGTTGAGTTCCTTTTCTTCATCATCTATCTTGCATCTTGCATCCCATCTCCTTATCCATTTGTCACATCTCACCCCTCATTTATTATTTTGAGTGGCCATATGTCTCATTCTTATTTACATGTCCCCTTAAGGGGGAATCATATCAACTAACATAATTTACTAACGTTAATCCATGAGTGTATTTCTTATTTGAAAGGCCATTACTCCATCTACTCATAATACCCTTTCAAAGAGGGGTAAAATGTATGCACCTAAATTTTATCACCCTAACTATTCCACTGATCTTTTTATTTATCCTAACTAATCTCTTAACCATATTCCTAATTAAATAATTAAATCTTGTTTCACTTCATTATTTTTAATCATATTAACCTTACCCTTTCCCACTTATTCATTAATTCATCTAAATCACAATTATCTACTAATTAATCCCATTTGTCTAATATTTTGGAAATTTAAACTCCCATGACCCACCCACATACCTACTCCTAGGCTTTCCTACAAGCCTAGCCACCTAATCCTCACCTAATGCTCTTCTAATCCTCAATTAGTCCTAACATAGGCTTTTACTCTCTATAATATTTCTTCATCCTCCACATTTTCTAGAAATATCCATTTCTAGATAACTCTAAGCAATTTTAAACTCTTTAAAATTCCCCCTTTTTTCTAGATTCTTCTTCTCTAGAAACTTCTAATGAATTTTTAATTCATTAGAAAATCCTCCCTCTTTGCCTATTTAAACATACCATCTCCCTCCATTATAACTAACTAGAAACCAAATATTGAATCCATAAGACCTAAATGTCAATGTTATCAATCACCAATCTATAAATCCATGATCTCATTGATCAAGTATTGAAGCCAAAATCATGCTAAAATTTTGAGTCTATCCATAACAATCCACAAGAAAAAATTAAGAATCATTTAAAATAAATTTGAATATATTGAAGAGAGGATAAGAGGAATAAGGCAATGGTAAGAATATTATTATTGTTTATTTACTTCCATAGTCTCTCCCTTTGATGTTATTATGGTTTGGGTAAAATTTGATATTTATAGTAGTTTAAATTCATAAGCTTAAAAATACTATTACAATTATCCTTAGCCACTTGGTAGGATTTTAATTTGGGCTCACTTGAGGTGTTACTAAAATAAAAGGGTTTATCCTAGATGGATCCTATAAACACTGCGTAGTCACTATTGGAATTGTCGAGGCATTGGGAGCTATGAGAGTAAAGGAAACTAGGTTAATCATTGTCATAAATGTTACCATGGTAATTTTGGTAATGGGAGGGACTATAGTTATAGGGGTTATTGTGGCTATATGGAAAACATGAATTGGGGTACTACTTTGGACTATGCCAAACTATGGCGACAATTTGGGAGAAATGATGGAGGTGATGAATCCAATGTAGTTTAAGTGGGATAAAATTAGTTTAAATGGTAAATTGTAGGGGTGAGGAAACTAGGAATAATAAATATAATTGAATCCAATGGAACAAAAGGAACTTGGGTACGTTTAATGGATGATGTAAAAGAATTCAAAATAGGGGTATGTCACAATTGGGTTGAAAATCCATGAATAACTACAAAGGGATATTTATAAATACTAGACATAGGAGTTAAAACTTTTGAGAATGTTACAAGTTGGTCCTAAGGTGGACTCTCTTGCGACTCTATGCTACTTGAAAAATGAATAACATAGGTAGCCTAGAGTTAGATTAACTGAGAGATTGTCATAGGTGAAGTAGATGTTGAGGCTGATGGAGTAGTAGAAGTAAGGACCCTTTGTAATATTAACTAGGAGAACTTCCTCATCATTATCATGAATTTGATAGTAGGTTGCTAGGGAACTAGATAGAGAGGAGATAGAATTTTTATACCATGGCCCCAGACTACACTTGAGTTCTCTAAAAACATGTTTTTTTTATATTCATAATCACCTATGCATAATTTTTAGGGTTTAGTTGGGTAGCAGTGTATAGGTGGCTATCATAGTGGTATGTAGTATTGAGTCACCCCTGATATATTTCCCCATGGATGCGTACCATACCTTAGGGATCTCATTATTTTTCATCAGCCTTGGCAAGTTTTAGGAGTCCTTATGGAGGGTCTTACCTTAAAGCATGGGAAAATTAATGTATTGATGGCACTCAGTAGTTAGAGGTAATAATGGGTAAAGCTTCTACCTTGTGGCAAGGCAAAGACTTATGATTTAATTGGATAGCTACCAAGTAATTTATTATTCAACAAGGTAGTCTTGGATAATGTAGGTTAGATAAATAGGATCCCATTATATTAATTCCACCCTGATCATAGTATGGTACCATCAGTACTAATAAGCTCTAATGGGAAGAATTGAGGACCATAGCTCTTGAAAAACCTTATAAATTAACTTTTATTTATGGTGAAATACACTAGGGTATAAATGGTTGTATATGTCCTAGATATGGTGCCTATTGTGGTGAATTTATAGCTTAGAAAATAATACATGCACCATAAACCATGTTTGCACCCATGGATGGAAGGTTTTGCTTTATAAATCTAAGATGATGTAGGTGGAATCAATCAATCATGACATCATGTATAATTTCCCCATAACCTACACTCTATTGACCTATTATGAGATGTTAAATTTGATAATGTCCTTTAGAGTGGGGACTTACTCCAATTTTAGGATGATGCTGAGTAGAGTGACCTAGCTCTTGTTGACATGCATACTGACACTCACTTTGTATATGTGGTTAAGTAACAACATGCTAGTACACACTCCTTCCCATAATTTTTTTATGGTGTAGGAGTCAAGGTCATCCTTGTTCACCCAATAGTTAAATTCTCCAACCTCATCCTTAAGGAATATCATGGGTGCTCATCCAGTTAGTGATGATCTATTTATCATAAGGGATATAAAACTCTAAGAGATTGTAGTAGTGCTTGAAGGTATCCATAAACATGTATAAAATTTTGAATCCTATGGTTGGGTAGTAAAACATGTCCTTAGTACACTTAGAGGTCTATTTTAGATTGGTGAAAGATCATTGTAGGGAAATAATTTAGGCTTGGAAACAACCTTGTGTAGGATTAAGACTCTGAGACATATCAAGTCATCTATGAACTTGATGTTATCCTATTCAATCTCATCATCACTAATGGGTCTCTAAATATATTCAATGGTTTTAAAGATATTTATATAGTTATTGGAGTATGTGATCCCCTACAAGAATGTGGTGTCTCAAAATTCTTTATCTATCTTGGGATTTTAGATTGAAACATCCATTATTAAATTTAGCTTTTCTACATGTAGGACTTAGCAGTGTGTACTCTAGGCTCTGAAAGAAAATCAAGGAAAAAAGATCTAAATAATTCAAATTTAACGAGGAAAAATAATGGTGAAATAAAATTTGATGGGATCTTATAGGTATTTTTAGGATCTCCCACAAGAATGGCTTTAGAGGCTCACATTGTGTGAATTAAACTTTGATTTGAAGGCCCATTTCAAATTAGCCATTTTTATAAATGGATATTATTTATTTTTTAAAAAGAGACAAAATTTAGTTTGGTTGGTGGTGATGGTACTCTCACAAGTGTTGAATCATTATCTAGTCCCAACTAAGATAATAAATATTAGGAGCATGGTAGGCACATGCCTAATTTTATCCCTTGTAGCACTATAGACATTTGTGGGGTTGGAAACATGTCATTGAAATAATGGTGGGGTTTATACATACTGCGATAATTGGTAAAGATGGGTCCCTCCATATTAAAAATTATGACTATGTGAATTGGCCATTTGAGTGTACTGATTACACACAACATTTCATCATTAGATCAGGGTTTCTAAGTCTATACTATTTTATGACTCATCTAGGAGTGTTCTAGGACATTTATAAAAATGAGGTGTATGAAATTACACATACACATTATTACTCAATCAATCCTCCTAGGGCTCTAACGACTCAGACACCCTTAAGTATACTTTTTACACATGGCACTCTCTTATTAGATCAAGCCTTCTAGGGCTCTGACATCTATGATATCTCTAGATTTACTTGTTACATGTGAAACTCTCCCATTGGATTAGGCATCCCTAGGCTCTAATATCTCTGACAAATTTAAGTATACTTGGTATTTATGGTGCTCTCCCATTGGATCAAGAGCTCTTAATCTTTAATATTTTTTTACTCATTTAAGATTATTCTAGGACCTTTTTGGAATTGGGTGTATAAAAGTACACATGACATTTTATTACTAGATCATGCTTCCTGAGGTTCTAATAGATATAAAACTTTCAAGTTTACTTGGTAAATGTGGCACTCTCCCATTGGATTAGGCATCTTGGGTCTCTCACATATCTAACACCTTTAAGTTACTTGGCACATGTGGAACTTTCCCTTAGATTAGGCCTCCTAGTTATTTGACAACTCTAATACCTTTGGGACTTCCAAAATAATAAAAGGACGAGTCAATTTTAAAGTGATTCATCATAAAAGGGATGTTTCCCTATCAATAAAAAATACTTTAAGAGAGTGAAAACTAGGATTCTAGGATTGAGACTTTGGTAATCTCTTATGTAAGGAGTTTTTTGAAGGAATGGTTAGTTCCCAAAAAATAAGTATGAAAAATTCCTCAGAATAATAATTGGACTAATCCTTTTTAGCATAAATAGCTATGAAATATTTTCAAATACAAATGAACATGATATCATCCATTGTATGAAATATTTTTAAAGATCAAGAACCAAATAGTATCTAATATTTTGAAATGGATGAGGATTAGACTGAGCTTGATAGAGGGCCAAGAATTTTTGAAATTTATACATTACATAGGTCCCATTTTCTTATACAAAAATGGATGTGTTGGTATAATAATATATTTTGTTTCATATTGTTTAGAAAAGGTGTATAGATGGAGTGGATTTATTCCTTCAATTATATTAATCCTTTCCCTCTTATTTGGGGAAATGAGTTGTGATTTTTTACCACTTGTAAGTTTGGTAAGTGTGTAGTGGTTTTGGCAACTTGAGTTGTGATGATTTATTTATACATCAGAAGGTGTTATGTACTTAGGGATATGATATATTAATGTATTTATATTGATGGAGATGCTGACATGTGGTATATTTCACCCTTATTTAGTTATATGGGTCTAATATATTAGGAAAATTGAGTAACTTGTGGAATTATTGCATTGTTTGATTTAGGCAATTTGTGTGGTGAAACCCTAGTTTTGTGGAATTATCAATATATTTTAATTAGTTATGAAATTATGTACAATTTTTTTACTAGAGATTAGTAATATTTCAAGGAAACCATAGTAAAAAAATCAATCCTTTATGATTAGTTTTGAGGGAGTTATTGATATTTTAGGGTTTGTACTAATTTTCTCATATGAGCTAAAATATAAGGAATTTGTCAGTGAAATGTTTACTACTACTATATGAGCATACTAGACAAATAAAATAAGAATTTCATATTTTTTTGAATTGTTTTTAGTGATTTATTATGATTTTATGATTTTTAATATATTCTCTATACAAGATAAAATTTGTGGATTTTTTTTAAAATATTTTATTGAAGTTCCAATATCATAAGGGAAAGCTAAAATCAAAATTGAGGACTATTTTGATCAGTTTTGAATGAGTTATTAAAATTTTAGGGTATTTCATTAACTTTATTTTTTTGTGGATCATGAAGTTACAAGTATTTTTGGGGGAAGATGATATTGATGCTATAAAATGGTGGCTCCTTTTTAAGGAGAATAATACTCAAACAATTTTATGGCAAACATGATTATCTCTTTCTTTTTTTGGGCCTACACAATATTGGTTTAAAAAATTGAGCTTCACACAAAGGTATTCTTCATGGGAATAAATGGAATTGGTCTTCCTAGATAAATGGGATATAAAAGAAAAAGAGGATGTATAAGAGGACGAAAATAATGATGGTAATTTTTTCAATGAATTTTAGCTTATATTTTGGAAAGGGAATAAGAAGAAACTAAATATAGGTATGGTTAAAAAACTTGTTTGATTATGCACACATTGAATAAGATGATTGTGAAGAAATCCTCTTTGGATTTGGATGATGACCTACAAATAAGATAAAACTAAAGCAAATGGTTAGTTAGATTGATAACTGAGTGGATTTCCTAGCACTAGCTAGATCTCAAAAGCAAGAGCTTCCTCAAGGGCTATCAATCCACACATTTAAAAAAATTAAGTTTATAAAATAGAATAGAAAGTAAATGCATCAATAATAAAAAAGGTAGTGAAATTGAACATAAGAAATATTTTTTAAAGATATAGACTATAAATGACTAATATAGAAATAAGTGAGCCAATACTGATGCTAAATGGTTTTGGTCTGCCTCAAAAAATTAGGTAGGGGTTTGTGAATAAGGAGGGACATAGATAATTATATTTGGTTGAGGGTAGGTAGGTGGAAATAACTTGCTATTACTTGTTATTATTGATGGTTGTTGTGACCATCAGTAATTAAGGTGATCATTAGTGGTTAAGGTGACCATCATTAGTTTGACAGACTGTTAATGATTGAGATAACTATTGATAGTTACTATGTGTAGGTTTGGATTGGTAAATAACTAGTTAACATGATATCAAATATGGATTTTGAGAGATGGGTTGGTGTTGGGATAATTATGAAATGAAAATAAATTAAATGAATATCAAAAAATAAGTACTTATCTTGTCAAAGGTTGATCGAGTGGGTGTTTGAGGTGGTTGGTCTATTGGTGGATTCTAGCATGATTTTGATAGAGTAACAGTGCTTGGTTGTTTATGGAGGAATGGAAACAAGTAGGCTCTCTAACATGATAGTTGGATCACTAGATTACTAGTGATAATTGACTTACAAAAAATAAACTTTGGATACACAAGCTCTTGATAATAATTGTAGATGATTTTCACCTTCCTGCTCCTCTCTTCTTACAAGAAAAGGAGTGTTGTAACAAGAAATTAACAAGGACTTCTAATTTTAACTCATGCATGTAATGGCTCACATGCATATTTAGATGAGTTATTTTTATAAAATTAGGGTGAATAGCTTGCATGTTGGTTTATAGGATGGTGGACCCTAATCATCGATGGTCAAGGTGATTGTCGATGATCATCCTGACCATCAATGGTCAAGGGCTAAGTTAAAGAGTGGATAAAGGGGTAGGTTAAGTTAGTTGGTCAAACTAACCATGGTTAGGCTTGGTTTATTTGTTCAAAAGTTCAAATTAGTCCTAAAGGGGTCCTATGGTAGTCCAGGGGAATTTAGACATTCAGAATCATGATTTGTAGATTTCTAGTGTCTACATTTTTCCCCTTTTTGTTATGCAGCTTTGAATCAATAAGCTAAAAAAAAAAAAAATTATTAGTCTAAGTTCATGGTTGCCCCAAGTATGTGAGGAGGTGTTCCCCCTCAAACTGGGAGTCAATGAGTTAAAATAAAATTGGGTACAGGTTTGATAAGGTGGAGGTTGGTGATGACAAGTGAACATCATGAAGGTAGGTGATAAGTTGGGCACTAAAGAACATATGAGTACACAAATTATGATAAAAAGGGTGGTAGCTAAGATCATGCATTAAAAAATTTACCATAATTGGTAAAATTAAAGGTTAATACTAAAAGGACAAGCAATAAGTGAACTGCATGACCATATTTAGGCATGGTAGGTGGGTACACTCATAAATACAAGTCTCTTAGGTAGTGTCTATGATTCAATGGGTATCTAAGGAAAGAAGTGATCCCAATTAAAACAAAAACTAGTCAAGTATCATGGGTATCCAAGGTAGGAAGTGTTATTAAGAATACACAAGTGGGTCTAGTAAGTGTTAGGTGGTGTAAGTACAAAAAGGTAGTCAACATGGTAATGTTGTTACTATGATTAAAGGACCAAGAAAAAGTCATCATAAAACATGCACTAGTTAGGCCAAAATGGACCAATGGTAAGATGATTAGGTAGTTGGGGTAGGTGGATAAGGTAGTCTTCATGGGTGGGTTGTGTGATTTGGGTATACTAAAATAAAGGGGTCTAATCTAGGTGAGAGTAAAAAGGTGAGCCTCTTGACCATAAATGATTAGGGTGCTTAAGGGCAACCATTAATGGTCACCCTAACTATTGACATTCAAGGTACAAACCCTAAAAATTTTGGTAGTTAAACATGAATTTGAATGTCATTTAGCTCATTTTCACTTTTGACTATAGAGCTCTAGAAATCAATGATTTGGGTAAAAGTATTGCTAACGATGATTGATACAATGCATTTACTGAGTTTGATTGATTAAGAAGATTGGGGCAAGATGAAAGGTGAGCATAGGTGAGGAAGAGGATGGGTGGGTCCATGGATTACTCCTCGATGATGGTTTAAAAATGAAGTAGGTGGAACTCTTAAAATGGTTGTGCCCTAGGTAAGGTTGTAGGGTTGGAGGGTTAAGTTTGTAGGTAAATTTTGAAATTAATAGGGTGGGGTAGGTATGGGTATTAGGATAGGATTTAAAAGAGATTAGGGTTGTTTGGTTAGGTGTTAGGTAGGATAGGTCTAGTGGTGTTCTATTTTCAAAACACCCATAGTGACCATCAATGGTTAGGGTTGACCATTAACGATTGACATCCCAAAATAGGTGGACATCTGATCATTAGTGGTCACCATGACCAGTAGTGGTCACCTAGTGTATAATTTAGTGTTTAATTTTGTTAAAAGTGCCTAAGGAATATAAGATGCTAATTACTTAGTTTAGGGTAACCCTTAGGTACTAGGTTCTATAGATAAGGTAAGAGGGTAGTGTGGGCACTGGTTAAATGGGTAATATGGGTTGACTAAGTATGTGTGATAATGAACTATGACGGAAAAAGAGTAGATTTAAATGTATGATCAGGTGTCACATATCTTCACAAGATTCACTAGGGGATGACCCTAGTAGATAGGCACACATGGAGGATGTGGGCTTGGGAGCAATGTGGCACTATCAAGATGTGCCTTATGATGCATCCATGATCATGGCCTTCATCAAGAGATGGGATCCAAACATGAACATGTTTTTATTACCCACTAGAGAGATTATGATCTTACTATAGGACATGAATTGGATTACATGATTGCCCCTATGAGGCAAGCCGATATACCACATAGAGTGGGAGGATCAAGATGATCTATTGAAGCTTTTATAAATAGATGACTAGGATCATGTTAGATGGCATATTGGGGTCTTTAGTTACTCTATGCTCTATCAAAAGGAAAGGTATGAGAGGACATTGATGACTAAAATTATGATGGTAGTGTCCTACTTTTCCCTTTTTAACTCGAGTGGTGAGAGGTTCCCATACTTGCTATTAGGGATGTTGGTTGAGATGTTTCTTGGGAGGATAGTATTTAGCTAGGTACCCATTTTTTTAGTGTAGAGATATAGGTAACTATGTATATTTAGGGCCCACAAAAGGTATAACATCAGTATTAGTCTTTTTTTATAGTGTTGGGCCTATGAACACATCTAGGTGTTGACGCCAATGGGATTGATGTGGATGGGATATGTGCAAATTGAGTTCCTAGTTAGTTATATGAGTTAGAGGGATGAATTATCTATTATAGGTGAAAGAGGAAGAGCCTATGATGTAGATTGGTTCAGAGGTGAACTGGGTGCACTAGTTATTAGAGACATTACCTAGAGACCATATGTTTAGTTTCTAGTATGGTCTGGATATAGGAAGTAAACCCTATCTCTACATAGTTATAGATGGATATTTTGTAGGTGAGAGGAGGAGATAGAGATTATCCCCTTTGATAGGGTGCATAGATAGTTTATCCTAGCTTAGGTTATTCTATGTGCATTCCCTAGATATAGGCATGAAGAATCAAATATTTTATTACCTAAGCCACATCCAGTACCAACTTTTCTAGATCATGAGGAGCTGTTAGCCAAACCACAAATAGATGATGCCAATTTTGTAGATGGGTACATGGCACGGTACCAATATTTATACGTGGTTATAGATTTTAGTGATGGTGATGGTGGTAGGAGGATGATGATTATGGACCTAGTTGGGAGAGGGGGCCAAAGGGCATAGGTACAGGGGGATGTCCTCAATGGATAGTTAGGAGAAGTATTAGCTATTGCATAGGCATAGGTTATAGAATTACAAGGGTAAGTGGTTAAATTATAGGTTAGGTAGCCACTATGACATGTGAGAGGGACCAAGTTAGAGCTACACTAACCTAGGTCACCTAGGAATGAGATGCTTTGAGATATACCAATGGAGCAAAATTAAAACTAGCAAGTCTAATGTGACCATTGATATGTAGAGGTACATAGCCATTATTCAAGAGTTATAGTACTATGAGGTGATAGTATTCACTCACTACCATACAAATCCCTAATAGGGCAAGTATAGAGCTAGCTTGGTAGGTGATGTTAGTATGGCCACTCTAGGTTAGTGGGTAATGTGTGCAGGTGGACAGATAGGTATATCATGGTATAGTCAGGTACTACAAGGGGGTAAACACTAGGATCTAGAGGTACTCCAGGAGACATTGGTGTCCCTAAGGCATAGCCATGAGATAGATATATTTATATATTATTATATATCATTTTGATTCCAACCTATGAGCCGATGTAGTGAGATGTATATTTTGAGAGGGAGAGACATGTATATCTATTGTATACATTATGATACTATATGACTCATGACTTATATATATGGTCTTTATTTATTGATCATGTTCATGGTTTATGATTTGCTTTGATGGTAATGATTTTTATATTACTTATGGATTATGCTTATGTTATGAATGTTAGACACTGATGTAAACTCACCTATCTAGACATAAGATGGATTTTATTTATGGGTGTTTCACTAAATTTTGTCTATTTTGAATGTAAATGAAAATAGAGAGAAGGATGGGGATAAGTGATTATAATGAACCTAGATTTGGTTTGCATGTCATATTTAGATGTTGTGATCACTCTTCTTTGGCTAGGGAGGACTACCTATAGATAAGAAAACACTACCAAAAGATGTTTGTTAGTAGATAAATGAGTGGGCTGACAAGCTACACACTTGTTATAGGAAGTGTGAAACTTTCCTAGAGATGATAGTCCAATTTTGAGAGACAAAATAATAATAACTAACTAAGAGACATAGAGAAATAGAGAGTAAAAAATAGATAAGATTACCATTTTTAACAAACTATAGGCATTAGAGAGTGATAGGGTATAGGTGAGATGTTTTATTGGTGTTTTAGAAGTTGTCTAGGTAGGTTTTGAAGAAGTTTGAGAAATTGATAGTCATCAAAATCGATATAATAGTGACCAATATCAGTTATGCTGCTAAGGTTCGCAATGAGGTGACTAATTTTGATTAGGCTACCAAGGTCTGTAGGGGCAATAATTGTTTGAGAGATTGTAAATGGATTTTCTAGGTCTAGGAAATAGTTTGGCTTAGGTCAGAGAGGTTAGGAGAGTTAGAAGAGGTTGTTTATGACTTGGTTAAGTTTGGGCAGGGGTTTGGTATGTATGTAAGGGGAAACAAGCAAGGAAGCTTTGTAACTCCCTTCCAAGGGTACGGTTAGAAGTGTATAAAGTAGTATATGGTAGATATAAAGAAATAAAAGAATAAATAATTAAATGACATATAGTATCAATGATATACTTAGCTATGGTGGTCATTGAATAATAATTGCTAGGTTGATGGTTTCTATTTGAGAGTCCAAACTTGAATACCTGAACAAAGAGAACAAGTAGATTTTGTTGGTCCTCAAGAGCTCAGTTGCTGATGGTGATTGATTTACGTAGAGTGATTGTAAGCCTGGATGTCAAAAAATAGAATGTTGAGAGCCTAAATGAGAGTAAGAATTGATTTTCTTAATTTTTTAATCTAAACTAGAGGTTGGAGTTTGGATTATATTTCCAACATTAGTGATCCCACTAATGTCGATAGGTA
This sequence comes from Torreya grandis, assembly GCA_037957365.1. Classification (NCBI taxonomy): domain Eukaryota; kingdom Viridiplantae; phylum Streptophyta; class Pinopsida; order Cupressales; family Taxaceae; genus Torreya; species Torreya grandis. The sequence goes on from JARHVA010007576.1 coordinate 271,324, forward strand.
TCCCATCAATGTTAGCCATGGGTTGACCATCATCGATAGCCCTAGAATAGGTAAACCTTTCTATTCTTGGCCTATTTTTTGTTTTTATGTGTGATAAGTGTGATACCCATTATAAAATGGTAAAAATAGGAGGTTAAGAAGGAAGCAATTGTTTAAGAATTTAGTTTGGAAGTGGGACTAAGTCTTAGGTAGTTAGGATGAGGGGACTAGGTCTTGAGGTGACTCATCAAAGGAGAATTAGTCATAGAGTGAGGTGGCTAGGTAAGGTGGTAATAGGGGTTTTTAATTAACTTAATTAAGTATTTTAAATTAATTAAATGTGTGAGGGGTAAAAGTATGGGTTAGGGAGATTAATTTTTATTATTAAAATGGGTCTAGGGGGTTTTGACATAGGGAGTTATGCATGTGTGTGTGATGTAATTTTGGTGTCCACATTTGCCCATTTTTATCTTATAATTTGTACCAATATGTTGTAAGACAAAAATAAGAGTTAGATGATCCAAGTATTGGATGAGGTATCCCCCCTTAAAATGGGAATCGATGGAGGAGAAGCCAAAATTAGGTACCAATTTGATAGAAAGGTAATTAGGTGATTCATGGAGAATTGAGCATCATTATGAAAAATAAGCTATAGTTTATAATGTTAAGAATATGTAAGGTTAAAGAGGACTCAAATAAAAATAACCAAAGCATAGCTTATAAGTGATAGTTGATAGGTCAAATCAATCAAAGTTGTAGCTCTAATGGTCAATATGTCCTAGGTATCCGAGGTAGGAAGTGCCCCTAAGAAACACAAAAGGGTTAAAGGTGACAAGATGGGTTTGGTTTCCATCCACAAAACCTAAAATACATGTGTGTTTCTGTGTGTAATAGTCAACTACAGTTAGGACAAACAATGTACACCTAGTGTAAAAGGGTCAATGAGTGAGGAAATATTCATGATCTCTAAGTACAGTCATCAAGGGTGAAGATTGGAGTTATTTTTATGTCATTTTGTCATGGTTGGGGGAGAAATATGCAATCTTTAGCTTCCCCAATGTGTGGGTAAAGTTGTGTAATGATGGGTGTTTTTATGATGGAAAATGTGTTTTAAAAGGTACCAACATCAGTAACAAGTGTCGATATCAGTAAGCAAAAGTGATGACATTAACATAATTAGGGTAAAACTGTCAATTTTGGTAAGTAGAAGCACTGACATTAGTAGGTTAGGTCAATATTGCTGACATCAGTGGTCAACCAAACTTGATAAAAAGGGGGTTTGGTAGCTAACCAAACTCATTTGAAACTTTGTGATTAGAGAGAAGAAATTGGGCATTGAGAGAAATTTGAGATGGCAGTGCAAGGAGGGGACCCAACAAGAGGTGTAGGACCATAGGTGCCAGTAGTGCTAGCAAGGAGGAGACAGTGAGATGAGGTAAAAGCCCAAACTTAATTTGATTTTGTATTTACAAGTTTTAGGTTAAATGAGAGGTGGATGTTTAGAAAATAGGATTGAGGGGTAGAAAATATGTGTAGGATAAGTTAGGGTAAGTTGGGTTAGACTTTTTAGGGAAAATGGGTAGGTTGGGTTTGGGTTGTTTGGCCCTGGGGCCAAACTAGTTACTGACATCAGCAAGATCAATCAACATTAGTCAATTGTTAACTAATGTCAACCAACATAACACTGAGGTTGGTAGTGTGCTACTGATGTTAGCTGATACATAGGCTGATAAAGCATTGATGTCAACATTGATGCTAACATTGATTACTATTAAAAACTAACAAACAAGAGAAAGGGTGAGTTTATGATCTCTAGTGGGAGTAATCCACTGTGAGGATAAAAAGGTAAAAAGATAGTTGAGAGGTCTAGGTTTGTTTTAAAATCTAGGTTAAATCATTAAGAGTCAAGAATATAGGTAGTGAGGCCTAGAGTTGGAATAGGTAGGTAGGCCTAAGGTAGAGAGAGATAGAGGAAGTGAAGCCTAGGGTAATTAAGAAGGTGGGTTTATGGTTGAGCTAACCTCAGAAGACCCCATGTTGATTGAGTGATATCTATATAGCCTAGTTTAGGGACTCAAACCATTGTATTTATCCTAATGAGAAGGGAAAAAAGGTGGTGAGGGAGTAGAGTAAAATGAATGTGACCTAGTTTATTTATTTATGGATGTAAGTGAGGATGGAGCTGACACTATGAGACCATCTTCTGAGTTTATTGACATGGATGAGGAGAGATATTACTCCTAATGAGTGGGATCATATGGTAGTTATTGATTTAGGAGGAGTGTGATGATAATGTCATGTGACATAGGATTTGCCATTGATGATTACATTAATTGAGAGGTGGGATTATACCACCAACACCTTCCATCTACCGACCAAAGAGTTGATGGTGGCATAGGAGGATGTTTACAAGATTCTATGACAACCAATCTAGGGTGAGGAGATTTATGCATGCTTGAGAGAGGATCATGATATACATATGGTCAATTTATATGGGGAGCATGTTAGTGAGGTGACCTACCACTCTATAAGCTTTGCATATGAGCCACTCTATATGGCTGATAAGGAGCAACATCATCTTAGTATCCTAATGATGATCGAGATCATGGTTTATGCCTTACCTAATGTAAATAGAGGGAGATTTACAATTTTTTTGATTGGTATAATTACACATATGATAGAGTAACAAACCATTATTTATTAGAGTCCAATATTTTTAGCATAGTTATATCGAGAGCTATGGGGTTTGATATTGCATCAGCAATACAGTTTGTGTCAACCATCTTTTGCACTATTAGGCATATGAGCACATCATGGTGAAATGACCACTTGGGCTACCTACCATTATTTTGGCTCACTTTAGGGTTGGATTTAGACAATGGAGAGATGGGATGGCATAGACCTAAGTGGATAGCATCATGTGAGACATCACCTACTATAGGTACATGATCAAGGGCTTGATCCATATAGATATCATGTGGAGACCATATTTGATGTATCTAATCTTTAGAGGGTAGGCATAGTAGCTTATTGGGTTATAGAGTGTAATATGGGTCAGAGGGAGATGGGCCAGTGAGCTAGAGATGGTACCCATGGCATAGGTCAGGAGATAGTTTGGGTTCTTATAGGATATTCTACCTACCTTCCCTTGATACAAGAAGGATGACATAGAGGCACTATTTCCATTTCTTAAAGAGATCAATAGGATAGATTGTTAGGAGCTATTAGTAGGGCCAAGTGTTGGGGACCTAGGGTTTATAGTTGCCTACATAGCTTGGTGGGTAGGGTTGCATTTGGTGGTATAGGTTAGGAGGCCACCAGTAGACTTATAAGGTCTAGTCAGGGAGAGAGATGTAGGATTATAGGCATGAGATATAGTAGTATAGGCTTGGGATGCAGTGGTATAGGCTTGAGAGACTACCTAGGTAGAGGTTTTAGCCTTATAGGGATAGGTAGTGATGTTATAGGGTTAGATTAGGGTTTTACAGGGTTAGGTCATAGTACTATAGGGCCCGATGACAATTTTATAGAATCATATGACTACAATGATGATAGAGAGAGATATTTTGAGAGTAGTAGCAAGCCAGGGCACTCTTCCTCCTTCACCACCACCAATGGGACCAGTACTGGCTAGGCCATTGTTAGGTGTCATGGGTCCTTCATAGACTATATCGATGGCAAGGTATTCAACTACCCTCAATGAGATTGCTTACTATGAGAGGGTGATTAGAGAGTTCTCACAGATATAATGATATTCAAAGTTTAGAGAGCAAGAGAGGTCAATGTCATGTGTACAACTTCTAGCTCACATTGATGCAGATGGATATGGTGATGATACTACATCCTCACAACCTCAGAGAGAGCCTCAAGGACCTTGAGTATCAATATTTTCTATTTTTGGTTTATATATGTTATATGTATACCAGCCTATGAGTCAAAGATGTGAGATGTACATTTTGAGAGAGTTTTATGATGTTTTGATGATGTGGATGAGAAACATGTATTTGATCACATATTTATATATGAGATGTTCATTTATTTCCATGTGTCTATTTGAGATGATTTTCTTATGTTTATGATGTTGATATGGATGATGTTCATTTATTGCTATGTTAATTTAGATGTTGATCATGTTATTTGATGTCAGACTAGCCTTCCCATTTATGTGATGGTATATTAATAGTTGATTGATTATCTGCATCTTAGCATTTTTCCATATTTGTGATGGTGTATGCTTAAAATGAGTAGATTGAGTGGGTTTATTTATTTCAGCATTTTTCCATATTTGTGATGGTGCATGCATAAAATAAATTAGTTATTTTAGGGTAATGTTTATGTCAGGTTAATGTTAGTATGACATTTTTTTTTGCATTTTAAATAGAGAGATAGACATGTGATGTGTATGGAAAAAATAATAAGTTATAATGCTCGTGCATTGGCAAAGACTATAATTTAGAACATAAATAGGCTTAGGAAAATGAGCCTCTTTCATGCCTTATATCTTTGGACCATTGTGTTTATTAGAGAAGCATCATGTTTACCTCATGTTAAGTGAGATTCATAGTCCCTTGAGAGAGTATGAGGGGGAAAAGGGGAGAATGAGAGGAAATTTTTAGATATCAAAACCTACCAAGTAGAAATGATATGTCCCTTTTGTGGGTGACCTGAGAGCTAGTATAGGCAAGTCCATGACTTAAAGTTATGTTTTTTTTGTGTGTGTAAGCTAATCAATGTAGGAAGCCTAAAATGGGATTTTGTATAGGTTAAGGTCATGCAAAGAGGTGAAGAGTCCCTTTGCATTTATTTTTCCTTTTGAGAAAAAATCTTAGCTTAGCCATCCTTCAAGGGAGTGGTCTAAGTATTTGTTTTAATTTTAAATAGCTATCCTTCAAGGGAGAAGTCTATTGATAATAGCAAAGGGAATTTACGTAGTTTTCCTTCAAGGGATAAATCTACTTTGGAAAACATAACATGAGATTTTAAAACTTTTTTTAAATATCCATTTTTTTAACTTTTAGTCATAGACAAGACTATAGAGGCTTAGGAGATTTCCACTGTGAGGATAAAACCATACCACTGTGTAAGTTATCTAAGTGTATAGGAGTAAGGGTGAAGAGGAAGGGAAATGAATGTAATGGGGATTTTCAAGGGATGAGCTCAAGTTAAACATGAAGTAAGGTGATGCTAGTTTAACAACAGAATGGTCATAGATGCAAGGCATTTAAAGGCTCTAGTTCTGGCCTTCCTTCCAGAGAAGACAAGTGATAAGTTCTTGAACCCTACTTATGAGTTATGATATAAGGTCCAAGCCAATTAGAATAAAATTTACCTCATTTTATTTTCTCCATGTTCGTCACATGTTGATTTTATTTTAAGACAAGATCTCCTATATTGAAATCTTGATCTTTGAGGTTTTTGTTATAAGTACATTTGATATGCTCTTGATAGACTTGGAGGTGTTTGAGGGCTATGAAATGGCGTTCATCAAGCAATTCAAGTTGGGAAAAATATTCTTGGCAAAATTCATCATTAGTAAGTATGTCATGTAGGGAAATATGAAGAGAAGGGATTTAGACCTCAAGAGGTAAAATAGCCTTTGTCCCATATACCAATGAAAAAGGCATAGCACCCATAGGGGTTTGAATGCAGGTGTAGTAATCCCATAAAGTAAAGGGAATGTGTGTGTGTCAATTCTTTCACGTATCATTGAAAACCTTCATGAGAACTTTGGTCAAAGTTTTTTTAGAAGCTTCTAATTGCCCATTAACTTGGGGATAGTATGGTGGTGAGAAGCTTAATTTGATTCCAAATGCATTGCAAAGACCTTGAATAGTCTTAATTTTTAAAGACTTTCCATTATCTTTTATAATCTTGTGGGGTATACCAAAGTGATAGATGATGTGGTAGTTAATTAAGTCAACAATTTTGTTACCCTTAGTGGAGATGAGAGGGACTGCTTCAACCCACTTGGTGAAGTATTTAGTGGCAGTCATGGTAGAGCAATGATGGAGGGATGAATAATGGTTAATTGATTAGATCTAAGCCCTATTGGGAGAAGGGCCAAAAGTCTTTGGAAACTTGCAATGCATGACTAGGAATGTGAAGAAGGTTAGCATATTATTGACACTTGATGCAATGCCAGATGTAGTCGGCATAGTCTTGATGAAGTGTGGGCCAATAATAGCCAAGTCAAAGAATATGTTTAACAATCATGTGACCATTGAAATTCCCACCACAAATTCCATCATGGACTTCCTTAATAGCAAAGGGAGTTTTATTATGAGTTAGGCATCTAAGGAGAAGACCATCAAAACCTTGCTTTTAGAGAAGTTCCCCTAGTATAGTGTAATGAGAGGCACATTTTATGAAAGCCCGCTTCCCATTATTAGAAAAATTAGAAGGGGTGATAGAAAATGAAATATAATCTATGAGTTGTTTATACCATAATTTTTGAAGGTTTGGTTGTTATATTTCCTACAAAGAGGATATTAGCTGAGACATAGGAGGGTAATGTTAAGTGATGCATGGTGACATAGATTATTGCGGAGGAGGATGAAAAGGGTATGTGTGAATCAAGTGAAGCCATCATGTCAAAAAACTTATTTATAGATCGAGTAATAGTTTGCAAGAGATAAGAGTCAAATGATCCCAAGAGTGTATCTACATGATTTTTATACCACTCCAAGATTTTATTTTTACATAGGTAGCAACCATTAACTTGATTAACCACTAGCTAAGAATCACTAAAAATGGTTATGGATTTGATACCTAAGAAGAGAGATTTTTGAAGTCTTAAAATCAAAGCCTCATATTTAGCCATATTTTTAGTTCATTCAAAATCTAATTTGAATGACAAAGGCATAGGCTCACCATCTAGAGGAATTAGTATGACCCCCACACCTCCACCATGTTGGCATTTAGATCTGTCAAAAAACATCATCATTTGATAGGAGATGTCATCGATGGAGAGTGTTGCAATAGATTCATCATGGAATTCAATATTTGAAGGTTAGTTATCAGGTAAAGGGGTAAAAACTAACTAGTCCATGATTTTTTTCCCTTTAATTGGTTTTTTTTTAATGAACTCTAAGTCAAATTCAACAAGAAGCATGAGACACCAAGCTACATGTTAGTTGTGATAAGGTTTTGAATGCATGTATTTAAGAGGATCAGTATGGGTAACAACATAAGTTTTATGATTTAGGAGATAATGGCAAAGCTTAGAGGTGGAAAAGACCAATGCAAGGCAAAGTTTTTCAATGTGGGTATATCAAGTCTCATAATCAATAAGTGTGTGGCTTATGTAATAAATCACCTTCTCTCGATGTTGGTCATCTTGATGTGCAATCATAACACCTAGAGAATGGTCTAATGTAGAGATGTAAAGGTAAAAACACTAATTTTCCTTAGGTGGAATAAGAACTAGTGGGGAAAAGAGGTATTGTTTAAGTACATCAAAGGCTTCCTAGCAATTTGTATTCCATTATAAGGAGACATCCCTTTTGAGGAGATGATGAAAGGGTTCATAGCGATATGATAGCTGGGAAATAAAACATCAAATTGACTAAATTTTTCCTTGTAGGCTACAGAGTTGTTTGATATTAGTAGGTGGAGGCATCTCCAATATTTCTCTAACGTTAGTAGGATCAACCTTGATACCATGGATAGAAATGATAAAACCTAAGAGTTTACTATAAAGAACACCAAAGACACATTTATTTAGGTTTATTCAAACATTATATTGGAGGAGATGAGTGAATATGGTTTGGAGAATTGTCAAGTGTTTTTGGTGTAGTTTAGACTTATTAAGTCATCCATATAATCTTCCATAATTTTTTGTAGGAGATCATGGAAAATGTAGGTCACGTCACATTGGTAAGTTGCACCAACATTTTTCAAGCCAAAAGGCATGACTTGAAAATAAAAAGTTCCCCATGGGTTAATAAAGGTGGTCTTGTGTTGATCCTTAGGAGTAACTAGGATTTGATTATATCCAAAAAATCTATCCATAAGTGATAACATCTCATGTCTAGCCATTAGATCAACATGTTGGTCGATAATAGGCAATAAGAAATCATATTTTGGACAAGCGAGGTTTAAATCATGATAGTTAGTGTAAATATGGATTCATTCAATTGCTTTCATGACAGGAAAAATATTGGAAATCCATTGTGGGTAGTCAATGGGTTAGATAAAGTTAATAGAGAGGAGGCATTGGAGCTCCTCTTTGATAAGGAGAGTGATATGAGGATGCATTTTATGAAGTTTTTTCTTAATAGGTTTAGCATCACGATTGGTGATAATGTCATGGGTGATGATAGAGGGGTCAATACCAAGAATGTAATTGTAAGACCAAGCAAATTATTTTCTATGGTCATTAAGAAATGTGGCATAATCAGCTTGCTTAGAGGAATCTAAAGATTGACCAATCTTGAGGATGTGAGGGTTATCATGAGAGGGCAGGTTGATGTCAATGATTGATTCATTTAACATAGCTTGGGTTTTGGATGGGAATGATCATTGTTAAAGAATCATACACACCCATGTAGGTGAGAATTGTACCATCATCTTGACATTGGATAGTGTTAATAGTAGGATAATCTTCATCAATTATTTTAGGATGAATGAGAGGAAGGGACCTTATTTCCTTACCTTGATGATAGGTGAGAGGCCCCAATGGATGGCATTTATTGAAAAAAAAATTAGGAGGTATAGATACCTCTAATTTTGTGAGTGATGGTGGTGAAGGAGAGACTAGTTCTTCAATAATTGGTTCATGGGAGTTCTTAGGGAGTTTATTTGGTTTATCGTATCCCACCCCATGCCTTTTTTTGGAATTTTCAATGGTGTTTCTAGTAAGATATTCAATAGGCATGTGGACAACTTGTTCTTAATGATGCAAACCAAATCCTTTCTAGGCACACCTATATAAGTAGGTGTGAGTGAATTTAGGGTTACTTAGGAAAGAGAAATCATAGGTAAATGGTTGTGGTGAAGAAGATGGATTATTGGTAGTAGGAGCTTGATCAATTCCCCCATATGTAAAATTATTTCAAAGATTAGGAGGGCCATAAGGGATAACCATCCCAATATGGGGGTCATAATTTGGGTGCATGTGAAGCCTTCCATATTCTTGTGGCGTATAAAACATGTCGAGTGTCAGCAAATTATATTCACCAAGTGAAAAATGTTGAAAGGTCTCTTCCATGGGATCTTTGTTAAGAATTTGTGTTGTTGGTATCTATGTAACTACAGGAGTGGAGCTTATGGAAGCTTCAAAAGCATCATGTGAGTATATGATGTTTTTAATGGGATGAGAACATCATTGGGAATATAAGTCATATTACATGTTTTAGATAGAGGTGGGTCAACATGTATAACATGTACTTGTCCATCATGCTCAAACTTGACATATCAATGCAAAGTTGAGGGTACACATGCCATAGCACGTATCCAAGGTCATCCAAGTAGTATGTTATATTGGAACTCTCCTTCCACAACATAAAAGAGATCAAGAATTTTGTGGGGACCTATATGAATATGTAAGATAATAGTGCCCATTGTAGTACCACATTAATTTGAGACATGCTATTGTTAGGAAGGGCTAGCTATTTGTAGGCATGGGTGGAAATAATATTAATATTGGATCCCCTATTGATCATGACTCTCTTGATATGAGTTTGATTAATATATATGGTAATGAAAAGGGTATAATCTTTATCTTCAAGATGCTGAAGTGGAATTTCTCAATTACTAAAATTAATTAGGGAGATGGAATGAAGAGAGCCAACCAAATCTACAAGAGGTTGGAGATCATCCAATTATACCTCAATCACTTGCAAAGTACTAGTCAAATCTTGATGGTGTTGGGATGAGATTTGGATTAACTCATACAAAGACATCTTCATAAGATTTTGATGAAGCTACTTCACCATTGATCTTTGGATAACATCTGAAGATGATATTTTAGGAATACCCAAGATGGAAATCTCAGGGTTAGTAGGAGGAGTGTCTTTGGTGAAGGGATGGGTCCAAGGTGTAGTGACCTTTTCCTTAGCTTTATCCTTTTAGTTTTTTGATCATGTGGCCACATTAATTGTGTTGATTTGAAAATTTGGAAAAGAAGGTGGTAAAGGGGATATCATGACATCTTTGGGTTTGAGTTTTAGTGGAATAGTAGGAAGGTTAATGGTAGTATCATCAAAAAGAGTGTCAACATTGAAGTATTGCCGAATGATTGTTGTGAGGGCTTTACAACTCTCAGTATCATGTCCAAGTGAATGATGATATAAACAAACTTGTGTATCATCAAACCAAGATGGTTTTTATCTAAGATGACTATAAGGCTTAAGGGGAGGAATATCTATTACCAAAGCTTACAATAACTGATGTAAGAAAAAAATTTGGGAGCCCACAACTGGGCTCATGCTTGTACTAATATGAGTGGACACCTTATATTTTGATGTTAGAAAGGTAATTTTATGTGGTGTCTTATTTGGTGACAATGAAGTTACATGTTTTTCTATCACTTTCTTAGTTTTATATGTGAGAGGCCTACCATATGGTAAAGGCAAGAGTGGAGGTAGCTTCACCTTTTTTTTGGCTTTGTTAGATGATATTATAACTAAAGTAGAAGGATACAGCCCCAAAATGGATAGTAAAGTTGAGGGTTGAAGAAGAGATTGGTGAGGTCTAGAAGGCTTAACATTATTATATGTTTTAGGGAGAGAAACTCAAATTTGTGGTTGAGAAGTCAAATCTAATTTCACCTATGGATGAATTAAATTAGAAACAGGACGTACACCTAAAGGCTTAATCTACTTTAATGTAATAGATTCCCATGAGGATGAAGGTTTTGACATAGACAGCTAAACTTCTAGTACTTTTGGTGAAGAAACTCTAGCTTTGTCAAAGACCTTAGGGTAAAGTGTAGTAAGGGGATTGACAGTAAAGGTTAATATTCATTATGTTGGATATGGAGCATTAAGCCAGTCCCAAAATGTTGCATGGTTAAGTTTCATGGAGTCAATAAATTCTAGACTTTTTACCAAATGTGAGAAGGGTTTTGACGAAGTTGATGTAGGACTTACAATTGCATTTTTAGAAAGTTGTGGTGTTTGGAAAAGAGGAAAACTGTTGGTTTTTACTACTTTAGGCCAAAGACAAGAAAGAACCATAATGGGGTCTTCTTCGACAGAGATGGGAGAAGAGATTTGATTTTCCACAGGTGGAGGGGAGGTAGGAGAAGTAGGTTCCTTAAGATGGTAAAACATAGGTATTATTTCTCCCTCAACATGTGGGTGAGACATGGGTAAAGTATGATCCTCCATAAGTAAAAGAAGGGGTAAGGGTGGTGTAATTAGAGTAGGCAAAATAGGTCTCTCATCTATTAGGGAATTAAATAGCATGGACTATTCTAGGTGCAAAGGTGAATTAAGTGGGATATCACTCTTTATAGGTGGAAGAGCAATAGGGGAAGAAGGTTCCTCAAGAGGGTATAATGTAGGAATGATGTTCCCTTCAACATGTGGTTGAGGAACTGGTAGAGTATGGTCTTCGAGTGGTAAGAGGATAAGTAATATTGGTGCAAATAGAATTGGGATTATAGGCTCCTCAAGTGGCAAAAGGAGTGGCAAAGGAGGCTCTTCCTCTCGAGGGGGTGGAATAGGTGAAATAGGCTCTTAGTATTGGGATTCTCACTATGCAACTTGACTTTGCCTTCATTAATAGTGTGAACCTCGATTTTTTATGCCCTTGTAAAAACTTCATCAAATGTATAGAAAGTTTATACCTAAAGTATGGATGAGATGTGCTTAGCACATGCTCTTGGTAAAAGCTCAATAAGCTCTAGTTGGGGTAAAGAAAACGAGAGTTTATTTATCAAGCTTCTCTAGCGAGTGACAAAATCATAAATAGACTTGTCATCAAATTATTTGATAGAATATAGGTCTATTATATAAACTTTCTTAGAAATGTTAATAGAGAAATGGTTTAGTAATATTTGTGTAAGTTGGGTAAATGAAAAAAGAGAGTGATGAGGTATAGAGCTATACCAATCCAAGACAACACTTGAAAGAGACATAGGGAAAGTGTGAAGTAGTAACACATCATCATGTCCTATTAAATAACAAGCATGTCTAAATTCTCACAAGTGATATTATGGGTCCTCCTTACTCTAAAAATAATTAAATTTAGGGAGTTCCCATTGGCTTGGATAAGGATGAATAGGCATAGAAGGGTGGATTGGTTCATTTCATATCTAATCAAAAGATTGTACATTCTTTGAACCAAAAACAAATGTCTCTAAACTAGACATCTTATCCATTAGCATCTTAATGAGGTCTAAAGGGGGATTAGTTTGGGGGATTCTTCCTAAGTTATAGGGAAGTTGATAGGAAGTAGAGGGATCATATGACATAACTTGTTGAGGTTGTGTCAGGGCAACATGATGATAATGAGTCATAGGCTGAGGTGTAGGAAAAAAAGTAACTTGTCTAATTGGGTTGGAAACTATGCTTTGGTTGGTTATTGTTACTACAAGTTAAATTATTGGCATGGTTAGACTAGATGAAGGGTGAGTAGTAACTCAAGTAATTATAGGTGTGAGGGTGGATGGATTATGCACCACTAAATTTTGGAATGGGGTTTGACTTGGCTGAATTGGTTGTGGTTGTGAAAGTAAAGAAATTACTCCAATGTTTAGTTGAGATTGGGCAGTTGGAGATGCCACATATTGGTCATTGTTTATAGTTGGGTTACTTATCGAAGTGGTGGTTTGAATAACCATGGGAAAAATAGTGGATGCAACTAAAACTAAGGTTGTCTCCATCAAAGAGGTTGGCATACCATAAATTAGTTCACCCATAAAATGATGGGTTTAGCTCATAGGAAGGTAATGTTGAAGGGCTGCCACATTATGATAAAGAAATTTAGCAAAATCTTGATCTCCCTCAGGCATAATGGGGATTTGGTTAGGGCTAGGAGTATGCTTTGTATCTGAAGTATGCTCCATGATAGAATCAAAAGTAAGAGGGGAAGGTGGAAGTGGTTGTTGGCTTGTGTAATTGGCAAGAATTTTGGCTTGAGCTCATGCCAATACCATGCAAGAGGTAGTCTAAATAGTCTCACTACTTTGTATTTGAAATGAAATAAATAAAACCTAGGTTTGAGTGTAAGAAAATGGGTTGTTATAGCTTTCTATTTTGAGTAAATAAAACTACACAGTCATTGACGTCAATAGGGATGACCGATATCAATAGGAAAATAGCATCCACATTAGTGGAACAGTTAATGTTGGTAGGTAAAGTCTACCAATACTAGTAGTGATAACTGATATTGGTCATTGTAAAATCTTGAGAAATGAAAGATTTGATGTTTTAAGAAATTAGAAGATAAAAATAGGTAAAATAATGGATGTAAGGGGTTTGTGTAAGGATAAATGACACTCAAAAAACCTAAGATAATAGGTTATATAATCTAAGCTTTAGAAATAGTATTGATTTTGTGGATCAATAGAAAAGCATCCTTAATAACTCAAAAATATAGAAGGAAATTGAAAAGGAGAAAAATAACATGCAGCTAGAAATTATTAAGTGTTAGAGATTAATTTTAGTCTCATGTTGGCTTATGTATTAATTAGATAGTGAGAAGAGAATTTGGTTATCAAAGGTACTAAGAAGCAATCTATATTTGGTTTTAGATTTGTTTTGGTGCTCAAGAGGGAATCTATGTTAGAATAAGTACATGGCTTGTTATAGGAGCTTGCTCTCCACACTTCATGAACCTAGAGCTGAGCTAGGCTACTTAGCCAAAATATACCTTCTGTCTAGAGATTATACTCTGCCAGAGAATGGAGTGGGCTCCCCCCTTGGTGGTGAAATCTAAGTAGGATAGCTGGGTAGGGTAAGGTGATCTAATAGGTGATGAAATCTTGATGGGCCTTTTCTTAGGTGAGTTTTGATGCTTGTTTATGTGAATGTGATTTGGTTGTGTAACATAAGTGTACTATGATTTATTCAAAATGCTTGTAATTAACTAGGTGAGTTAATATGTAACAAGCAAACTATGAAATGCATCAAGTTTTAAACCCAAATCTGAAATGTTGAGATTAGAATGAAAACAAAGAGGAAATAGGAATAAAATATGAATTTCACTATCTTAATGTGGATGACAGAGGAAGTAAAGAAGGGATTTTATTTTCCTTTTTTTTGTGAAAGAAAATGACAAATTATATTTCAATGTTAATGCCTTTTAAACAGAGAAATAAGATATTAAATTTTCTATTTTTAAGAGAAAAGAGGAGGAAGAAGTGCAAGAAATGAAATTTCACTATAATGAACATGTATGAATGTTTAAAACAAGAAATGAACCCAAGGAAAACTCTAGGGTCCCACCGGGCATGCTAGAAATGTTTCACTAAATTTTGTTTATTTTGAATTCAAAGGAAAATAGAGAGAAGGATGGAGATAAGTGATTAGAATGAACCCAAATTTAGTTTGCACATTGTATCTAGACATTGTGAGCACTCCTGTTTGGCTAGGGAGGAAAACCTACATATAAGAAAAAACTACCATAAGATGTTTGTTAGTATATAAATGAGTGGGCTACCAAGCTACGTGCTTGTTCTAGGAAGTGTGAAGCTTCTCTAGAGATGACAATCTAATTTTGAGAGATAAAAAAATAATAAATAAATAAAAGAGAGATAAAGAGATAGTATAAAAGAGATAATATTACCATTTTTAACAACCTATAGGTAGCAGAGAGTGACAGGGTGCAAGTGAGATATTTTATTGGTATTTTAGAAGTTGTCCAGGTAGGTTTTAAAGAAGTTTGAGAAATTGACAGTCATCAACATCAGTAGAATAGTGACCAATATCGGTTATACTATTGAGGTCAGTAATGAGGTGATCGATGCTGGTTAGACTATTGAGGTTGGTAGGGACAATAATTGTCTAGGAGATTGTAGAAGGAATTTTTGGGTCTGGGAAATGGTTTGGCTCAGGTTAGAGAGGTTAAGAGAGTTAAAAGAGGATGTTTATGACTTGGTTAAGTTTGGTGATCCAAAAATTAAAATTTTTGGTTGAAAAATATTTCAAGAACACAAAAATAACACAATAACAATGAATTCTCTGAGAAGAGATGTTTAATTACTCAAGATTGCAATACAACTATATGTTTATCTTTGGGAAGAGATGTCTAATTTATATTTCAGGTTAATTATTAATTTATACACATTTTTAAATTAGGGAGAGGATGTTTAATGTCACCAATCTTGAGGAAAATTAAGTGGTTCAACTTCCATGATTTAAAATAATACAGAATTTGAGGAATTACTATTTTTAAAAACTTACTATTTTTAGATTGCACTACTAAAATTGAAATTTGGGGCACTTATATTGAGTTTTTAGGGGTCAAAATACATCAATCATAGATCAATGTCATCTAACCACATTTTCCTCATTCTTATCTTTCCAACGGTATAAACGGTGAGTCAATTAGAGCTACAGTGCAAAAGTTATGGCTCCTAGAAGTTTCATCATTAATTGGGGTGGAACTGTCATCTGAATTGTTGCCTAGATCATTTGGTCAGGGGTTTGGTATGCATGTAAGGGGAAATAAGAAATGAATCTTTGTAAATCCCTCATAGGGATATGATCAGAAGTGCATAAAGTAGTATAGGGTAGATATAAGGAAATAGAAGAATAAATATTTAAATGACCTACAATATCAGTGATATACTTAGTTGTGGTGGTCACTAAATGATAAGTGTTAGGTTGATGGTTTTTATCTAAGAGTTGTAAGTTGAATGCCGAAATAGAGAGAACAAGTGGATGCTTTTAGTCCTCAAGATCTTAGTTGTTGATGGTGATTGACTTACGTAGAGTGATTGTAAGCCTAGATGTCAAAAAATAGAATGCCAAGATCCTAAATGAGAGTAAGAATTGACTTTCTTAATTTCTAATGACATGAACTAGAGGTTGGATTTTGACTTATATTGCCGATGTCTATGATCTCACTGATGTGGATAGTTATCTCATCAATGTTAGCCATGGGTTGACCAATGTTGGTGGCCCTAGAATAGGTAAACCTTTCTATTCTTGGCCTATTTTCTATTTTTGTGCATGCTAAGTATGATACCCATTATAAAATGATAAAAATAGGAGGTTATGAACGAAGTAGTTATTTAGTAGTTTAGTTTGGAAGTGGCAATAAGTCTTATTTAGTTAGGATGAGGAGACCAGGTTTTGGGTTGACTCATTAGAAGAAAATTAGTCATAGAGTGAGATGGCTAGGTAAGGTGTCAATAGGGGTTTTTAATTAACTTAATTAAGTATTTTAAGTTAACTAAATGTGTGAGGGTTAAAAGTATGGGTTAGGGAAATTAGTTATTATTATTAAAATGGGCCTAGGGGGTTTTGAGACAAGGATTTATGCATGAGTATGTGACGTAATTTTGGTGTCTACAATGGGTATGCTTTATGCCATGCTTGCTTAAGACATGCTAAATTTTATTCAGTACATGCTTCATTTTTTAGATTTAGACATGTGATGAAAATGGTTGATTATTTTATTACTCATGGATGCTATAATGGTATTATGCTTGTTATGGTTATTCATTTTATTATGACACACATGAACATACTTGGGATGATTATGGTTGTTATTATTCTGCTTAGGGTAAAGCACATGAGGTAAGTTAACTAACAACAATAGATGGGAGAATAGAGAATATGATCAAGAGATAAATGTCATAGTGAAAATAACAACTAGTCATGATAGGATAAGAAGAGAGTAGGACGCTTCTTCTTTGACAAGGACTAAAATAAAACCAAAGTTGGATTGGCTTAATGAATATAAACCCTTTGAATGCTTCACATTAACATTCATTAGGTGGGTAAAAAGGTATCTTAACCACATAATGTTAATTAAGCTCAAAATCCCTTGCTTATAGTGTGTAAAGGGGAGATGGATGAAAATGGAACCTTATTGTGAGATTAGCATTCTTCTTCTATCCATTTATAAAGAGCCAGTATAAATAAGTCTATGTTATACAAGGTGTGAACTAATCAATGCGGGAAGTCTACTTGCGAAATTTGATTGCAGCTTTTACCTTATTTTTCTATGTGAGAGCTGATTATAGCTTTCAATATTAGTTTGCTTTTGTTGTGATTTTGAAAATGGGTCTTTTGCTTTGTTGTTATATATGGGAAGTTGATTGATGTGGGAAGCTTATGAGAAATTGCTATGCTTTTGACAAATGTTTTACTTAGCCATCCTTTAAGGGAGTGGTCTAAGTTTATTTGCTTTGTTCAAGGCTTTGTGATAGTTGTCCTTTGAGGGAGCAGTCTACCTTATATTTAAGCAATTTTAGTATGCTTATGTAGATATCCTTTGATGGATCAATCTATAAATGCTTAGGAATGGCGCATGATTTCTATTGGTTTGGATTTTTCATTTTATTGCTTTATTTGATTTTTCCTTGACATAGACTTGTTTATATAGGCTTAAGGGTTCACCTTTATAAAGGAAAAACTAAAAGCACAAAAATTTTGATTAGGTGTAAAGAGGTTTAGGTGATAATGATAATGGGAATCCATCCTAGGAGAGGGGCAAAAATTACCATGAAAATCATGCCATGGGTAGATCCGTGGTACCCATTGTTTAAGATTGGGCTATGACTATGATAGATAATCACATGATTTAGTTTTAATCAGTTTACCCTAAAATAGGGAGATGATTGTGGTTAAAATCAAGGGATGAGCTTAAGTTAACATAAAAGGTGAACTTAATCATTCTTAAGAAAATAATGGATGTAGATGTGAAACATTGAGGGGCTCAGGTTCATGATTACCTTCAAGAGAGGATAACTGGTAAGATCTTGATCCATACTTGTTGGTTATGATATAGGGTCCAAGCTAGTTGAAAGCAAACTTTCCCCACTTACTTTTTTCCATATTGGTGACATGTTGGTTTTCATTTAGGATGAGGTCTTTAATGTTGAATTTTCACACTTTAAGGTGTTTTTTATATGCATGATTAACACGCTCTTGATAGACATAAACATGGATAAGGGATGCTAAAGATTATCATCAAGTAGCTCAAGTTGGGCTAAGTGGTGCTAACAATAATTATCCTCAGAAATTAGATCTTGTAAAGATATGTGAAGAGAAGGTATTTGGACTTTGAGAGGCAAGACTACATCCACTCTAAACATAAGAGAAAAAAGGGTAGCTCTAATAGGATTTCAAATGCTAGTATGATATTCCCATAAGGTGAAAGGGATATGTAGATGCCAATCCTGACCAGATGCATTAAACATTTTAGTCAACACATTGTTAAGAGTTTTGTTAGAGGATTATACTTGTCCATTCACGTGAGGGTGATAGGGCAGGGTTAAACTTAACTTAATACCAAAAACATCACAAAGACCCTATAATTTCTTGATATTAAAATATTTACCATTATTGGTAAAAATCTTGTGAGTAACAACAATGTGATAAATGATGTGATGGTTGATAAAGTCGACAATCTTCTTTGATTTGGTCAAGATAAGAGGAATAGCCTCTACCAATTTGGTAAAATATTTCATTGTAGTGATGATAAAATGGTGTCACTACAAATAATGGGAGTTAATTTCACCAATAAGGTTTAGGCCTCATTATGAGAAGGGCCAAAAATTGGTGAAAAAATGAAGACTATGGCTAGGTGCATGATGTAAATTGGCATGTTGTTGACACTTAACACACCTTTTAACATAATCAAAATAGTCTTGGTTAAGGGTAGGCTAGTAATATCCAAGGTGAAGGATGCATTTAGACACAACAAGGCCACTAAAGTGTCCCCCATAGATCCTATCATGTGTTTCCTTAATAGCGGGAGAGGCTTCATGACTCCATAGGCAATGGAAGAGGAGACAATCAAATCCACCCTTATAAATAATTCCTCCCATAATTTTATAACATGAGGTACTATAGATAAATTTTATTTTAGCATTCTTATAGAGGCTAGAATGAATGATGGCAAGGTTGAGGTAGTCAAATGTCTATTGATACCAAAGGTCAAGCTAGGTATCCTCCACATTGAAGATGGTGGGAGAGTCTAGTTTGACATAGGAAGGTTGGGTAAGTATATGGATAACAACAAATAGCTTAGAGTCTAAGGGTGCCAATGGGATATGAAAGGTGAGGGAAGCCATTGTGTTAGTGAACTTAATGGTAGATCATAGGGTTGAATAGATGTGGTAGTGTTTAAATGATGCTAAGAGTTCATATACTAGCTATTTGTACTATTATGAAACATCATTCTTACACTGGTAAGAGTCATTTGTTTGATTTATGACAAGTTAGGAGTCACCAAAGATGTTGATTATTTTGACTACTAGGGATAATGTAGTTTGAAGGCCTATGACTAGGGCTTTGTACTCAGCCATATTATTGGTACATTCAAAATTAATCTTGAAAGACAAAGGAATATTTTCACTATTAAAGGGAATAAGGATGATACCAACTCCCCCACCACATTAACATTTTGATCCATCAAAAAATTTGGTGACTTGATAGGTGAAGTTCATTTGAGATAGGGTTGTGATGGACTCATTAGAAACTCAAGAGGAGGATGTTGGTTATCTACTAATGGTGCTTTGGCCAATTGGTCAGCAATGACTTACCCATTAATTAACTTGTGCTAAAGGAATTGA
This sequence comes from Torreya grandis, assembly GCA_037957365.1. Classification (NCBI taxonomy): domain Eukaryota; kingdom Viridiplantae; phylum Streptophyta; class Pinopsida; order Cupressales; family Taxaceae; genus Torreya; species Torreya grandis. The sequence goes on from JARHVA010007576.1 coordinate 290,999, forward strand.
AGGTCAAATTTTGCTAAAATCATGAGCCACTTGGCCATACACTAGTTTTGGTATGTCATAGAGTGCATGTACTTGAGTGGGTTGGTATTTGTTATGACATAGGTTGTGTGGTTAAGAAGGTAGTGTCAAAGTTTGGTGGCCACAAATATTAAATATAAGCAAATCTTTTTGGTATGGGTATATTGAGTCTCATACTCTAGAATAATACAACTAATGTCATAGAAAGATTTCTCTTTATGTTGTTCATCTTGATGAGCAAGCATTACACCTAAGGAGTGGTTAGTGGTAGAGATATAAAGGTAGAAAGGTTGGTCATCCTTGGGAGGGTGAGAATACATGGAGATAAAAGGTACTCTTTGATTGAATCAAAGGCCTTTTGATAGTCACTATTCCACTTAAAAGAGACATCCTTCTTCAAAAAGTGGTGGAAGGGTTGGCATCAATCTAAAATTTGAGAGATAAATTGATAAATGAATTTGAGCTTCCCCTAAAAACTATGGAGTTGATTGAGATTGGTTGGAGGAAACATGTCAAGGATTACTTTAATCTTAGCAGGATTGACTTTGATTCCTTGAAGGGAGACAATAAAACAAAGGAGCTTTCCTGATTAGACCCCAAAGATGCACTTCTTAAGATTAAGGCAGACGTGGTAATGGATAAGTTGCTCAAAAATGATCTTGAGAATGGTTAAAGGATCCTTTTGGAGTATGGATTTTCTGAGAAGGTCATCCACATAGTCCTCTACAATCTTGTGGATAAGGTCATGGAAGATATACATCATGGCATGTTGGTAGGTTGCACCAACATTATTTAATCTAAAAGGAATGACTCTATAGTAGAAGGTCCCCCATGGGGTGGTAAAGGTGGTATTGTGCTAATATTTAGGGGCAATTAGGATATTATTATAACCCAAGAATCCATCCATTAGAGATAACATCTCATGGCTAGTTGTAAGATCAACTAGTTGGTCAATACTTAGTAAATGAAAATTTTCTTTTGGGAAAGCAAAGTTGAGGTCATGAAAGTCCACATAAATGCATATTCCCCCTATGGCTTTGGTGATAGGCACAACATTTGATACCCATTGGGGGTAGTTAATGGGTTGGATGAAATTGATAGATATAAGATGTTGAAGCTCTTTTTTGATGATAAGGGCTATGTGAGGGTGAATGCATCAATGTTTTTTTATTGATGGGATTGGAATAATGTTTGGTGACTATGTTATGGGTGGAAATGGTAGGGTCAATTCTAGGCATGTCATTATAAGACCAAAAAAATGGTATGTTATGGTCTTGGAGGAAGGAGGAGAAGTCTTGAAGTTTTTTAGTATTCAGTGATTGGCTAATTTTGAAAATACAGGGGTCATCTGGAGTACCCAAGTTTATATCCATGGTGGATTTTTTTAACATGGTTTAAGTCTTGGGAGGAAGGGATTTACCGATGGAAGAATCTAGAGTACCAAGCTAGGTGATAATGGAATCATCATCTTAGCACTGAACAATGTTAATGGTAGGAGAGTCTTTTCCTATCATCTTAGGATGGGTCAAATGAATGGTTATGATTTACCCCTCCTTTTGATAAGTCAAGGGTCTGAGGTTGATCATGCTAATGAAAAAAATTTAGGTGAGATGATGTCATCATCCTCACACATAGGTGGAGGAGAGGTTGGTGAGGAAGGGGCATATTTTTCAATAACGGTGGTGGTAGGTGTTTTGGTTTGCTTATGAATGGGTTGAATGAAACCAAGGATATGTTTCTCATGAGGATTTATAGTCTCAATGGAAATCAACTTATGTGGGCCATGCTCATACCATCCCATACCAAATTCTTTCTAAGCACACCTATAGAGGTATGTATTAGCAAAGCTTGGTTTATCTAGGTATAAGAAACTAGTGGTAAATGGTCAGGGTGAAAGAGAGGTGGTGTAAGCACCAAGGGATTTTTAAATTACCACATAGATGAAATGTGTTTGATAGTGGGAAGGTCCAAAGGGAATAATGGTTTTGACATTAGGGTCATATCCAAGTTAGTGGTCAAGTTTCCCATACTCTTGGGAGTAGGAAAAGCATCAAGGGTAAGGAGGTGATATTACCCTAGTGAAAGATGTTGGAATGTATTATAATTAGTCCAAGGTGGGGATTTAATCAGATGGGATGGATGAGCTAGTTGATGCCGCATTGGTGGAATAGGATATGACATCCACTTTTGTGGTTGAAGTTTGGTCTTTGGCTATTGAGGGCGTGTTAGAGGGGGGTAAGAGGACATCATTGGATTGATAAGTCATGTTACATGTCAAGAAGGGACTTGGGTCAACTTAGATGGTGATGACCTAGCCTTCATGATAAAATTTAATGCAATGATGAAGGGTAGAGGGGATGTAACCTATGGAGTGAATCCAAAGTTTTCCCAGCAAAACATTGCATTTAAATTCACCTTCTACTGTGTAAAAGATTTTGGGGAGTGTGCAAGGTCCTACACAAATATGAAGGAAAAAAGTACTTAGGGTAATGGTTATGGTGTTATTAAAATATTGGAGGATGACCGAGGTTTAAAACATGACATTGTCTAGTAGGTTGAGTTGGTTATAGGCATGAGAGGAGATGATATTAATATTAGCTCCCCCATCAATCATGAACCATTTGATGTGGGTTGGTTGATGTAAGCATTAACAAAGAGAGGGGGATTTGGGTCATCAAGATAGATATAAGGTATTTATAAATCCTTAAAGGTGACAAGGTTGGAAATTTGGAGAACACCAACAAAGGCTGTCAGAGGTTGAGGGTCTTCATGTTGGACCTCTACTAACTATAATGCCTCAATCATTACTTGTCAATGATGAGGTGAAGTAGTAATCAACTCATATGAGATTATCATTATTAGGGTCTAGTGGATTTGTTTGAGCACCACTCTCTAGATGGATTCATAGGGGTTGGATTGGGAAGTACCCAAGATATATATCTTGGGTTTGTTTAAAGGTGAAGGCATTTGGGTAGGGTTTGGTGGAGAGGTATAAGATGGATATGTCTATGGAATGGACACTTTGGCCTTCCCCTTATCCTTTTGTTGTGCTCTTGTGACCATGTGGATGGTATGGATAGAGGGAGGAATTAAGGTAGGAGTGTTTTCTAATTCCTCATCACTCTGAGGTGAGAGTGGAGGAATAGGTAGGTTTTGGATAGTGTTTGTTGGTTGTTGGATTAGTAGCAGGTAATTAGGAGGTTCATATATTAATAAATCATCCTCATCATAGATTTGATGGATTATGGTTTGGAGAGATTTATAATTATTTGTGTTATGGCCTAGTGTCCTATGATAGGAGCACACTTGGTAGTCATTATATCAGATGAGTTTTGAACCAAGAGGGTTGAATGAAATGATAGGGGGTAAGGTCAAGAAAGAAATGGGAAATAACCTTTAGAAAATGGTAGAGTAGGAGTCAGATAAAGGTGTAGAGGGTTTAGGGGTTTTGGTCTTGGTTGGTAAGGGGGAAGTCCTTTTGGGAGCAGGTTTGGTGATGGAAAGTTTGGGTAAGGTGGTGCATTTATTTTGTTGTTTTGGTTTTGGTAAGGTGGAGGTTGATAACACATAGGTAGGAGGTTTCAAGGTAGGTATCTTGGTTATTGACATCTCAGTGAAAATAGGTGTGTTAGAAAGCAAGTGTGGTAGTGTAACCAACAACATTGGTTGGGTCTTGGTTGGGACAACTAGCTTCCTAATCAAATTGGAGGGATGAGGCTCCAAGATATAGGGCAAGGTTGAGGGAGGTATGAGTTTGGCCCTCTAAACTTTTGCTAGCTTCACTTCCTTGGTCAGTTTGGTTTTGTGGTTGGTTATTGGGCTTGGTGAGGTAAGATCCAATTTAATAGATGGGTGATTAAGACTCTACATAGGGAAGGTTCCTAGTTGGTTTGGTCAATTTGGTCAGAGAGGATGACTTGGTGGCTTGGTGGTTGGTCACTTTGGATGGTTAAGGAATAGTTGGGTTGGTAAAGGCTTTCATTAGTTTGGTTGATAAGATAAGAGTGTGGATTATGGAATGGGTAGGTTGGTCTATCAATAGTGTGGTTAGATTTTCTTTTTTGGTAATGTAAGGGATAAAAAATTGCTACCAAAAGATGGCTCGATCAATTTTAGGGTTGGATACAAATTCCAATTCCTACACCCAATATACTAGTTTTGGTCCCTAGATAGTAGACTTGAAAAATAAGCCCATAGGTTAAGATAGAGGGATAATAACCTCATATTTTTCCTCAATTAAAGGATGTAAGGTTTGGATGGTAAAATCCTCTATTAGAGGTGAAGAGGTGGGGGCTTCCTCTTTGTGAATGATCTCTAAAGGGTTAGTAAATTAATTGATGGTTGGGGGAGAAGGTAAAATGGATGTTTGTTCTAGTATGTCAGTAAAAGGAGGGGTTGATGAATCCACTACCTCAATAATTGGAGGAGGATAAATGTGTGATTCCTTAGTTTGGGTCTCTAGAGGAAGAGAAGGTAACTCCACTACCTCAATGAGGGGAGAAGGTGAGGAACAAATAGGTTGGGTGGTAGGTTCTTCAGTAATAAACATGCCAAGAACCATGTTAATAGTATGGGCATCAAGAGAACACTCAACCATATTTCTCTCATTTTTGGTAGGTTTATGATTAGGTAAAGGTTTCTTAAAGATTTCAATGGATTGGTTTTAAGGTTAATTGGGGTCATCCAACACAAGCTCCCCCTTGTCAATGAGAGATTGGCCAATGCTCTTGAAGGTATTACACCTACTAACGTCATGCCTAACTACTCGATGGAAGGTACATAGATCATTATCATTATACTAAATAGGTGTGGGATGAGAATAATCAAATTTTTGATGTGTTTTAATAGGAGGAAGTTGTATGATGTTGGCCTTTAATAACTTCTCCAAGATTGAAAAATAAGATTCTCCCAATATGGTGAATTACTTCTAGTTATTCTAGTTTTGATTTCTCATGTTTTTCTTTGAAGAACTAGAGGAATTTGGTTGGTTGATAGATGATGGAAAAGTGTATTTAAGGACAATCATGTTTGCAGTTCCCTTACTTTGGGTCTAGGTGTTGGTTTGATTGCTTAGTTTAGAGGAGGATGCCTCATTGGTTTTGTAGGTAGAGTTCTTATTTTTCAGTTTTAGCTTTCCTTCATCAATGGATATGTTCTCTAATTTATGTTCCATGGTAAAAGCCTCATCAAAGGTTAAAAATATTTAAACATGCAATATGGAAGAGATGTACTTGGCACATGCTTGAGCAAAGAGTTTGATCAATTTAGGTTAGGGTAAGGAGAAGGAGAGCTGATTGATTAGGATCCTCCAATGAGCTATAAAATGGGCAATAGATTCATCATAAAATTTATGGATAGAGTAGAGTTTAATGATGGAAAATTTCTTGGAGATATTTATCAAAAAGTGATCCAAGAAGGTTTGGGCCAATTATATGAAGGAGGAAAGGGAATGTTTGGTTATGGCACTATAACAATCCAATGCTAGTCTGGCTAGGGACATATGGAAGGTGCAAAGAAGGAGGGAATCATCATAGGTAATCAAATAATATGCATGCCTAAATACCCTAAGGTTTTTTGGGTATCCTCCTTACTTTAAAAATTAGAGAACTTGGGAAGTTCCCATTGAGGAGGATATGCCCTGATAGGCACAAATGGGTGAATGGGTTCCTTACATATTTGATCATATGATAAAATATTGTGAGCCCCAGAGATGGTGAATCTAAGATAGTCATATTATCCATGAGTATTTTCATTAGATTTGTTTGGGGTTGTGCACATGGAAGGTTGTAAGGTGCATACTATTGTGGTGGTTAGGTGACATATTGATAGTGGGTAAGAGGTTGGGAAGCCACCTTGTATTAGTACATGGACATTATTGGTTAGGTAGATGAAAGTGGTTGGGTAGTAGGTAAAGTTACATGCCCTTATGGGTTAGGGATGTAACCAAGGTCTAGTGTAATGGGCACCTTTTAGGTAAGAGTGTTAGTTAAGTTGGTGATCAAAGGAAGGGTAGTGACCTTTGTGGTAATTGGTGGTAGGGTAGAAGGTATATGTACCACAAGATTTTAGAATGGGGTTGTGGTTATCATATTGGAGGTAGTTGAAGGAAGGTTGACAATGCTAGTGGTAGGCACTCCCATGGTGGGGGGAGTAGAGGTGGCTAGTGGTTGGGATTCTCCTAAGGTAGAGGCATTGTTAGTGGGGATGGAAGGTATAAGGGTGTTTGTAGGTTGGCAGGTCAGTTTTCTACATTAATATCAAAAAGGGATTTTTTTGGATGAAGAGGCTTGAGTAGTCAATGATTGGGTATTGATTATGGAAATATAATTGTTTACCATTACTTAGGAAGGAATTCCATAAGGTGGGTCCATATGTGGAACCAAAGTAGGGGTATGGTGAGGCATGGTGTTAAGATAATGCTGAAGAGCCATAAGACTTCTATCTAAGAAGGTAAAAAAGTTTGCATATCCTTAGGAAACTTCCTAAGGGAGAGGACTTCAAAGGGTGATGAGAGTTTATTAGTTCAAAGATGTAGTCCATAGATGAGGAGGTAGAAGAGGCTAATTAGTTTGGTGATGGGTTCTACTCTACTAGATCCATTCATTATTGGTGAGTTAGAAATATCCAAGGTAAGGGGGAGAGAATACACAAATAATATCATAATTAAAATAGAGAAAAGATAAGAAATGATAAAGAAAATTAGTCACACTCTAAAGATTATGTTAAGTCCTAAAGTTTATTTTTATTCTCTCTTTTGTCTTATGCCTTAATCTTCCAAGAATTTGTGTGACAAAAGTTTAGCTTGTAGAGTGGGTACTATAAAGGAAGTCTATGGTTGGTTTTAGGTTGTGTTTAGCCTCTCAAAAAGAATATATATTGGGAATCAATATGTGGCTTGGTACTAGGGTCTACACCTTCACTTCACATATTGCAATGATAAGGGTGTTGGGTGTTTAGCCAATATACACTAATTTCTAGAGTTTATACTCAACCAAAGAGATGAGTTAGTTCTCCCCTTGGTAATGACCTCCAAGTAGGATTACCGAGAAAGGGTAAGGTGATTGCTAGGTGATGAAATCCTAGTCGGGCCTTATCTCAAGTTTTTTTGATGTTTAATTTATGAATTTGGTTTGGTTTAGTGTGTGCAACAAAAAGTGATGCTATGATAGGATTACTTTGCTTTAAGTTAGACTATGTGAGCTAAACTTGCAAGAAATCAATGTATTCACTTAATTTAAAGCCAAAAAAGAAATTTTGATTTCATTTATTAGCATAAAATAGAGAGAAGAATATATAGATGCAAAAAAAAACCCAAGTAAAGACACAAGGCTCCCACCAGGCATGCTAGAATATTTCAGTGAATTTTATATTATATTTCAAAAAGGGAAAAAGAAGAAATTAAATATGGGTATGGTTGAAAAACCTATCTGATTATGTATGCATTGAATTAGATGATTCTAAATAAATCCTCTTTGAATTTGGAGGATGACTTGCAAATAAGATAATACTAAATCAAATCATTGGTTAGATAGATAGCTAATTGGATTGCCTAGCACTAGTTAGATCTCGAAAGCAAGAGCTTTCTTAGGGGCTATCAATCCACATGTTTTAAATAGTTATGTTTATAAAATAGAATAGAAAATACTTGGATCAATAATAAAAAGGTACTAAAATTGAACACAAGAAATGTTTGCTAAGTATATAGACTAGAAATGACTAATATAGAAATAAGTGAGTCAATATTGATGTTAAATGGTTTGGGTATGCTTCAAAAAATCAAGAAGGGGTTTGTGAACATGTAGGGACATAGAGAATTAGATTTACTTGAGGGAAGGTAAGTGTAAATAAATTTTTTAAATTTCTTTCCATAGTGACCATCAGTGGTTGATGTGGCCATCAATATTTAAGGTGACCATCGATGGTTAAGGTGACTATCATTGGTTGGATAGACCATCGATAGTTGAGACAACCATCAATAGTTAATGTGCATAGGTTTAGATTAGTAAATAGCTGGTTAATGAGATCTCAAATTTGGATGTGAGAGATGGGTTGGTGCTAGGATAATTTTGAAATGTAAATAAAGTAAATGAATATCATAAAATAAGTACTTATCTTACCAGAGGTTGGTGGGGTGGGCATTTGATGTGGTTAGCCTATTTGTGGATTTTGGCATGATTTCGATAGAGTAATGGTGCTTGGTTTTTCATAGATAAATGGAAATAAGTAAGCTCTCTAACATGATTTATAGATCACTAGATTTCTATTAATGATTGAACTACAAAAAACAAACTCTAGATACACAAGCTCTTGATAATAATTGTAGATGATTTTCACCTCCCTACTCCTCTATTCTTATAGGCAAGGAAAATGATTTGCAATAAGATGTTAAATGGGCCTTCTAATTTTAACTCATGTATGTAATGGATCTTACATGTATTTAGAAAATTTATTTTTATAAAATCAAGGAGAGTGGCTTGCATGTTGGTTCTTAGGCTGGTGGACCCTGACCATCGACGGTCAAAGTAATCGTTAGCATTCATCCTAACTATCGATAATTAAGGGCTAAGGTAAAGAGTGGTTAAAGGGGTAGGTTAAGTTAGTCAAAATAATAATGGTTAGGCTTGGTTTATGGTCATAAGTTCAAATTGGTTCCAAGGGGGTCGTAAGGTGGTCCAGGGGAATTTTGACATTAGAATCATGGTGTGTGGATTTCTAGTTTCTACAAAAATGAAGAAAATAATAGAGATTACGAAGAAGAAAAATCAATGGAAGAAAATAAAATGAAGAAGAATGTACAAGTGATGATGATGAATAATAAGTCGAGCATAATGATAATGAGGAGAATATAGATGGAGAAAAAAGAGAGGTAGAGGATCTCAAAGAAGAAGAAGAATTAGATGATAAGGGTTCAAATAATTTGGCTCCAACTAAATCCAAGTCATTTTTTAAATTTCATGGATGCATTTAAAAGAAGAAGGTTTTTGTGTTCATAAACCCTAGCAACAATTATGACTTCATAAACATAAATGTGGCCAAGTATCTACATGCTCAAGAAAATAATATCATGGAGGTTCAAGTACATGGTAAGAATATTCTAGTGTTTGAAGATTTGAAGCTTATTATGGAAAAATATGTTTTGAATTCATATTTTTATGCATTGGATATGGATAATGTGGATATGGTTCTTAGATATCCATGGTTAGATACTTTGGGAATAATCAATATTAATGTTTAGAAGAAGTTCATGAAGTTTTGGTATAGGAAAAAGAAGGTCACTTTACAGGATATCATAGTTGAAAAGACACAAATAAAAATCAATGTATATCATGAATATGAGATTAGAGAAGGTGAATAAAAGAATGTGAAATATTTATATGAAGACATGGATGAATAAATAATAAAAGCAAATAAATACACTTCATCTACTCAAGAGACAAAAGAAACACCAAAGAAAAAGGTGGAAGAGGTAGAATAAATGGTTGATAATGTCAAAGTATTATAAAAAGTTGAGGTATATATACACCCACATCATCATGAGAGGAAACAATCATGGAGCCATGTGAGGGAGTGTTATAATAATAGGCACTTTGGGTATATAGTAAATCATATTTCCAATAACTATGACTATACATAGAAGATAAGGTAGAACTATTATGGCTAAGTATGGAATTAGAGTAGCACAATAGAATATGGTACATGAAATCAAAGGAGGAATAATTATTCATAGGCACCAAGGAGATATAGTTATGATCATGAATTGAATCAAAGTAAAAAATTAGAATTTGGAAACAAGGTTGGAAATCTGTCACCTACCAGGATCACATACATATGGTTGGATAATCAAACTTGGAGACAAGTGTGCAATGATTTGAAGCATAATCATTATTTGGTTTCTTCCTATGTTTTGGGGACAAAACATGTCAAGGAGGATAGGAATGATATGTACCTAGGGATATGATATATTAATTTATATAGGTTTATGGATATGTTGACATGTGGCACACATCCCGCTTAGTTAGTTATATGGGTCAAATATATTAAGATAATTGAGTAAATTATGGAATTAGTGTATTGGGTAATGGTCAACCTACATTGGGATAGGATGTTACCCATCCATTGTTAGATATAGATCTATGTAAAAGAGATGATTATCATTATAAAGGAAGAAAGTAAGCATTGAGTTTTCTATTATAAGAGGATATTGGAGGTTGTCCCCTTGAAGAGACATTGTGGAGTTATTCCTTCCTAAAGGAGTATTGTATGGTGCTACCCTAAAGGGTGATTATTATATTTTTGAATATAATGAATATTTGGGCATCTTGGCCTACCAATATCTTGTATGTTGAGTTTATCTACATTATATGATGCATTATTTCTAAATATTATAAGTGTGGATCATAACATGTGGGTATTGAAGAGTTATGTTTCTATTGTTGATATGTTATCTCCTTACTCTCCACTTGTGGTCTTCCAAATCCATACTATTTAGTATTATTATATTTAAACTTGTGAAATTTTACCATGTGATGTGGTGAACATAGAATTTATTTTGATTCTTGATCTATATTCATAACTTGATTGGAATCATTATTTTATGATTTTCCTTGTGATAGATTTCAAGGTTGTTTAGGAATTTATTATTTAAAAACATTATTGATTATTGGCACTCCCAATTTTCTTTCTTATATTTAATTTTGGATTAAAGTGGGTTGTTTAGCCATTTTCACCTTTATTAATCTTTTGGTTATATTAGGTTGTTTAACTTTGGTTTTTGTTAGCATTTGTGAATTAAGATTATTTGGCCAATTGATTTATTCCTTGATTAGATTGGTATTATTATCAAAAAATTTAAATGTATTGTTTGATGATCCTTTTTGTGTACCTTTCACTTGTGTGATCATGGGAGTATTATATGAGAAGTATCTTGTTATCTTATTAGATAAGATAATATTTTGATTTGTTGCATATTTTGTTGATCAATTAGGGAGACATTGTTTCACTTTTTAATTTTACATAGGTGTTAAGGATGGTGTGATCCTTATCCTTATTGTTATGTTAATTATTAGCATACTCCATGACTATACCATCCTTATCATTTCCTCCTAACCCTCAGAGTGATGGATATGGGTTATGTTTTGATTTTGGTTATTTTAGTGTATCAATTTATACTCCATGATTTGTTAGTATAGAGTTGAGATCATTAACTTATAAACACCATTGAGCTAAGTTAGAAGGATTCCTAGTGATTTTTATAACATCTAATACATTGGAATTTTCACCCTCAGTGATTTCTAGGAGGAAGTTTTAATAAAGTGAGTGGAATGTGAGATCCCTAATTCCATGATGCTTACTTATAAATAACTTGGTTTCTCACACACATCTTGTTTAGATATGACTTATATATTATTGAGACTTGAGATGTTATTGAGTCCTTGTGATTGAGAAATATATGACATATGTTATGAGATGTTATGTTGTGCTTATACCATAACATTCATATACTAGATTAGATGACTATTTTATTCATTGTGGTGGTATTTTACTTACAATATTGATTATTTATTATGATGTTTATTGATTCATTACCACTAAGCTATTTTTATTAAGAATGCATTTGAGTATACATATGTTTAAAATGTTTGGTATTGGGTTATCACAATTGATATGTGATGCCTTAGATATGTCATGTGCATGTTGTTTGGATTCAGATCACGTATATTACTTATACTATGCAACTTCTACTATTTAGGGTAGGGTATTTTATGTGTGTAATGCAATGCATGTGATGGGGAAGGTCAACAAGGTAAATAGGAATATATTAGCCATGGACACATCATGGATAGATTGGTGACACATATACTTTACCTTATTATGATTAAAACTACTCTTTGTACCTTGTTGTGGACCTACTCATGGACATATATGTACTTAACACATATAGCACTATTTCCCCCCATAAAAACTATTCACACCTTTCATTATTAACCTTAAAAGTTTTATTTAAAAGTTTTTATTCATTCTTAAAGTATTTTTAAGCCACTTATGTGGCCCCTTTGACTCAAAACATGGAAGGATTGAGAGAGCCAACTTTAGAGTGAGTCATAAAATAGGTTTTAGATATTTTATGTTTATATTATTGCCCTTGGACCAATATGAATGTAGGAGATACTTTCAAGGATCCTTAGAGGACTTTTAAGGTAGACCATGTGCCATTTATGGCATGGGATAGTGATTTAATTTATTGAGGAATGGGCTTGCTTGCTTCAACACAAGGGATGGTGAGGGGAGTTATGGAGGGGGAAGACATTTTGACCATAAGATAAGGGATAAGAAGGGACACATATTAACTTCCCATTATATTTTATAAAATGGATTTGGGCCTATATGATGATGGAAAGCCTTCCTTGAGAGAACTTTTGATCATTTAAAATTTAGAAAATGGGAAGTAGAGAAGAGAATGAGAAATAAGAGGAGGATCTTAAGGAAAATATTTGAGGAAGAACTCAACCAAAACCTAATAATATTAGAGGTGTTCTTGAGTGGTTGAAATTAGGAACTAATGTGGGCTTCCATGTCCATTTGCATTAATTTTTTTTAAGTTATCTTTCTTCCTTCATTTGGTTTGTCCTCATTTTAAATAGGTGTAGGGCAAATTGGCCTACCCTCTTTTTACAATTACTTGCCATAGTTGTGCCTATAGTCATCATGGTGGTTTTACTACCCATTTAGGCCTTGGAGAATTTTAATTCCTCCTACTATTATTGGATATTTTAAAAATCTATTATTGTTTAGATTTGAAATTGTTAGGCTATCTAAATGAGAGTGGAATTTTCTTACCTTGTGTGTGTCTTTGCATGCTTCTTATTTAGATGGTGGAACCATAGTTCCTAAGCACATTCTACATATTGGAAATGGAAAGTGAACTAGATTACTTATGCTTAATGATGTAGTTTGATTATCTAAAATGGATGGTGGACCTCCCAATGCCCTCTTACTTTTAACTTAGCATGGTTTGAGGTGTTTAATCCTTCCCATGGCCAAGAGATGGTAGAAAAAGGGTGAATTATACCCATGTTATTACTCTCATTTAGTGAGCCCATTATATTGGAAACTTGTATGGTTGCCTTGTGATATCTTAGAATTTTAAATGATTTTTTTATTTACTTGTATTCTATTCTTAGGAATGGAAGCCTCCTTTGTATAGTTGATCCTATAACCTCCTAGATGCATATTTCCTACTGAACACTCCTTCACTAGTATTGTTACCATATAAACCAAATTTATACCTTAACCATGATGAGGTGATACTTAAATCTAGGATTCCTAGGCTTGAAGGTGCCAAGGGAAGCTACCTAATGATCAAAAAAGGATGGGAGGCAAGTCCCTCCTTTGGTTAGCCTTGTGGTTGTGTGTGGAGTCCATGTGAACAAAACTTGATCAACAATTTTTATATATTATTTTAATGAGATGTTTTAGCTATTTGAGAGCTGTAGTTATTGTATTTTTTAGTTGATAATAATTATATATTGAAATGAATTTTTTTAATAAGTGTTTGTAATTATCATGATGTTCCTTTAGTACTTGCATACTCCTTCTAGAGAATGTATTAATTTTTAAAAGTAATATAAATGATTATTTTGTGTTCAATTTCTAATTTTATATTATTTTATAACTTTATATGTTTACAGTTGGCTAAAAATAATAGTTTTTCATTTTATAAAATTGTTAAATACATTGATTAGCATGAAGACATTGAAGGTTAGTTTCATTCAATTAATTTTTAAGCACTTCAAAAAAATTCAATTTATATTGTACTTAAAATTAGGTTCAATAAAGGATTTAATGCAAACAAAATCATAATTTTTAGAGCTACAGATGAATTGATATTAATAGTTATAGATATAAAAACCTTATATCTCCTTTATAAATTGCCTTTGCTTCACATAATCTTTTAGCATGTAAAATAAGGCATTTGGGTAGTTGGAATAATTTTGGATAAAATTAGGACCCAACAAGACTACTAGTTTAGTAAATTTTTGATTTAAGGTTTTCAATATATGAATTTTTGAAATTCACATGTATGTAGGGTAATTTTAAAAAAAAGGACCTTTCATGAAGGTACTACACCCTTCTCATAGAGAAACTAGAAAAAATAAGCGGTGGTCTCTCATGGGACTATGTGTTGTGTGGTAAATCCCATAAAGGTTAGCTTTGGAACTATATTACTAAACCATGTGGTTATGATATTTGACCATCACCTTTGGTTTATGTAGTTTAAGGTTAGCACAACTTGATAGCCACTAACTAGTGACCATCACATTTAGTTAAACTGACCACTAATGGGTCACTATATATATTTATTATAAAGGCAATTTATTAATATTAAATTAAAAATTAGAATTTTCTAAAGTTTCAACATATGAATTTTAGACCAAAACTATTTTGAATCTACGTACCTAAATTTATTCCTCTAAAAGTGAAGACCTAGTGGCCCGAAGGTGGGATGGCCCCAAAAAGAACCCCCTCTATTGTTATTTATCTTCTACATAGTGTAAGTTTTAAGACCGAGGACTACCTAATTTTATAGTTATGACATTTTTAACTAAAGTGTGCCTTATATCTCCTTGAAACCTATTGAATTGTTAGAGGCCCATTGGCTTAAATTTGGGGGAACTATTTTATCAAATTTGAGATTTGTGTGAAAACACTAGATGAGAACACTATTGTGTAAAATTAGGAGAATAATATGAAAATGATAACATTCACTAATTTGGAACTATTTTATTCTATAAATTTACTAAAAATAATAGTGTAAGGATAAAATAAAGCCTTAATTAGAAACTATACCTCTAAGAGGAATCATGGTTTGAAACTTGCTATGTAGAGAGGTATGGTGACTAGAATCAAGAATCTAAAATTAGATATGGGTCTTGACAATAGCACTAGTAAGAGGAAACTAGAGGTTTGGAACTTATATCTATCCTAGGGTGCTCCTATCCACTTATAGTGAGGAAATTAGAGTTTTTAGGTTCTTTATACCTTCATCTATAAAGACTATGTCTAGTGTGGGAGATTACGATCACTTACAAAGATCATCATGTGACTGATTTCAATCCAAAACCATACATATTTGAAATTTGAATTAAAAATAAATGAAAAAAATAGGTCATAACTTGAATTTGGGTGAGACCTCAACACCCCATGTGTTGAGCACTACATACATACCAATACTCTAAATAGAGATAAAACTTTATGTAGTTTTCCCATACTACATTGGTGTGTGAATAAATTATGTAATGTTCTAGATGATGGTGTAATAATGAAGTGATAATTGCCTTAAATGTGAATTTTGACTTGTAAAATGTATTCATACTTGAGTTATGGGCTACTAAGGCTACATGCAATCAAAATTGGTATAAATAGGTATTTTGCTCTTAGTGTGCAAATGTGATTCTAATGTTTTTTATGTGTCAACCTCCCTCAAAAAATGGTTTGAAAAGTATTACTATAGTCATAAAATTAAAAAACCTTTGAATTTGGCTCATTATGGACATGGGTTGACCTTCCTATAACTTTTAGTTTGGAAAATTATCTATTATTTGGATGGAAGATAGGAGAGGGGGAAGGACACTAGATTAGTGCATTATAGTCCCCTAGGGTGATCTTGTCTAATGGGTGATTTCATCATGATAAGTGGTATGTATGTCCTAAAAGGTTTATAAGTTTGACAATGATAGTATTAAATTAATACTAGGGTCATATATTAGCTTAGAAGAGTGTGTAAGGTGGTTGAAAATGATCAAAAATGCCCTAAAATAAGTCTAGAGCTAAGTGTGTAAAAAGAGTGGTCACAAGTGAAAAAATTTAGCTTAAATGTTTATTTTACATGTCTAATTTCCTCCCCCCACCATTTTATTATATTAATAAAATAAAGTGAAATTACTAGAGTAAATGGAAAAAGAGTGAGTACTTAAAGTTACCTATGAGAAAGAGTCTTGGGTTTAGTCCATAATGTTGAACTGTGCTCCATATAAAAAAATGAAGTGAAATATATGTAATATTAGTCTTTAATTAAGATGAATATAAATAAGTAAAATAAAAATATATATAGAGTGACAAGGAAAAAACATATCTGACTTAGTATGTGAACCATTATGCCTTTTTGGTGCAAAAACTATTGCAAAAATTGGTGACTGTAGCATGTTGTGAGTTTGTATTAATATTGAATAGATTGGATTGGATTGTGAATTCCATAATACTAATAAATAATTGGGTGTGATTAAGAAATCAAGTGTTTTTGATCCATCATCATCATCCTAGAGTGGTGGAGTAGCTTGGAATCCCTTTATGAATCCTGATGTATATATCTAGTGCAAAAACTAATGTAGATATTTGTGCAAAAGTGGTGTAGATACTGGTAAAAATAGTGATCTAGCCATTTTAGATGGAATATTTTTTAGATATAGTGCTAAAATAGCATATAAATTTTTCAAATACTAAGTATAATATAGGTCTACTGTATACACCATGGAGAATGACATGAATCATCATTCCATCTATGAAACTCATGCAGAAACTTGTGCAATGAGGAAGCAATGTGTCATGCACATAACCCCAACTTATATCTAGTGCATATAAATTTTTAGAAACATGTGTTTCAATTTGGAACAACATGCCACACATTATTTCCCTCAAACTAAGTAAATCTAAGATAAATTATGTAATTATGAGTAATAATGGAAACTAAAACTATGAAACTGCTAAGTACTAATTTGAGTAAACTGAGGTTCTTAGAAATTATGGAAATGATTAATTTTTATGCATTTATAAACTAATTATAGGAAGGAAATTAAATTAGTGCTCTCTTGTCCAATGTGGTGCTTCTATCCAAATTGACTTTTTATGTGTTTTCTAAGCTTGAAAATGAGTCAACTATGTAACCTTTGTTAAATCTATTCTATGTCTTTATCTTGAAAGGTCAAGTATCTAAAATAATCCTTTGTGAATGCCCCCTCTTTTGAGGTGAGTTTTTAATCCTTTTTAATAACTTAACTCAAAATAAAAGGCTATGCAGAAGGTTATTATGATGTGAAAAAATGTAAATTTGAGTAATATTGACATCATGGAAAAGCATGGCATCATGATGTATGTAAATTGAACATATAAATAATTTAATATGCACATGAAAATAAACATTCATGTGTCTCTAGATAAATGTGACAATAAATCACATAGATAGTTTGATCAACTGAGTATATAATGTTGAATGGAACTCTTAGGGAGGAATTCATGATGTCCATCATGTAATTGGAATAGGTTGGGTGCATGATGTCCATCATGTAATTAGAATGGGTTGGGTGTATGATGTCCATCATGGCATCCAAATATGACAAATAAGTAATCAAAGTTTCATGTCCATGATGCACACAATAAAAAAATACACACATAACACAAAAAATACATACTATAAGGCCAAGGGGCCTTAAATAAGGGACATGTTTAAATGTCACTCAAATCAAAGACATATAAAGGCATGTTCAAATGCCTTCACACACATACAAGGAAAAAATGGAGGCTTATATATATATATATATATATATATATATATATATATATATATATATATATATATATATATATATATATATATATCTGTGTGTGTGTGTGTGTGTGTGTGTGTGTGTGTGTGTGTGTGTGTGTGTTTAAATGTCGACACACATAAATAGAAGACACACACAAGGACATGTTTAAAAGCCCTCGCATGCATAAAATCAAAGATATAAAGGATCATATCCACTTGAAAATGACATATTCAAATTTCCTCAAATAAAATAGAGAAATTCATATAAGATATAAAGCTAGGAGAATCAATATAAAAAGCATGCATGATTATGTATTCTAATCAACAAGAGTTAAGTTTTTATTTAATTAAGATTCAATAGTTGAGATATGAAATAGTATATCATAATGTTAATGAGTGATAAATATCATAATTTGTAATGTAATTTAAAGAATTGATTGTGTGAGTAATATAAGGTGGGTAAAGAAGGATAAAACCCATGTTTACCATGCCCCCAGTGAACTAGTTGATGAGTATACATGATGTATGAAGCCTATGTTAAGTTTGGAACTAAGTAGTGATAGTATAAGGTAATTGGGACAAGAATTGGGTGAGGGATACTAGAGAACTACACTCCTATCCTCCCTAGTAATCTTATTTGAATATAATTTTTGAGTGTGTAATAGTAAAAACACCTATAACTATTTTAGAAATGATGTCTAGTATAATTTGTAGTCACTCATATACATTGGTGAATCATATATGATATAAAAATGGCTAAACATGTATAGAATATTTTACAAAACTAAATTAATTTATGATAAATTACTTATAAGTATGTATAGATCCTAACTTTTGGTATTTTTATAATATTTTACTATTTTTTAATTTTTTATATACATATGAATGAAAATATGATATGTAATAGGTGAGATGATACTAACTAATGAGTCCTAAAAGGGAATCATAATCAATTGGCCCTATGTTAATAAAATTAATTGTGACCTTTCATGAATGAAAATGTGTGTGTTTTAGTGATTGATCTGATCTCAAAGGAGAATATGAATATGGACCACCAATTATGCTATAACTATGATTGCCATATTGATTGTGTTAAACTGTGGGGATTTTTGGAGCCCATCTTGAAGTAGGTAAAGCTTGTGTCGATGCCTTAGGTTAAGTGCCCCTAATACTCTAAAAATATTGTATAACCTTAAAATGATCTAAATTGGGGTTAAAAGGGTATATAGAAATGAAATGACATAAGGGGTGATAATCCAATCTATAATAGGCCAATTAGATGTTAAACTTAGATATAAGAATACATTGAATTTATTATGTGAAGATAGTCTAAATATGGAAAATATGACTATGCTAGATATAAAAGTGATAAATAAGTGATGTTCATAGTGTTTTATAATGCTAATGTAGTTCTTGATTTAGAATAGGTAGAATGCAAGTTAGAAGAATATTCTGAAACAATCATTAGATTATAGATTTGATGATTTTAGTGATTTGGATAGTAATGTTAGCTTGGAACATTTACATTGATGTTATTATCTGGGTTCAATGCAAGTGTATTTTACAAAATGATTATTAAAATAGGATGTGACCACCTGGATGATTTTGGGTTTTGATTTGCCTTCTCCCTAGTGCATTCAAATATAGGTCATGGATAGTCACTCCTTATGAAGTTGAAAAACCCTAGTTTTCCATCTTCATAGTGACCTTAGGGAATAATGGGTTAGTGGGAACATAATTTTGAGCTACCCCAAAGACCCTATTGTTAGTGAAAATTTCCTACATATCTAATACTCTATAAGAGGGCATTAGACTCATGTAGTTCTCCCCTATGTGTTGTATTTTACGTAAATAATACAATATACACAAAGCAAGTACAATAGTGACCTAGTTTGTAACTTAGCAAATCAAGATCTTGAGTTTCTTCTTTAGTACTTCAAACCTATATATGTTTAGTCCCTATGACTGGTATGGAAATATGAATAAATAAAGAAATTTTTTTCAATTAAGTTCTCTTTGAATGCTCTTTTGGTTGAGTGGTAGGTGAGAAATGAATTATGGTTGATCTTGTATTTATATCAATCACTTTGGAATAATAACTCACATTAAATAATTTAGGTTGACCATTAAGATATGTTTTATTTGTAAATTGTAAGACTTTAGGTCACTAAACATTTACATCAGGACAAGATAGTAGCATTGACATTACTATTTATCCTTGACCTTAGTATCTAGGGAGTAGGAAAGTGGGTATAATTTCTAAACTTGTAGAGATGGAAGATAAGTACATTTTAAGAATTTTGGGTAAGATATAAGACCTAGGTCATTAACATAACATTTGTTAGACTAAGATATATAGGCCAAAGGACCCAAAGATAGATTATATGTGAGACTTGTGGAAGTGGGAAAGGTAAATAACTGAGAGGAATAGCCAAGGTCAGAGTTTACCAAGTGTATAAGACTGAGGTGCTATATAATAATAAAATATAATATACATTTCCCCCCTTTTAAGCTAGAAATAAAATTAATAGTTTTAATTAAAATAATGCATACTTGGGTGTGTATACACACCTTATCTTTACATGTTCCCAACTTGAGTATTTTTTTGTTTGTTGACTTGTAACCAATAACATGTTATAGTATAAAATCAATGCATATAATTTGTTTTGAAAGTACTTGAAATATATTAAAATTTAAAGAGAAAGGTTTAGGATTACACCTATGTGTCAATGTAACCACCTTACCTATTAGTAAAATGTTTTGAAAAAGATATATCATTATAAGTCTCTAAAACTAAGACTAGGAAAAATATAGATAAATCTTTAAAGTGCACATATCCAAGGAGATATATATATATATATATATATATATATATATATATATATATATATATATATATATATATATATATATATATGACCCCAACTTTGGAGTAAAAGTGATTTTCTACCTGGTAGTTGAGATTACCTCAACTATACAACCCAATGATACTTATAACTTATTGAGGCTCTATGATCAAGTCCAACCTAAAATATTGACAAGATTGAGTGATTTGATCACCTCAACCATATAATAAGTGAACCAACTACTACATTAGATTGGTTCAATAAAGTCTGTATAAGTCCATGGGGTATTAGTACAAAAATGTTCATGATATGGTAATAGTCTATAAAAGAGTTTTGGCATCCAAAATTGATTTGAATTTTACAATATGAGTTATATGTTGCATATAATATGCACCTTAGATATATCTCATGTTGAAACTATGTATAACAATAGTACCAATGCATAGAATTATGCCACAACTATGAATTGAAATCATATAACTATGTGATTTGTCTAATTTAGATAACTATGTAAGTTTGGATAACATGTTTCTAAAGCATTCCTCCACTATAGATGGGGAAATATAAAAATTGATATAAATACCAATGTGGAGGACATGTTTCAAAGACATACCCCAACTATAAAATGAAGATGTTGAATACTGAATAGTTGTGGAAAACATGGATTCAAATAATGCCCCACTAAATTGTGAACTACTAATGTGTGAAAGCCATGCCCCCACTAAATATAAAAATTTATATAATTACCATATATTGAATGAGTTTTGAGAACATGCTTCCAAAGCATGCCCCCACTAAATCTAAAAATTGATATAAGTACCATGTATTGAATGCATGTGGATAACATGTTTCCCAAGCATGCCCCCACTAAATCTAAAAAATGTGCTAAGTGTGGAGAACATGTATTTATGACATGCCCCCATTAATATTCCCCTATTTTAGGTGATGGGAATATATAAACTAGTAGTTACCTCACCTTAAAAGGATAAGACAATTGTACAATCTTTGAAAATAAGCATGTAACATTAAAAAGGGAACATGTCTCACTAAATGTAACATTGAAGTGTATATAACCAATATAATCACATGTAGGCCTATGATTCATAATAAATATCATGGAAACATCTAGATAGTAATAGTATTAGCTCAAAAATTAAACAAACACACACAAAAAAAATTAAAAAACAAGTCAAAAGGCAATGGTCCAACGAGAATGCAAACAAGGGGCAGGTTTAAATTATGCGCACTCGAAGGGACATGACTTAGTCAAAAAAATTTAGAAGAAATAATGACATATTAAAATGTACATACAACAAATAATGACATGAAAATTTCAATGAAAGCATACATAGGCACAAGTGCCACAAGAAAAGGAGCATATTTAAATGCTCGAATAAGAAATAAAATAGAAAGGAAAAACACTCAAAAAAGTGCATAATGTAAAGCATAAGTAACTGGCATAAACATGTCATAGTTACCAATGGATTCAATATGATAGGAAAATTATGTTAAGTGTATAACATACCAATTACCTTGTGTAAGATATAATCATGGATAATAGGTATGTGTAATTACATATGTAAGCTCAAACAAGATAATGTAGAGTGATCATCAAATCATATAACCTACATGTATCAAGATCAAAGAAGTATATGCCCTCAATTTCCATATGACTTGAGTAGAGGGAAGACCCAACATCCAAAATAGGAATGTATCATGTGTTTGTGTATGCATGTATCACACTCAAGTATAAGTGTGATATGTATGTGTATTTAGGAGTAACTAAGTATGTCATCCATCGACATGGAACTAACACATTAATTCTAAAGAGCCAATAGAACATGTAGGTGCCAAAAGTGTTTTTGTATTTTAAATGTTTTTAATATTGGTATTTTTGGAATTTTTTAAGAGGAGGGATCATCCTATGATGCCATCCAATGGATGGTCATAGATATTTCCCCATAGTAAATCTAGTGTAATATCACATTTATGCTGCTAAGGATCATGTATATGTGTAATATTTGTCACTATGGTATCAATGGTGCTCTATGTATGTAGAATAAGACTTTATGGTCATGAATAAATAGTAGGAGTAACAAGAGTAGGGTTTCTTGGAGACCATCATTAAGTTCTTGTTTATTTCTTTGGTATAGTAGTAGTATCTACATTTGAGGTGCTTTAAATATTTGAACATGGTGTGTGGTAGATAATTTGGATTCCATGGAATCCATTGTATGTCTCTAGCATATGTTGTCTCAATTACTTTCCTCCTAGTAAAGGGGCTTACCCATTACTTACCCTTTTAAGGTGAATTAGCCTTATGAGACTTGATAGCTAGTTTTCTAGGTATAAGTTTCTTTTATTCAAGAGGATTCTTGTATGAAATTTTATAAACTATAATTACCTAATTAGTGTGAATGTATTTAACACACCCATACACTTTATAAAGTACTACTCGAAGAGTGTGTATCTAATGTCTTCCTAATAACATATCAAATATTATTATGGAAGTGATAACTAAGAAGGTAATAACCACATGTGTGGGACTAACGTATAAAGGTAGGTCAATCTTGCCAAGCAACTTATAGGAGGTCCCATTTAATGATCAAATGTATCTAGTAGAGGGGTTTAAATCATGATAATTATAACCTAAATTCATAAGTAATATCATGGTGCAAACATTTTTTATTGCACCATTATCAATCATAACACTATGAATGGGGTGTTTTTCAAGTTATGATCAAATTAATAAAGAGTTAATATTATATTTATCATCCTTAATTTCATTGTCATTAAATTAAATAGAAGATTTATGAACCATATAAAGTATATATTGCATATGAGTAACAATAATCCCATCTAGTGGGTGCCCATAATGTGATGGAGGAGGATGTGCATTATATGCCATTTGGAATTTCGGTTCCTTCTTAGAATGGTATTTCAAAGGATTATTAAATATTTTATATTTATGGTGATCACCAAGTTATGAACTTGATTCCTTTGGAGGATCATCAAATGTAAGCTTTTGGTCATCGATAAGATATTAGATCTTATGCTTCAATGTAAATTGTATGCCCATAGAATGTCTTGGTCCTTGATGATAATCATAATAAGCATTCAAATCATATCATTTGGGTAGATGATAACTCATATCAGCCTTGCTAAGATGATCCAAAGATATAAGCTACTACTCTAGTAACCATGAGAGTAATGAAACTAAGGATTTGGGTACATATGTAAAATATCTCCTTGGTGTATTAGATAAGACAAGTTGATTATGGTGTTGTGAAACTATGTTAACCATGGTGGTTGTTTTATTTTTAAGCTTAGGATGTTTTCCCATATAACTTGATTTAATTTTAAACTTAATACTATATGTAGATGCAACTTGTGTGTTTGCTACATATTTGATCTTATTCAATGATTTATAAGTATGTATAGGTCTTGGTTTTTGGTATTTTCTACAATATTTTACTATTTTTGTATTTTTACCATATATATGAATGTAAATATGATATTTAATAGGTGAGATTATACTAACTAATAAGTCATTCAAGGGATTCATAATCAATTAGCCTTGTGTCAATAAAAGTAATTGTGACCTTTTGTGAATGAAAAGGTGTGTGTGTCGTAGTGACTGATATGATCACAATGGAGAATATGAATATGGACCACCAATTATGATATAAATATAATTTCCATATTGATTATGTTGAACTATGGGTATTTTTTCAACCCATTATGAAGTAGGTGAATCTTGTGTTGGTACCTTAGGTTAAGTGCCCCTAATACTCTATAATATTGTCTAACCCTAAAATGATCTAAATTGGGGTTATTTAGATGTTAAAAGGGTATATATAAATGAAATGTCATAAGGGTGATAATCATATCTATAATAGGCCAATTATAAGTTAAAACTAGATATAAGAATCCATTGACTTTATTATGTTAAGATAGTCTAAATATGGAAAATACAACTATGCTAGATATATAAATGATAAATAAGTGATGTACTTAGCTTGTTTTAATGTTAATGCTATTATGGATTTAGAATAGGTAGAATTAAACCTAGAAGGATATTTTGGAACAAACATCTAATTCTAGATTTGATGTTTTTAGTAATTTGGATAGTAATGTTAGCCTGGGATGGTTGTATCGACACTACTATTTTGGTTTAATGCTGATGTTTTATACAAAATGCCTACTAAAATAGGATGTGACCACCTAGATGCTTCTACGTTTTGATTTACCTTAACCCTAGTGTATTCAAATTTAGGTCATGGATAATCACTCCTTGTGAAATGGAAAAAACCCTAGTTTTCCATCTTCATAGTGACCTTGGGGGAAAATGGGTTATTAAGCACATAGTGTTGAGATACCCCATAGACCCTATTGTTAGTGGAAATTTTCTACATCACAAATACTCTATAAGACAACCTCAAACTCATGTAGTTATCCCCTACAATTTGGATTGTGTGTGAATTATACAATATGTGCAAAGAAAATACAATATTGACCTAGTTTGTAACTTGGCAAATCAGGCTCTTGGGTTTCTCCTTTAGTAATTTAGACCTATAGATGTGTATTCCTTATGATTGGTATGGAAATAGGAATAAATATGGAAACTTTATTCAATTAAATTCTCTTTAAATGCTCTTTTGACTGAGTGGTAGGTGAGGAATGAATGAGGGTTGATCTTGTATATATATCAATCCCTTTGGAGTAATAACTCACATTAAATCATTTACACTAACTATTAAGATATGTTTCATTTATAAATAAGATGGATTTAGTGTACTAAACACTTGCATCAAGACAATATATTAACATCAACATTACTATTTTTCCCAGACATTAGTGTCTAGGGATCAAGAAAGTGTGTATAGGTTCTAAACTTGTAGAGTTGGAAGATAAGTACATTTTAAGCATTATGGGAAAGATAGAAGACCTAGGTCATTAACATAAGATTCATTAGATTAAGAGGTATAGGCCAAAGGACCCAAAGATAGAGTAGATGAAAGACTTGTGCAACTAGGAAAGGTAAATAATTGAGAGTAATAGCCAATCTCAAAGTTTACCAAGTGTATAAGATTGAGGTGTTGTATAATCATAAAATATCATCTAAATTTCCCCTCCCTTTAATCTAGTAATGAAATTACTAGTTTTAAAGAAAAGAGTGTGTACTTGGGTGTGTATACACACCATATCTTTACATGTTCCCAACTTGAGTGTTTTATTATTGGCTGACCTACAACCAATAACATGTTACAATATAATATCAATCTATATAATCTATTTTGAAAGTACTTGAAATATATTGAAATTTAAATAGAAAGGTTTAAGATTACACCTATGTGCTAATGTAAGCACCTTACCTATTATCAAGTTTAAAAAAAAAAGATGTATCACTGTAAGGCTCTAAAATTGAGATTAGGAAAAGTATAGATAAATATTTAAAGAGAGAGAGAGAGAGAGAGAGAGAGAGATGCCCCCAACTTTGGATTAAAATTGAGTTTCCACCTAAAATTTGAGATTAGCTCAACTATACAACCCAATGATACTTATAACCTGGTAAGGTTGGATGATCAAACCCAACTTGAAAAATTAACAAGATTAAGTTACTTGATCACCTTAACCATAACAAAAATGAACCAACTACTATAGTAGATTAGCTAAATAAAGTCTATAAAATTCCATGGGGTATCAATATAAAAATATTTGTGATATGGTAAGAATCCATAAAAGAGTTTTGGAATCTAAAATTGATTTGTAGTGTACAATATTAGGCACATGTTGTATAACATATGTAACTTAGTTATGTCTCATGATAAAACTTTGTATAGTAGTAGTATTAATGTATATAATTATGCCATAGCTATGAATTTGAATCATATAACAATTTTATTTGGCTAATTTGGATCACTATGTAAGTGTGGATAACATGTTTCCAAAGCATGCCCCCACTATATATGGGGAAATTTAAAAACTAATATAAGTACCAATGTGGAGGACATGTGTCAAAAACATGCCCCCACTATAAATTGGAGATGTTGAATATTAAATAGGTGTGGAAAATAGGATTTTAAAGCATGCACCCATTAAATTTTTGAACTGTGAATGTGTGGAATCCATGCTTCCATTGAATCTAAAAATTGATAGAATTACCATATACTGAATGAGTTTTGAGAACATGATTCCAAATCATGACCCCAATGAATTTGATAATTTTGAATGTGTGGAAGCCTTGCCCATATGACATGCCTCCGCTAAATCTTAAAACTGATATAAGTACCATGTATTGAATGTATGTATAGAACATGCTTCCCAAGCATGCATCCACTAAATATAGAAACTGTGCCAATTGTGAAGAACATGTATTTTGACATGCCCCCATTAATATTACACCCTTTGAGGTGAGGGAAATATAGGAACTAGTAGTTACCTCACCTCAAAAGGACAAGATAATTGTATAATATGTGAATGTAAGCATGTAACATATATAAGGGAACATGTCTTGGTAAATGTATCATTGAAGTGCATAGAACCAATATGATTACATCTAAGTGTAAGATGCATGATAAAGATCATGGAAAAATATAGATAGTAATATTATAGCCTCAACAAGAAAACAACAACACACACACAAGAGCACTAAAAATAAAGTCAAAAGGAAATGATCCAAGGAGATCATAAATAAGGGGCATGTTCAAAATTTTCACACTTAAATGGACACAACTTCGTCAAATGTCCCTATAATCAAGAATGACATATTAAAATGTCCATAGAACAAATATTTACATATGTGTTGGAGAGTTGTCATTGATGTTGTTGGAGAGTTGCCAATGATGTCATGGTGATGTTATGGAGGTATTTTGGTGAGTGGATAGAGTGATTTGATGGCCTAAGTGACAATGATAAAGTGTGTAATATGTTTGTCTTAGTATGCTTGAAGGATGATTGGTTTATATTCAGTGTTAACATGGTTAGAAAGGATTAGGGATGAGTATGGTGATTGGATAATGTGAAAGAGGTCTTTAAGATGTTATATATGCTTTGAGATCTTGTGTGTACAAGTGGAATTCATTTAGTTATCCATTGTTTTTATCTAGACACTTTGGGTCCAATGGTAGAAAATCTGAGTAAGCACTTTGATGATGTTACCATTGCCATGTGGAAGTGAGTCAAGGAGAGTTGGTTATATGATTGTGATCATAATAGTCCCTAGTTGTTATGCACTAGATATCAAGTCTTGCATTGAAGTGCAATCAAAGATATGAGGGTGTAAAGTTGGCTTATCAGTTAGAATTCATCATTTTCTCATACTTAGCTAAGTTTGCAATATGGCCAGAAAGAGCTAAGTAAGCATGCTAATGAGGCTAACATTCACACACATGGAGGTGTTAGGAAAAAATGATCATATGGGTTTGTTTAATTTTGGACCTATTTAATTTTTCATAAAAATTATATCATGCAATATATCATGTTAGAAGATATGCATATGCAAATTTGGGCTCCCAGGTAGTTTGACTATATTTTTCTATACTTAGCCAAATTTGCATAAGGCAACAAAGAGTCGAGTGAATTTTTTGTGGATGTTATATCTTGCATATGTGAAGGTGTCAAGATAATATAATCATATGGGTTTATTCATTTTTGAGCATAGATTATTTATGCTATATTTTAGATCATGTACTAAAGTGTGGAAAAAGTTATGCAAGATCAAAGTTGGTCTTCCAAACATATTTTGGCATGTTTGGCTCTATGACAAAAGATTTTGAGAAGGCACTTTAATGGTGGTATAACTCATAAATTTTAAGGCTTCAAGATCTATGTGTCACATGGTTATATTCTCCTCTGTAAGAATATAATCTATTCCAAATTTAAGATCCTACTTCAAAGTGCATAAGAAGTTATTAAGGTGAAAAAATGGCTACTCATGCATATTGAAAGGGTCCCCATACTCATTTTTGAAAAGTGTTAAAGTTTGAGAAAGATTGATGGTGCACATTGCTCCAAGGAGTTAGGAGGTAATGAGATGAGGATAGGTGCACAATTTTTGATTATTGAGTAAAGATATAGGATAATGATCCAATGATAAATAGGCATTCATATAGTTAATTGAATCGTGAGCATTAATAATTAAATACCTGACTAATCTATAGATATTGATGGAGTGCATTGAGTCAAAGTTTCAATGTTGGACAAGATAAGGTAAAAAAAACTAAGGTTTAACATTTGGATTTGGTAAACTATGTGTTAAATCTTAGATAAGATTAATGGTGCATATTTGATCTGAGCAGTGAGGACACGAGATTCAAACATTGTGTTCAAAGGTTAACTATGACTGTTTGTATTCAAATATTTGAATTTAACATAGAAAAAATATAAATTTTTATTTTATCCATATCTTTAGATAGAAGTCAATTTTTTTGGTGTTGTAAAAATCAAAGATGAAGAGGACTCCATGGCACATAAAATGAACCTAATTTGAAGATCTAGAAGTGAGTACAATCAATGATATCAAGCCTAAAAGTTGATTGTGTATTTGTGATTGTTATACAAGTGACTTGAGAAGGATATTTGAGCTTGTGTCGATGTTATTTCAATGTATCATGATGAATTAGATATTGTAACATGTTTTAGACTCTATGACGATGCTTTATGTGGGATTTAGAGGTGTGATAAATCTATCTTGAGTATGAATAGTGCTTAAGAAGTTGACTATATGTTCATTTATGGTAAATGTGTGTACCAGGTTAGTGTTTAGGTTGTTTGAGCATATGTATAGGTGAGATAATTTGATTATGATCATTTTAAGATGTCAAAGGGAACATAAAGAGTGGACCCATGTATTTTAAATTGGTACTATATTTGTATTTTGCTTGAGGATGTGCTAAATGGGTGAATAGGTCTCCATGAGACTTATAAGAGCTACAAGGGCCTTATTAAAAAGTGTAACTTCTTAAGGGAAACCCATAGATGCTATGGATGACATATGAAGAATTTATTGAGCTATGTATTCATATGATATATGTCTTAAGGGTTAAGACATACCTAATGGCTGACTAAGGTTGTGATTATCAAGATTGTTCTATAAATAGTGAAATCAAAGTTGGTGATTTCTAGAATTTTGTAAGAAAGACTGGGGAGAGTTTTAGAGAGAGGTTTGTGTGTGTTTTGTGGAGTGAAAGAGGGGTAGAGTTCCCTGAGGATGTGTTGAATAACATAAAATATTGAGTAGTCTTTGTATGACTTATTGGTTATAAATTAGTTTTTAGAATAGTGCTCTTACAAATTAAGTGTGTGCAAAGGAGAAGAGTGATGAGAAAAGGTCCATCATCATGTGTTGTAAACATCAGTTTAGATGTGGATGTGTTAAGTATTATTATATTAACTTAACATCTAAGGTGGTTATATCCTCCTTACAATGTGATACTTACTAAAAGGTTTAGTTATTCTTACAGCTCAGCAAGATAGGCATGACGAAACCTTGTGGGATTAAAGTCTCACTAAATAGGGATTATAGTTCCTTAATCATTATAGATGGTGTAAATTAGATATTGTTATTATAAGATAGTATTCCAATTATAGGTTCCAGTGGGTTTTCTCCCCCATGAGGGTTTCCTATGTATGTCATGTGTTATTTAATTGATCTTGCATTGTCTCTCTTACTCATTGATTTTAATGTTTTTCATACTTCATGATTGATCATGGTAACTAATTATGTGTTTAAAAAGATCATAACTAAAGTTTTATTATTTGGGTTCACTGATTCACCCACCCCCTCTTAGTGATTTTACCTATAATAATTGGTATTAGAGTCAATCCTTCTTAAAAAGTTTAACCACTTGAAGGTGATCAAAGGTATAATGGCTGACAAAGAGGTTATGGCCTATCTTCAATATGACTTATCAGATATTAAAGGTGTGAAGACACATATGCAAGATCTATAGATAATAATCAAGAATTTGTAGATCATGATGAATAATGAACAATTGGGAAGTAAAGTCATGACCTACTCATATGTGCTATTCTCTAAGGATAAAAGGGATTCCATCTCCACTAAAAGGGTCAAGAATGAAAATTCATTGATTAACAATGGTTAAGAAAAAGGGAGGTCAAATATGGACTATGTCTTTAATGGGTATTATTTCTCTTACAATCAATTTGATCATAGATATAGGAATTTCTCTCTCTCTCCAAAGATCAAAAGGGATCTCATATGCTACAATTGTAACCAAAAAGTTCATATAGCTAAAAAATGTAGAAGAGATTTTTGAAAAAAAGATATACAAGTCACTGAAACCATCAAATGGTTCAAAGAGACTAAGTCTAAAGAAGAAAAGAAGTAAAATTCAAGTAGACCATCGAAGGAAGAGTCTTTGTTTGTTCAATAATCCTTACATACTTAAGAAGATAAGAATAAGAAATGGTTCATAGATAGTGGATGCTCAAATCATATGACATGAAACAAGAGCAAGTTTATCTCTCTAAAGAAGACCAACCCGAATGCAATAAGATTTGGTGACAACAAATGTGCTAACATTATTGGCAAAGTTAATATGAGTTTGGACAAGGGTCATATGAAGATTAAGAATATATTATATGTAGAATGTTTGAAACATAATATTTTAAGTGTAAGCCAAATGTGTAAGCAAGGAAATGTTGTAACTTTTCATGATATGTATGTGAAGTAAGAAAGACAAAATATGATAGATTAATTACAAAGGTTTGTAAAATATATAACATGTATGTATTC
Source organism: Torreya grandis (assembly GCA_037957365.1). Taxonomy (NCBI): domain Eukaryota; kingdom Viridiplantae; phylum Streptophyta; class Pinopsida; order Cupressales; family Taxaceae; genus Torreya; species Torreya grandis. The sequence continues at coordinate 322,203 of JARHVA010007576.1, forward strand.
CATGAATCCAAAAAAGAGAAGTACTTCATGAGTCATTTGGAAGAAAGTTGGATTTGTCATAGAAGGTTTGGACATATAAATTTTGATAATAAAGTAAAGATAAATTCAAAGGGGTTGGTAAGACATATGCCCAAGATTTATAATATTCTTCATTCTCTTTACAAGGCATGTCTTCATTGGAAGCAAAATAAGATAAGATACAAGAACAAGGAATTATCCACTATAGAGCCATTGGAGTTTATCCACATTGATCTATGAGAACTCAAACTATTCAAGGTAATAGTTACTTCATTCTTCTCATTGATGATTTTACTAGGATGAATTAGATAATATTTCTTAAATAAAATTTAGAATCTTTTTCAAAATTTATGGTATTTAAAGCTCTTGTAGAAAATGATAAAGGTTTAACGATCAAGTGTGTGAGATCAGAAAAAGGAGGTGAGTTTTGGTATCATAAGTTTAATGATTTCTATGATGAACATGGGATAAGAAGACAATACTCTACTACTAGAACACCATAATAGAATGGTGTGGTTGAAAGGAAAAATAGGACTATGGTTTAGATGAGTAGAACCATGCTTCAAGATGCAAAAATATCAGATGGCTATTAGGAAGAGGTAGCCAAGAATTATGTGTACATCCTAAATAGATGTCAAATTAGAGTAAATGGTAATAAGACACCTTATGAGTTATGGAAGAATAGAGTGGCTAATGCTAAACATTTTAGAGTGTTTGGAAGTAAGTTATTCATCAAAAGAGATGAAGATAATCTTGGAAAATTTTATTCAAGATCAAATCAAGGCATCTTCTTAGGATATTCTTCTATCAATACTACTTATAGATGATTTAACAAGAGACTTCACAAGATTGTTGAATGTTCAAATGTAAGAGTAGATGAGACAAGTAGAGTAAAAAAGCCAAAATTATAGGTAAGTGACTCAACTTAGAATTTTTTTGCAAATAATGATAAGATATATTTTCAAATAGATGATGAAGATGAAAAGGAGGAAGAAAGATAAGATACTAAAGCTCCATCTATACAAATTTAGAAAGATCATCCAATCTCTTAGATTATTGGTAATGTTGGTGCAAGGTTGCATATTATGAGGAGAATGTTGATAAATAAAAATTAACAAGACTTTGTTCTATTATCCATGACTGAACCCAAAACTTTTATGTAAGCTAGCAAAGATGAAATTTAGAATGATGCAATGGATGAAGAAATTGATAAAATAGAAAGGAATGAAACATGGGACTTAGTTCTTAGACCAAAAGATAAAAATGTGATAGGTACTAAATGGGTTTTCAAAAACAAGATGAATGAGAAAGGAGAAGCCACAAGAAATAAGGATAGACTAGTGTGTTAAGGATATGCTCCAGTTGAAGGAATAAATTTTGATGAGACTTTTTCTCCTATGGCAAGGATGGAAGCAATTAGACTCTTTTTGGCTTATGCATGTTTCAAAGGTTTTAAGGTATATTAAATGGATGTGAAATATACATTATTGAATGGCAACTTAGAAGAAGAAGTCTACATTGAGTTACCTGAAGGATGCTTCATGTCTAGTAATCAAGATTTTGTGTGTAAATTGAAGAAAGATATGTATGCTGTTAAACAAACTCCTAGAGCTTGGTATGATAGGATAGATAAGTACATTTTGAGTCAAGGTATTAAAATTGGGGTAGATGATAGCTATTTATAAATTAATATATAAGGTAATCATTAATTAATAGTTGTATATGTTGATGACATAGTTTTTTGATCTGAAAATGATAAAATGAGTAGGGATTTTGCAGATATTATGAAGATTGAGTTTAAAATGTCAATGTTGGGAGAATTATATTACTTATTAATATTATAGATTAATTAACTTGATGCAATAATTTTGATTTCTCAAGCTAAATACATCAAGAATGTGATAAAAAAGTTTGACATGATAGAGTGTAAGCCAATGGGTACCCCAATTATCATAGGATGCAAGTTAAGTAAACTAGATGACTCTCCAAAATTTGATCAAACTTTGTATAGATCCATAATTGAAAGTATTTTATACTCTATTACATCTAGGCCTAATATCATGCAAGTAGTAGGTCTTATAGGAAGGTTTCAAGTTGATCCTAGAGAATCTCACTTGAAAGAAGTTAAAAGGATCTTGAGATATCTCAAAGGCACCATACACTATGGTTTATGATATCCTAGGAGTAAAGATTTTACTTTAAAATCATGTATTGATGTTGATTAGGTAGGATGTCTGGATGATAGGATAATTAACAGTGGTGGGGTCTTCTTCATGGGAGAATGTTTAGTGTCTTGGATAAGCAAGAAGCAAGCCTCAATGTCTATATCAACTACATAAGTCAAGTATATAGCATCTACCTCTTATTGCACTCAAGTCATGTGCATGAAACAAACTTTGGAGGATTACAAGGTAAGATAAAATGGACCTTTTCATATTTTTAGTGATAATACTAGTGCAATTAGTATCTCAAAAAAAGCCTATTATGTACTTAAAAACTAAACACATTCCTATTAAATATCATTTCTTGAGAGAACAAGTGATTAATCAATGTCTCAAGTTGGAGCATGTAACTAAAAAATAACAACTTGTAGATATTATGTCCAAACCATTGACAAAAGCTACTTTTGAGTATCTAAGATAGAGATTAGGTGTCATTTATTTCTTTATGAATCAATAGAAGGTCTTTGGTTAAGGAAGAGCAACATGTTCATAAAGACTTCCTCTAGAGGTTTGTGAAGGAGCTATACTATAGGGTTATAATGGGTGTTTTTAAGGTTGATTAAGGACATATTTCCTATTTGGTGAGTAGCATGAAATTTTATTGATGGTCCTTGTGGTGGATTAAGAGTGAAGGCTAGTGAGCATGTGTGTTTGTTCTTCATGGTGTGTAGAGATCTGAAGATGCTCAAGATGTGCATTGGCTCAGAGATCTTAGGGGGAGTCCCTCTCAGATGTTTCTTAGTGAGTTTCATTAGATTTAAATAATTTTGTGTGTTCTTTATGTATTGGTTGTAGTGCTTGGTTGAAGAGAGTGTTAGCATGAAGCATGAGGATGTTGTCAAGGCAAGAAGAAGAAATATAAAGGTAAAGGGGAGTGTGTACTATCTTTCTAAGATGGTCTAACCCTGATTGGTAGTCTTTTCAAGTCCTCAGGATCAGTTGGTTCCCACTTTTTCATTGTGTTAAAGGGGGAGAACATTGCTATTGGGGATAAAATTCATATTATGGGAGTGATTGAAGAGAGAGAAGATGAGCTATATAATGCTTTATATGATGGTTGTTGACATCAATGACAAAGGGGGAGATTGCTGGAGAGTTTTCAATGATGTTGTTGGAGAGTTTTAATGATGTCATGAAGGTATTCTAGTGAGTGGATGGAGTGCTTTGATGTTCTAAGTGACAATGATAAATTGTGCAATGTGTTTGTCCTAGTATACTTAAAGGATGATTGGTTGATTTTTAGTGTTAACACAGTTAGAAAGGATCAAGGATGAGTATGTGATTAGATCATTTGCAATAGGTCCATAAGATGTTATCTATGCTTTGAGATCTCATGTGCATAACTGGAATTCATCTGGTTGTCCTTTGTTTTATCTAGACACTTTGGGTTTAGTGGTAAAAAATTTGAGTAGGTAGTTTGATGATGTCACCATTGCCATGTGGAAGTGAGTCAAGGGGAGTTGGTCATATGGTTGTGATCATAGTAGTCCCTATTTGTTAAATATAAGATCTCAATTCATACATCAAAGTGAGGTCAAATATATGAGGGCACAAAGTTAGCTTCTCACTCAAAATTCATCATTTTTTCATACTTAGCCAAATTTGCAATGTGGCCAGAAAGAGCTGAGTAAACATGTTGATGAGGTTAACATTCACACACATGGAGGTGTCAGGACAAAATTATCATATAAGTTTATTTAGTTTTGGACCTAGTTTATTTGAGCTAAAAATCAAATCATACGATGTAGCATATTAGAAGATATGAATATACAAAGTTAGGATCCTAGGCAATTTGACTGTGTTTTTCTATCCTTAGCCAAATCTGCATATGGCAAGAAAGAGCTGAGTGGGATTTTTGTTCATGTTATATCTTTCACATGTGAAGGTGTCAAGATAATTTGATCATATGGGTTTGTTTAGTTTTGAGCATAGATGATTTGAACTAAATTTGAGATCATGCACTAAAGCATAAAAAAAGTTATGTAGGATAAAATTTGGTCTTCTAGACATAATTTGGAATGGTTGGCTCTATGACAGAAGATTTTGAGAAGGCACTTTAATGGTGATATGTCTCACACATGCAAAGGATTCAAGAGATATGTGTCACATGGTTGGATTCCATTATGTAAAGAGATCATCTGGTCCAAATTTAAGGTCCTACATTGAAGTACAAAAGAAGTTATTAAGGGGCAAAAATGGTTACTCATGCATATTGAAAGGGTCCCCATACTTGGTCATTTTTTGAAGTGTTAAGTTCAAGCAAGATTGATGGCACACATTATTCTAGGGAGTTAGAAGGTAGTGAGATGAGGATGGTGCATGATGTTTAATTATTGATCAAAGGTATAGGATAATTATCTATTTATGAGTGGGCATTTATATAGTTCATCGAATAGTGAACATTGATTATTAACGACCTAACTAATTTATAAAGATCAATGAAGCACGTTGAGTCAAAATTTCAAGGTTGCACAAGATAAGGTCAAAGTAACTAAGGTTTAATGTTTAGATTTGGTAGAATATGAATTAAAGCTTAGATAAGATTAATGGTGCATATTTGATCTGAGCAATGAGAACACTATATTCAAGCATTGTGTTTGAAGGTTAACTTTGACTGTTTGAATTCAAATATTTGAATTTAACATAGGAAAAATTAGAGCTCTGTATTTCATCCATATCTTTTGCTAAAAGTCAAGTTTGTTATTTTTGTAAAAATCAAAGATGAATAAGACTCCATGGTGCATAAATTGAACCTAATTTTGAGATCTATAAATGAGTGCAGTCAAAGATATTGAGCCTATAAGTTGACTATGTATTTGTGCTCGTTATACAAGTGACTCGAGAAGGATATTCGATCTTGTGTTGATGTTGTTTTGATATATCATGATGAATTATCTATTGTAAAATTTTGTAGACTCCATGAGGATTCTCTTTGTGGTTTTTAAAAGTGTGAACAATCTCTCTTGAGTATGAACAATGCTTAAGAAGTTGACTGTGTGCTCATTCATGGTGACTGTGTACACTAGGTTAGTGTTTGAGTTGTTTGATCATATGAAAAGGTGAGATAAGTTGATTGTGATCATTTGAGGATGTTTAAGGACACATAATGAGTGGATCCATGTATTTAAAATTGGTCTTGTGTTCTTGTTTAGCTTGAAGATGTGCTAAATGGGTGAATAGGTCTCTATGAGACCTATAAGAGATACAAGGGCCTTATTAAAATGTTTAGCTACTTAAGGGTGACCCATAGATGATATGGCCAACCTATGAGGAATGTATTAAGCTATTTATTTGTATGATAGTTTTTTTAAGGTTTAAGACATGCCTAATGGCTGACCAAGATTATGATTATAAGGATTGTTATATAAATAGTGAATTCAAAGTTGGTAATTTCTATACTTTTGTAAGAGAGACTGGGGAGAGTTTTGGAGAGAGGCTTGTGTGTATTTTATGGAGAAAAGGAGGGGAAGAGTTCCCTAAAGATGTTTTGAAGATCATAATAGATTGAGGAATATTTGTATGACTTGTTGGTCATAATTTAGTTGGAAAAATAGTGCTCTTGCATATTGAGTGTGAGTGAAGGATAAGAGTGATAAGCAAAGGTCCATCATTAGGTGTTGTAGAAATTAGTTTAGAGGTGGATGTGTTCATAGGTGTTATTGTAGTAGCTTATCATCTAAGGTGGTTATAGCCTCCTTGAAAAATAATACTTGCTAAAATGTTTGGTTGTTGTTGCAGCTTAGCTAGATAGGCGTGGGGGATTGGAGTCTCACTAAATAGGGATTATAGTTCCTTGATCATTTATAGATGGTCAAAATTGGATCTTATTATTATAATATAGTAGTCCAATTGTAGGTTCTAGTGGGTTTTCTCCCCCATGAGGGTTTCCTATGTATGTCATGTGTTATATGGTTTATCTTGCATTATCTCTCTTACTCATTGATGTTAATGTTGTGTATACTTCATGATTTATTATGGTAACTGATTAAGTGTTTTCAAAGATCATAATTTAAGTTGGATTATTTGGGTTCACTGATTCACCCCCCTCTCAGTGATTATACCTATAATAATATGTAAATTCTAATGAAAGGATACATAGTCACAAGGGCCATAAGAAAAGAACATATTTAAATGCTTGAATAAGGAATAGAATAGCAAGGAAAGACACTCAATGAAGTGCATAAAGTCAATAATAAGTAATTGGCATAGACATGTCATAGTAGCCCATGGATTCAATGTGTTAGGCAAAGTATGTCAAGTGTATATCATACCAATTACCTTATGTAAGATATAATAATAGATAATAGGCATGTGTAATTACATATGTAATCTCAAACATGATAATGTAGATTGATCATCAAATCATATAACCTATGTGTATCAAGATCAAAGAAGTAGATGGCCTTAATGTCCATATGACTTGAGTAGAGGGAAGACCCAACATCCAAAATAAGAATGTATCATGTGTCTATGTATGCATGTATCACACTTAAGTATAAGTATGACAAACATATGTATGTATGAGTAACTGAGTAAGTCATCTATAAACATGGAACTAACACATGGATACCAAAGAGCCAATAAAACATGTAGGTACCAAAATTTTTTTTTATAAAATTTTTGAATGTTTTTTATTTTGGTATTTATGGAGTTTTTGAAGAGGAGGGATCATCCTATGATGTCATCTAATGGATGGTCATAGATATGTCCCCTCTATGATTTTGGTGTAATATCTCATTTATGCTACCAAGGAGTAGGAATAGGTGTAATATTTGTTACTATGGTATCAATGGTGCTCTGTGTATATAGAATAAGATGTTATGGTTGTGAATAAATAGTAAGATTAATATGGGTAAGGGTTCTTAGAACCCATCATTAAGTGCTTATTTATTTCTTTGGTATAGTAGTATATACATTTTGAGGTGTTTTAGATATTTTAACATGGTGTGTGGTAGCTAATTGGGATTCCTTAGAATCCAAAGTATGTATTTAGTGTAATTTTATCTCAATTACTAGCCTCCCAGTAATGGGGATTACATGTTGCTTACCATGTTATGATGAATTTTACTTAGTAGGCTTGATAGCTAGTTGTCTAGGTATAAGTTTATTTTATTCAAGAGGATGCTCATATGGAATTTTGGAAACTATAATTACTTGATTAGGATGAATGTATTTAACACACCCATTTACTATAGAAGGTACTAATTGAAGAGTGTGTATCTAAAGTCTTCCCAGTAACATATAAAAGATGATTATGGAAGGGATAACTAAGAAAATAGAAACCACATGTGTGGGACTAACCTATAAAGGTAGGTCAATCTTACCAAGAACATTCTAAGAAGTCCCATTGAATGCTCAGATTGATCTAGTAAAGGGGTGTATATCATGATGAGTATAACCTAAATTCATAAATAATGTCATGGTGCAAACATTTTTGCTTAAACCATTATCAATCATAACACTATGTATGGGGTGTTTGTCAAGGTATGATCGAATGAATAAAGAATTAAGATCAGATTCATCATCTTTAATTTCACTACCATCAAAGGAAATATAAGGATTCTAAACCATAAGAGGTATATGTCATGTGTAAGTACCAATAATCCCATCTAGTAGGTTCCTATAATGTGATGGAGGAGGATGTGCATTTTATGCCATTTGGACTTTTTGTTCCTTCTTATAATGATATTGCAAAGAGGTTTTAAATATTTTTTGTTTATGGTGATCTCCAAATTATGAGCCTAATTCCTTTGGAGGGTCCTCAAATGTAAGCTTTTAGTCATGGATACGATATTGGATCTTACGATTCAAGGTAAAGCATCTGCTTGTAGAATGTCTTGGTCCTTGACGATAATCATAATAATCATTTGAACCATATCGTTTGGGTAGAGGCTGACTCATATCATCCTTTATAGGATTATGGAAAGATATAAGATGGAACTCTAGTAACCATGAGAGTAATGAAACTGGTGACTCAAGTAAATGTTTAAATTCTCTCCTTGGTGTATTAGATAAGACAAGCTAATTATGGTGTTGTGCAACTGTGTTAACCATGGTGGTTGTTTCCTTTTTAAGTTCAAGAGGTTTTACCTTATAACTTGGTTTAATTTTAAACTTAGTACTAGATGTAAATGCAACTGGTGTGTTTGCTACATATTTGAGCTTATTTAATGACATAAGATTAATTTTATAGTCCTATAAAACATGGAATAAGTCATCAGAAGATTTGAACTTATTACAAACAATAGACTCACGTATAGGAGCAAGCAAACTTTGCTTGAATATATTTTGAAAATCTTTATTTTCCATAAGATTAGTCATTTTGGCTAATATTATATCTCAAGATATATTCATTGATAGGTTCATTAGTTTCATGTTTTATATTGTCAATTTGAGCATAAGAAAAAAATTTAGAAATATTAATGGAAAAGTGTGCTAAGAACCAGTTTTCAAGAGGTTTAAATGATTTTATAGATTGGAGAGATAAATCATAGAATCAATTCAAAGCATAGTCCTTGAGGCTTCTTGGAAATAATTTAGAAAAAAAATTATCATTGGAATAATAGTCAAGGTATGTTGCATAACATGTTTGAAGATGTTGTTTAGGATCAACCTTTCCATCATAAAATGTGAACTTAGGTGTAAAAAATTTGGTTGCTAAAGGGTGCAAAGATATCTCAAGTACAAGATGGTTATGCAACACAAATTATGAATCTATAGCATGAGGGGATTTTAGAGATTTTTTTTCAATGTTTGTAATCTTGTCTTCCAAGGTTTTTATAACTTGAAGGAATGATTGAACTGTAGGCCTAGTGGGATTTAGATTAGTAATTTGAGTGATCACCAAATGGGATGAAAGCATGTTTTGAGTAGTAATAAGCATTGAAACTAATATTTATGTTGAAATAACTAGTAATTCCATAATAGATGTATCAATAGTAGTCTCAGGGAATAAAGGTTTAAACACATAACCTGTGCCTCCACTAGACATAGGTGTATTAATGTGTGGGATGAGTTATAGTAGCTTCTAAGGATTTACCATTATTAAGTGAAGCAGCCTTAGTTTTATCTTGTTTACTTATTTCATCTCTTGTATATAATGTTCCATTCTTTTGAATGAGATAATTTTAGAAGACTGTTAGCCTATTTAATTTTTGTAGGCTAAGTTGAGTGATATAAATGAATAATTAAGAGTCAAGTCACTATGGACATATGCACTATTCATAGGTTATTATTCATAGGCACTATTCATATGTTACTATTCACTATCACTATTCATGGTGATGTGGTAGGTGATGTAGCTGATGATGTAGTAGGTGACATGGTTTGTGGGTGAAGTGTCATGGCCCACAAGGGATCTCATATGAAATCTAATGTATGTGAAGAGATTGGGGCATCCCACTCCACTAAGAGATAAATTTATTTGTATTTAGTCATTCACATGACTCTACTTTTGGTGAGATAAGAAAAGGGGAGATATGAGATGAATTTGTGGGTAGATCCATAATTTTTAAAAGTCAAAAGGTGTTTTGGAAGCATGTGTGCACATGAGAGGTGTATACACATAACATTTTCAAAATTTATTAATTACTAATTCTTTCTATTTTTTTGTAACTCATTGAATCCTAATCTCTCTAAGTTCATGCCTTAAGGGGTGCATTGAGAAAGGGGTGGGAAGACCATTAGTGCTTCATAAGATTGTTTTACCTTACTACCACTTGTTATTTACACATCCATCTTCTAAAAACATTTCCCTAAGTTTTTCCTCCTCTTTTGCACCCTCCTTTAGTCATTTTTATCCTTCATTAACCCTTCCTTAACCTAAAATTCTTTTGGACAATTTGTGTTACACTATCAACCCCATCAACCTTGTACTCTAATTGATAAAATTTATATAGGGTCTAGGTCAACCCCTGGATAACCTAGATCAAGACCTAATTTTTTTTTAATAATGATAGAAGGTTGATTAGGTCAACCTTGTTGGCCTAAACTTTTGTAAAGGACTAAGATTAGATCTGCCTATATAAACACATCTATTTCATCATTTATTTGAGAAAACAAGATATATATTATGCATCTATTTATCCATCATTCTAATTGAGGAGCATATCTTAGGGTTTCATACTTTCTTTGGATATATAGATCTTATCTTGTGGAAAAGTATTTTGGATGTATTGATAGGTTGTGTAGCTTAAAGTTGATTTATTCTTATCATCCTTATATACCACAACAACCTCTTGAAAATCACCTTGGATAAGGAAGAGATTGAAGATCGATGGGTTTGTCTTCAAAGGTAAGTATTCTTAACTTTGTTTCTCCTTTATAAGATTAGATAGATTTGCATTTGTACATCTCTCTCATGCATTAGGATTCGGTATACATTGATTTGAGTATATGTCTTCTATGCATGTTTAATTTTTATGTTTATTAGACCTAATTTATGACACAAGATTTGGTGAGCACTATATTAGACTTTACTTTACTTGTTATTTATTTAGTGAATATAAAAACATAGGACCTAGTTAGGGTTATTGCATAGTTTTTCTTGACTAGAGGCTTTGGAACCCTCTGTAGTGAATTTATTATGGTAAGAGATCCCTTAGTTAGGTCTAATGGATCCATCTTGGTAATGACCCTGAGTATCTAATTTATCCCCAATCGAAAGTGTAAGTAGGATTTATCTTCTCTGAGCTAGGATTGATTTATAGATCAGTTACATTTCCCATTGCATACATTTTGGTGAACCCAACGTGAATCTAACCCTTGTAAGTTTTCTTTTATGATGTCATTTTTATCATTTTATTATATTTGTAGTACTATATCAAACTAGTCAATTTAGTTCTAACTTTATATGTGAAGGTTTAACACATAGTTACTTTTAAATGACTCTATTTTATCTATGCAAATCTTAATTAGTTATAGGTTACTAGATGGAATAGGTTGACATAGTATTCTTCTTCAGTTCCAAGATTAGCATATAATGTTGAATGTGTTGACTTTATCTGCTAATTGTTTTTCTAGCATGCAGGTTAACAAACATTGCCTAATAGGTTGACCCTATTCCTTATTATTCTTCAACATATAGTGTTTTGTAGAACTTGGTCAAGCCAATCGACCTAGTTTGTATAATTTAAAAGTAATAACTAAGGATTTTTTAGCATAAATTTTGCAATTTTAATCATCTACAATCCCATCGAGGTTCCTTTATTTTCTCTCTTTGTCATTTTAGTATTTATTTTAGTTTTTTTGCCTGTAAGTTAGTAGTCTTTAAAACTATAACCCTACATCTAACCAGGTTGACCTAGTTTTATAGTTTGTTTATCTTCTATCCAAGAAACATAGTTGACCTATTTGACTCTATTCTTAAATACATTAGTTATACAAAATATAAGTGACCTAGTAGACTCTATTTTATACTATTTACATATAATGTCACTTTAATTGACTCTGTACTATTCTCAATCAGGAAATTATAAACTATTTTCTAGTAATTAATTCACATTTCCTTTTCAACTATTTACATGCTTAGAGTAACACACATAGTCTAAATAGGTGGTTTTTCAAATTTCCATTTTAGTTACACTATTTTAATATTTTTCACACATTATCAAATAATATAAGATTCAAAATGCATTTAAACACTTGTCTTCCCAAGGCTTACCTACTTGGATTTCATCACCAAGGGGGAAGCTAACTTAGTTTTTCGGCTAAGTAAAAATACATGGTTGATGGTATATATTGGAAAATCACCTTACACCCTTATCACTATAGGATTAACAAGTGAGGGGGTAGGACCCAAAACCAAGTCAATACCATTGCCAACATAGATCCCTTTCAGTGTAAACATTCTGAAACCATCCATAGATTGCCTTTCTAGTTCTCTATTTCAACCAAATCTCTTATTACATTTAAATCAAAAAATTATAATAATCTAATAAAACGTAGGGTGACTACTTAGTTAGAATTTACTTTTTATTTGATTTTTTGATCTCTGATAATTACGTGGTGTATAGAAAAAAACATGCATTGGCCAACATTGGTGAAAGGTTTATTGTTGTGTGCTCCAATTGGATCAATCACATTGATCCAATTGTTTGTGTGTTTGCTTTCATTCTTACTTCAATTATCTTACAAAATATTATGTCTTTTGATTTACCCATTTATTTCTCTTTCTAGTAGTACATAATAAACTTGTATGATTGTGTATCCTTATCAGCCTATTTTACCTCCTTCTTTGTAAGATAAAGTCAACCTGAATGACTCTATATTCTTCTCTACCTATTGGGTTACATAATAAAGTTGACCTACATGACTTTGTATCCTATTTTATAACTTTTTCTCTACATCATCTTTGTCCTTAACCTTTCTCTATCATCATGAACTCCTTATTTGAGGATAAAACCAAGTTAAACTCAATAGATATGATGAGCTTTACCAATCCCAATAGGTTTTTCCATAAACATCTTTTGGATCCTACTCTAGATGAAATTAATGTGCATGTGGCCACTTGCAATAAAAAATATTGGACTCCTACTCATTCCTCTTCAGTTCATAACCCTCTATTATCCTTATCAAATCAACCTAAATTAGAATATACTCCAAAAATGCTTTTATTCATTAATGAATTTCCTCAAAATCAAGGAAAAGACCCTTATACTATTTATCACCTTATAATAAGTGGTCAAGATTAAGAATCCCATTAACCTTTTCCCACACTCTCACATAGATTTGGGGGTAATGGGTTCTTTGCCTCTCAACATCTTCCTTCTCTTTGACCAATTCTCCACCAATGACTCCTTCATGTCCCACTAATTCCACTCATATTCATTCTCTTGAGTATCTCATGCATGATGGCCCTCATGATCATGACCCTTCAAGCATGCCTACATTTTCTATCGAGGAGATTTAATGAGAGGCATTTTCTTAGATTTCTCTAAATATTGATAAGACCCTCATTCCAATTAAAGTCTAGCTCATAGAGGTTTATCAAATTTCATGGATAATGTTTGTGGATAAATTTATAAATATTTGTGAACACAACATGGTGTTCCTTCACTTTATTTTTCACTTTGGATTGGGTGTGTGCTCTAAGTTTATATTTATTTGCTTTACATCATTTAACATTTTGTGAAATGCTTATCTATCTTAAATGGTTATTTATATCTCACATTCTATGTTATCTATGGTGTCATTTTATTTCCTTATGCTCTCTTATGGTTTATTTTCATGACTACATGCTTTTTATCTTTATGAGTTCATTTTCCATAAATGTCTCACTCTTTTCTCGCGATTTTTTTATACCTTATCTATATAACATGGATAATTATTATTGTGACTTGGTTATACAAACCTTGTTCCCCTAGTCTTCCTTCTTTGCCATGTGATTAGTTAGCAAATAAGTCATCTCATTATAATATCATTTTACCACTCCATCTTGGATCTCCCTTTATTCCCCTTATTTCCTTTCACAAATTAGGTATACACATGGTTGAAATTTGAGATAACATGATGTTTCATAAGTAAGCCTAAGTGTTTTAGTCAATCATATCATTGGATACTTAGCTTCCTTTAAGCCAAAGTCTAAATCTCATTTATGTGTATCACTTTCCTGATTGGTCATTCCAAGTTCATATCAAGGAGGAATATTAAAAGCCATAAAAATTTAAAATCCAAATCATTTTAACAAAAGGAAATGATACAAAAGGAAACATTAAAAATTATAAAAGTCAAAATCACACTAAAAGACATGATTCAAAGCACATCTTATTTTTCTAATCGAAACTCAAACTCCATAGTTGGCCTCATGATAAAGTTGAGGTACATTAGGGTGAGGTAGGCTAGTGGATTGAAAAAGGAGAATAAAATAATATTTTAGTGCTACCTACTTTCTCATACAAATACCCAATATTCATAGTAGATTGATGGTTCTATAAGAGGTCTAGAGGAATGGGGAACATGTTGTGGGAAGGTAGGTCTATTTTAATTTGTATTATTCAAATAACCAACATGAGTCAATATTTATGTGTACTACGAAGGGGTATCCTTTGAATATTTATGGTCACTAGACATTTAGTGTCTTTATATGTCCTTAGTGTGTCTCATGTTTCTTAAGGTCTTATCATAGACGTATATGTTATGTTTTTTACATTACCTCTTTCATTTCACACAATACTAATATTTCCCCTTGAGAAATATTATTTTATTCACTAATCACTTCCCCCTAGGGATTCCATTTATGAGTTACATTGTAAGACCTTGGATAGGACTAGGCCTTCCTCACAATTTATCAAATTACCATTCCAAACATCCCCTTTAACATATTTTTACCATTGTTTCCACCTAATTTGTGTTAAAATTGTAAGTTACAATGTAAGACCATGGATATGACTTGGCCTTTCTCACAAAATTTTCCAATACCCAAGTCACAATGAAATTACATGTGTCAAATCTGAGATAAGTCATGATTGATCATGAGTTACACGTCATTGACATGATTTCCATCTTGATATAGTATGTTTAATGATTACTTCATTAATATTTCATTTTTATCTTCTTATTTTATAGTTGAATATAAGAATACAACCATTTTTCATAAGTTTTTGATACTTCCTATCTTAAATTAGTGTGATCAATTTAAGTTCATTTTTCCAATTTTGCTTCTCTTTTATACTTCCCAACATGATTTAGTATGATTGATTGACTTAATTGTTTTATTTTTATACCATATGGTATTTCATGTGCCTTCCATTTTAATACATTATTTTTATACTTCTCAATGTGATATAGTGTGATTTTACTTGTTTCAATTTGGTGGAAATCTTTTTCATGGTTTAAAAACAATTTTTTAAATCATTTTTACCAGCTTTGATTTATTATACTTAGTCATCTTTTGTTATTACATATTTTCCATTGTGATATAGTGTGTAGTACATTTTTTTTTATTAATTATACTATTTCAAGTCATTTTTGTATTTTTATTTTTAACCATGCATGTGTATCACATAATTCTTGAAAAAAAAAACTCCAAATATATTTCCCATAGCATATACAACCAAAAAAATACATGTGCTAGAATGAAATATATCCATGTATCAACATCCATAGTTAAATACAACTCATGAGATCAAGATCTAGTAGTCAAAATCAATATGTATATGTATCATGTGTTTTATACAATACAAGATACAAAATATAAAATACATAGCTACAACTATAT
Source organism: Torreya grandis (assembly GCA_037957365.1). Classification (NCBI taxonomy): domain Eukaryota; kingdom Viridiplantae; phylum Streptophyta; class Pinopsida; order Cupressales; family Taxaceae; genus Torreya; species Torreya grandis. The sequence continues at coordinate 337,659 of JARHVA010007576.1, forward strand.
CTCGACCTCCCCCACTAGTCTAAACTAACCTGCATGGGCTAGGGTAGATGATACCACATGATCATTCAACATGGTGGGGTTGTATGGTGCCAAGACCCCATCAAAAATGTAATGGTGTGTAACCATTACCATGGATCCAAATCTAACGTTTTCTATCATTAGATATGCAAAACCAAAACTAGATAAATATTAGCTCACATATATATCTAAAATTTTATCTGTCTACTATAATCACATGTAACTAGTATTCTATATCAAAACTTAAAATTAAAACATTTCTCATTAGTCCCAGTGTCACCAACCACTATCTCTTCATCTAATTATCCCCCAAGCATCTCCTCTTTAGATCACCTCCCTACCAATTTAAATCTAGGAGCCACTATTCGTGCATGTCATAAACTTCTCCTAAGAGGTGCCTCAATTGACTAGCTCTATCTTAAACCAATTGTTGGGTCCTCATGTGTTGCTACCCTCCCCTGTGTCTACTCTCACCAGTGGTGCCTTTTTCTATGATGTGGTCAAGGTAGTCATTTTTACTCCTATTGTAGTGCCTACTATGGTTACTACTATATCCCTACATTCACATCCATGCCCTCTCTTCCTTCATCTACCTGCTATCATGCTTGACCAGTCCATGGTCTCACATGTCATAGCCTAATCTTAGGTCTCCCCACCAACACTCCTCTTCCTCTCCCCCTTATCTCTTTAGCATTCCATGCCCAAAAAGTATGTACTACTAAAGGGGCTATTAGGTACGAGAGTCCAAACTACCTTGGCAAGCATGTCACCAGATATAGCTCTACCCATCAAGTATAGTGGCCCATGATCCACACTTAAGCCAACCCTATCACCATGATTGAACAACTAGGTGAAATAGTAGAAATATCTGTATATGACTTCCATATGATCTCCCCTTATGTGATTGTCTGTAAATCTAACACATGGGGCATAACCTATGCTACTATCCATAATCAACATATTACTAATCTAACCACTCAATGTTGGGGATCAACCAACAATAGATTACACTTGTGAAAGCAATAAACGTGGAAATAAATCAGATAGACAAGTAACTAGAATGATAAATATCAAGAACAAGAGATACAAGAAACCACCCTAAAAACTTGTATTAACAAACTCTTTACAAAAGGAATACAATTGAAGAAACTTCTTTCTTCCACACCTCTCCTAGATGTATAGATCTCTCACTAGATCTCTATTCCTCAAGAGCTCTCTCTCTCAAGAACAATCAACTCCAACAAGCCTGTATTGATTCAATTCTGTACTGTTCTTCAACATACCAATTCTTCTACAACACAATAAGCTAGGAAGATCTAATTCTACATATAGAATTAGGAGACTTGAGCATGCACTTCCAACAAACAGTTAAGCCACTTGAACAAGGGCTCTAAAAATAATATTACTAATAATAGAGATGCGAGCTTAAGACTACAATTTAAACTTATCATGCAAACACTCACTTCTGTCCTTAGAAATAGCTTTCTGGATGCACAGGTAACCGACGTTGGTTCCTACTGCTTGCCTGTGACCGCCGTCGGCTGACCCACTACCGATGCCGGCATCTCTGCAAATGCACCTGACCGACGTCGGTCACTCCTGACCGACGCCGGTGTCTGTGTAGACCCGAAACTGTCAAAGTGTGCTCCTTGGTGAAGCTTTTAGCTCCACACCCCAACACTCAACACATTAAGTTAACCAATAACTAACCAAAGAATACAGTAATAAATAGATCAATAAATCCATAATAAAATGGGTATGTAACATCCTTTCCCCCTAAAGTTGGTCATCATCTCAATGACACTTATTTCAACAAAAATTATGAAATAAAATAATTTTTAGTAGAAAATAAACATAATATCCAATAAAATACTAAGAAAATAAATAAAGAAACAACTTACAAAACTCTTCATATATTCTAAAGTATCATTATATTCATAATATTAGTCCCACTATACCTTGTACTATGATACTTCTCTGTTACATAAACTAAGTTTGAGAGTGTCAATTATTCTAATTGGTTCTACTATGACCATCCTAGGATCCAAATCCTATAAATCATTCCAATCCAATACATGAGAAGGATCAAAAACATACTTTATAAGATACGACACATGAAAAAAAGTATGCATGAGTGCTAAAGCTGGTGGCAAAGCAATCTTCTATGCCACATGATTGACAACTTCTAAGACCTCGAAGGGTCCCACATATTTAGGAGATAATTTGGCTAATTTTGTAAATTTGATTTTTTTTGTGGATTACCCTATAGAAACACTTTATCTCCAACTAAAAAGTTGCCTTGATATTCTTTTTAGATCAACATATCTCTTTTGTCTATCATTGGCTTCATCCATCCTTTGCCTTATTAACTAACCCTATGTTGGATGGTGGAGCCTAATATTATTATAATGCTTAGTTCCTAATAGGGGGTGGGGGGGAACACCCCCTACTAGGGTTACCTTGTGGGTCTAGGGACCCCTTGGTGGGGGTTTGGGGGTAGCACCCTTGAAGTAAAGTTTTGTTAAAAATACATTGTAAAATATTGTAATTTTGTAGTAAATATGGACCATTCACTATTAATTCATATATCTAATGGTATAAATTATGTTTGTGTATTTTTTACCTAATATGTAAACCTCTTTTGATATTATAACCTGTGCTACTATCCATAATTAGCATATTAATAATCCAACCCCTCAACACATTAAGTTAATCAATCACTAACCAAAGAATATAGTAATAAATAGATCAATAAATCCATAGGAAAACGGGTATGTAACATCCTTTCCCCCTAAAGTTGGTCATCATCTCGATGACACTTATTTTAACAAAAATTATGAAATAAAATTATGTTTAGAAGAAAATAAACATAATATCCAATAAAATACTAAGAAAATAAATGAAGAAACAACTTACAAAAATATTCATAATATTCTGAAGTATCATTATCTTTAGAATATTAGTCCCACTATACCTTGTACTATGACACTTCTCTGTTACATAAACTAAGTTTGAGAGTGTCAATTATTCTAATTGGTTCTACTATGACCATCCTAGGATCCAAATCCTATAAATCATTCCAATTCAATACATGGGAAGGATCAAAAACATACTTTATAAGATACGACACATGAAAAAAAGTATGCATGAGTGCTAAAGTTGGTGGCAAAGAAATCTTGTATGCCACATGATTGACAACTTCCAAGACTTTGAAGGGTCCCACATATCTAGGAGATAATTTGGCTAATTTTGTAATTTTTTTTTTTTTTTTGTGGATTACCTTGTAGAAACACTTTATCTCCAACTAAAAAATTACCTCGATATTATTTTTAGATCAACATAACTCTTTTGTCTATCATTGGCTTCATCTATCCTTTGCCTTATTAACTAACCCTATGTTGGATGGTGGAGCTTGATCTTATTATAATGCTCAGTTCTTGATAGGGGGGTGGGGGTGGAACACCCCCCACTAGGATTACCTTGTGGCTCTAAGGACCCCTTGGTGGGGGTTTGTGGGTAACACCCCTGAAGTAAAGTTTTGTTAAAAATAAATTGTAAAATATTGTAATTTTGTAGTAAATATGGACCATTCACTATTAGGTCATATATCTAATGGTAGAAATTATGTTTGTGTATTTTTAACCTAATATGTAAACCTCTTTTGATATTATGGCATTGTAATCATGATAACATACTGTGTGTGAGTGAACATGATATTCTAGTAGATGTATTAGAGGTTTTCCCCTTCATTTGATGGACTAAATAATAAAGACTGGTTGTTTCTATGTGGATGTAGCCCATATTGGGTAAACCATGTTAAATATGTATCTCTATTATGTTTTGTTTTTTGCATTTTATTTTCATCTTTAAATCATTAATATTAATCTATGTTCTATACTCCTAACAGCCTACTCTTTCATTTTAATAAACATATCTAGACCAAAGGCTACTCTATCTTCTAACTTGTCCCAGTTGATTGGTGTTCTACACCTTCTTCCATATAATGCCTTAAATGGAGCCATTTTTAGTGATGATTGGTATGAGTTATTATAGGCAAAATCAAATAATTGAAGACATTATTCTCAATTATATTATTTGTCCATGTAGTAGATCCTTAGAATATCTTCTAAAACCTAATTCACCCTCTCTATTTATCCATTTGTATTTGGATGGTATGCTATACTAAAATTCAACTATGTACCTAAAACTAAATTGAGATTCAACCAGAATCTAAAAGTCATTTTTAGGTCCCTATCCAAAATAATCTTTTTTGAAAACCTATGTAATCTATACACTTATTTCATGAATCTCTTTGCAAGCATAGGTGCATCATCTGAATTATTACTATGAATGAAGTTAACTAATTTGGTGAGTTTATCAACAACCACTAGAATCATCTCATGTCAATTTTGAGACATCAAAAACCATTAGAAAAAGTCCATAATAATGACATGCCACTTCCATTATAGTAAGGTATGTGGGTATAAGAACCTATCAAGATGCACATGCTAAGCCTTAACTTGCTGACATTATAAACATCATGAAATAAAATATGTGGCATCTTTCTTATTTCCTTTTTGGAAATATAATGGCCTTAAATCTATTAAGAGCTCAGTCACACTTGGATGACCTAAATAAGGAGCATTGTGTAGTTCTTTGAGTAATACACTCCTCAAATTCTCCTTATCCACTATATAAATCCTTCATTTATACCTCAATAAACCATCATATTCAAACTTAAATCCAATATACCTAGGATCCTAAGCATTTTGAGCCAGTATTAACATTACCTATTCATAAAATTCATCTCTCAGAGAGAATTTC